>JAUMJK010000150.1:1425000-1678114 GCA_033558105.1 Coccyzus lansbergi
AGACTTGTAATCAATTACTTTTTAAAGTAAACTGGCATCTCCTTACTTGAATTTTAGAGGGGGAAAGACAAGGCTTTTTAAATTTTAAGTTTTCTGATGACAGCCAGAAGCTTTCTTTTCTACATTTTTTTTATGGGAAGCTATTGAGACCTCAATATTAAACTGACTTATTTAGAGAAAAAACTAATGTTTTGGTGAGTTAAAATTAAACTAAATCCAAGCCAGCTTGCTCTATGGCAGCTCAGGGAGACAACACAGAAGGCTTCTCTTGAGAGTATGAAAAACAGAATACTTCAAGGACTGGTAAAGATGTAATACCTTCTCTCCAACCATAACTTAAACCAATGATGCATCTCATCATTAAACCCACCAACAGCAGACACCTAAAGAACAGCATAAAAAAAAGCACACAGCAACAGATTTCCAGGAGATTTTCCCAGCTTTGGGAAACGGCTCAAGGATCTCCTGAATCACGTTCTCTGTATTCACTGGAGATGGATACTTTACTAATTCCATACCAATGAACTTCATCCTTTTCAAATGTAAACTCTGAGCATCTACAACTTGGTGCAGGACAACTGCATATCACATGAAAAAGTATCTCATTTTTCTTGACCATACAAAAAAGATTTTCTTTTTTAATGCCTTCTAAATCTTGTATCAGGAGAGACTATGAATAATCATTTTGCACTCATCTTATCCACACCACTCATGATTTACTAGACCTCCATCACACCACCTGCAATCAAACTCCTTTCCAAACCACAGTCCTAATTTACTTAGTTGCTCCTTACAAGGAAATTACTCCATGGCTTTGTTGCCCTTCTCTGAGCCTCTTACAGATCCTTTTTGAAATGATGAGGTGGGGGAAAATGGGATAAATGGGGAAAGAGGTTAAATCAGTATTCCATACTGTGTTCAGGATGCTGGGTAAGCATGAATTTATACAAAAACAAGACTGTATTTACCATCTTGTTCCCTACTCTTTTCTTCTCCTGAAGTTCTGTTTGCCTGGAACATATATTTTATCACCAAGTAGTCACTTTGAGGAAGATACTTATTAATATCCAAGAATTATAATTTTACTCTTCAGTAACAAGTCAATATACACATTGCAAAATTAAGATTGTGTTTTTAGCATCTGCACCACTTAATATTAATTGGTAGAGGCTTTAATGTTCGATTGTTTAACTTTGTATCATAAGATCCCTCTGCAACTCTTCTCAAACAGTGCCTGCTCTTGGCACCCTTGAGCAGCCTCAGCATTGTCAAACTCTGCATATAAAATTATCAATTGCTGATGTCATTACTGGTAATAGTGACTGGGTTTTTTTGCTTCTTTTTCCAAAATTTGTTTTTGTGGCTCCTGCAAAGTAGTTTAAGGATCAGGTAACCTGAACACTAAGTTCTTTCAAGTCTGTCAGCTTTATCCCCTTCTTCAATCTAAACCCATATTGTTCTATAATAGTTTCCAAGTGCTACAACTTTGATATAGTTTTCGTTTGTTTGTTAAGATGCAACCTCAAATCCTTGAGGTTTAGCCTTGAGGAGACTGAGGGGAGACCTTATTGCTCTCTATAACTACCTGAAAGGAGGGTGTAGAGAGGAGAGAGCTGGCCTCTTCTCCCAAGTGATGGGGAACAGGACAAGAGGAAATGGCCTCAGGCTCTGCCAGGGGAGGTTCAGGCTGGACATCAGAAAAAAAAAATTTCACAGAAAGGTCATTGGACATTGGAACAGGCTGTCCAGGTAGGTGGTTGAGTCACCATCCCTGGAGGTATTTAAAAGATGGTTGGACAAGGTGCTGAGGGGCAGGGTTTAGTGGCTGATAGGAATGGTTGGACTCGATGATCCTGGAGGTCTTTTCCCACCTAGTGATTCCGTGATCCTTTCCAAATAACTTCATTTATTCCAGAAACTTCTCTTCTTTCATCATTTCTCTAGTCATATCATATCTTCAATATTATACCGCTTGGTGATAAGCCCATCACAACACCTCCCGTTCCTCTTGCAGAGCAGAGCTTTTATGCCCATGTGGGCAAACCAGAAAAATTTTGTGTGGAACTTTTTGCTAGCAGCAAGAGATACATCACTACCTAAAATGCGTACTCAAGTCCATAATGCAGAAATGGAAAGAGCCCATTAAGATATGCAGTTTAGAGTTCATTTCACTCAACTCTGGATATCTAAAAGCCTGATATGCAGCCTAAGTTAGTCACCCTATGACCTGTTTATAGTAAACAGAGAAAGAAAAATGCATCTGCAAAAAGCAATTCACCTAACAGATTCTGGGATGAGACAAACCTTGCCCTAGACTCTCTTAACAAAATAAGGGTACACCTAATGTCAGAGTAAGCTTTTTGGAAACTGTATGATCAATGCGTCTGATGGCTGCTTGAGCTTTATGGTTATGTAGATTAACGACATAAATCATTACATATTTAATACTGCATAGTGAGAAAGTACCAAGAATTCAGAAAACTTTTGTGGATTTAATTTTGGTCTCTTGCACAACTGTTGCCCTAGCAGCTCTACTACCACTCTGCTTGTCACATACAAATTATTTATGATAATAAATACTTCACAAGTGACGTTAGATAGATGCTGTTTAACAAGACCGAGTTGCCTCATGAGCAGATGCTTCACCATGATGAGTCCTAATTTAGCACCTGACCTAACACAGGCACCTGATCCATTTCTTCTGGAGTCAGCAGACACAAATGCACCTCAAGCAAAAAAGCTAGTCCTTAGCTTTGGTTTTGCAAATGAATCCAAGATTTATTTCTAAAAGATGAATGTGTTATTCTGTTCCCTCCCATTTTTTAAATAACTCTATTTTAATATACATGGAATAACTTACTACCAGAAAAAGCTACTGAAGAATAGCAATGAGTTCCTTAGGCACTCAATTGTGTGAATACTGAGAATATCGCTAAAGCCACAGTAAGGGGAAATACAAAAACATTTCTGGAAAGGATAATGAATGGTCACAGATCTTCTATTAAGTTAATTCTCGGAGACAAGAGTTATGTTCTGCATGGAAAGCTGTTTATGCCGTATTCACTTATTATGTGCCATCTCTACCTTCCTATGAAACATCTGGTAGCAGTCTGACACAAACAGGGCCTTAAAATACACAGTCAGGCAGCAGGAAGTGCGGAGGGTGTCCTGACCCATTCCAAACTCCTCCTGTTTAAGAGCATAATTGTTTCAGCTGCAACTATGAAAAGATTCTGTGCGCACAAAGAGAACACTCATGACTCAAAACATATTAAATGACTGCATTTGAACTTTAAAACAATTTATTATAGTAGAAAAACAAAGCATGGAAGTTGTCAGATAGTAAGGTATTTAGGTAGGGAATGCAAGTGCAACTGAAAAAACAAAGCTGGGAATGGCAGCAGCATCCCCAACTTCAGTTGAGCAGAATACTCAAAAACTGACAGCCATGAAAATAACCCACGATAAAAGTAACAGTGTGTTTTCTGCCACCTATTGGCATTATTAGCTAACAATTAAGAAACAAAGGACTACATCACTTGCAAGGTACTGCTTCCATTGTCTCATATGTCCACCCGAGCTACCACCAAATAATGACATTTGAAGCAAGTTTCTCTATGCAGCTCTTTCGGCGTAATGTAGTAATTGCTGAAGAAAGTGCTGGCAACTTTTGTTGGTCACAAAATACAAGTAAGAAAGACTGAGAACTCCTGCTTAAGCTATGAACAATAATATAGGTTAAAAACAAGCATTCAAATTCAACAGCTTACTATTACACTTACTTTCAACTACTAAGAAATAATGATTAAAACTAAACTTTCACTAAACCATATATTTCTCAATAAACTATATTTCCAAAAAAAAAAAAACCAAAACGGAGATCTAAGTTGTTGCCCATAATAAAAAAGCCCAAACATGATATGTAGATACTAACTAAAGGTTCCTTCAATTCACACACAAAATAGTCAATAGTCATTTGTATAGACTGTCTACTAGTTATAATTAACATTAAGGAGGTCTTTTCTTGTTTTTCACCTCCCTATTCAGGTCTTATTTGCGCTTGTTTGTACTCAGTATCTGTTAATCTCTCTTAACAAATTACAACAATAACTGTTGCTATTACACATGGAAATTAAACACGTAGATAACTGTGTGAAGGGAGCTATTTTTGAAAAAAGCAGTATCATAAACATGTACCTCTTTATATCTCTTGTTTTGCTTTGATAATTGAGTCAGAGTCTTGATTTGTTTTAAACAAAAAACTTTTCCATGGACATGCCTGTTGCAATCAAATTCAATACATGCATTATATTCTGATTCAATTTGTTCAAGTGCATTATTGTTAACCCTTATTTGATCCATGCTTGTCATCTTCACTGACCAAACAAAACCAATCCTTCATTTCCCAGCAGCTACCACTGAGTTTGTAAATTAATTTGCAATAGATCAAACAAAATCATAATAGGAAACCTTCACTTCTGTTTTACTTGGTATCTGTAGCACTGTGGGAAATAAAATACAAGTTGATAGGGGGAAAAAAAGGCAACTAGCATTTCCAAACATTCTGTCTGCAAATGCTTAGTTCGTTTTAAAATACGAAAAATGTATGCAAAAAAAAAAAAAAAAACAACCAACCCTGAAGTAAATGCACAACAGAAAAGAAAATCCCTGAAGAGCACTATGTCCACAAACTGTAGCTAATGGGGAGAAATTTGCAAGTCAGAAGTAATTTTCTTTCTTTATAAATCTGTTTGTGAGAATTAGCCTCTCGCATTCTAGTGATCAACAAGCATTATAAATATTACTCTAAAAGACAGAGGCAAGTGGTTTTGAAACAGCCTTGCAAACAGACGTTGCAGGAGTCAAACCCATATGTTTACTGAGCTTTATCTTAATAGTTTTTACAGATCACATGTCACAATATAGCTTGGTTGCCTGCTAGAGTAGAGCACTGAATGTGCCTCTCTACAACATTCATAGAATCATAGAATCACCAGGTTGGAAGAGACCCATCGGATCATCAAGTCCAACCACTCCTATCAAACACTAAACCATGTCCCTCAGGACCTCATCCACCCGTGCCTTAAACACCTCCAGGGAAGGTGACTCAACCACCTCCCTGGGCAGCCTATTCCAATGCCCTTTGTGTGAAAAACTTCCTAAAACTCCAGCCTAAATCTCCCCTAGCAGAGCTTGAGGCCATTCCCTCTTGTCCTGTCCCCTGTCACTTGGGAGAAGAGGCCAGCTCCCTCCTCTCCACAACCTCCTTTCAGGTAGTTGTAGAGAGCAACAAGGTCTCTTCTCAGCCTCCTCTTCTCCAGGCTAACACTTCAGTTCTGTGTGTGCTCCCACCTTCAGACAGTCTGGATGCTGAGGAACTACAGTGTTTAAAAGTTCACAGGGAATGAGAAAAATGCAGTAGTAAAAAGAAGAAAGCTGCAAGCATTGAAAATTATTCAGAGGTCATTATAAGTGACTTTGGAGTTGAATTTAAAATGTAATTAGTGCTTGCTTGTCTACAGTCTCACTCTCCATTGAAGAAAATCTTAGTGTGGGTTTTTGAAAACGGAATTTTGGTGGATGACGTCCCATCTCCAGATGGCTGGGGTACCAAACCTAAAGCACAATGAATCCAAAATCCATGGCTTCCTCACTGCAGAGCTGAAATTATCATCTTAAATCATGAAACTTGCCAAAAGGGAAGTGTAGGAACAAAAACTGGACACGCTTTCTTAGTCAACCAGCATAAGCTTATGGTCACTGATCAGCTTTTGGAAGGCCGAACATGAGAGGCAACACAATGAAAACTTTCCAATTCAGGCATCATTTTGATTTACTAATCAAGCCACTCTAACTTCAAACTGACCTCTCTGTTCAGCCTGCTCTTATAAAAGCATATAATTTTCCACTAATTGCAAGGCCAGAAACTTCAAACCACATTTTCCTCCCGATGTCCATTACTCTGGATAGCATTGCCCCACAGGGCAAATGTGGTCGAAGTGGCTTTAAAACCCCTGGAAGGATAAGGTTCCACCAATACTGCATTACTGGGTCAACTATCAAATCTACTGATACTCACTCCAATGCAATATTAAAAGACAGAACGTTTTTTATGAAGTATAATAAGTTTCTTGTGGCAACAGCACACTAGGCTCAGTGACCTGAAAGTTATCGGTTCCCCTTGCAATAACCTGTTTTGCATCTCAGCTGTGTTCTCTTTCCCACCTGTCTGTGTCTTCTGTAAATATCTGACCAATTAGGGAAGCAGACAGACAAACTTCAGCAGTATATAGCATCTCAGGAACTAGAACTTGAGCCAAAACCTACCTTTGCACATTCTTTGGCAAGTGTTTTGACTATTAGTAGCCACACTTTTTGAGAAACTACATCACAATTTCACCCTTGAAATATCAAAGGTGGAATCAATACCACCTTGAAGATGAGCTATTGCTGTAAAGTCAGGATTATTTTTTCTAATGCGTACCAGAAATCTAAATACTTTTATGTAACATCAATTTCCAGTCTGCCTTTTTGCCTGTTCAGAACAAGGAAATAAATAACACTGACTTTACCCAATGCACCTGCACCATCTTGGTGAGATCTCAGCAGCAATGAAAACCAGAACAGTGTGAGAACTGGTATCATGCACTGGAGTTTCAGCAGACAACACAGACTTGAGTGACACCTACCTGCTACAGATACAACCCCAGGAAGAAACCCCCTCTGGTCAGGGATGCTATCATAAATACTGAAATAAGATTTCACATGGCAAATTTTACTCACTTAGTAATGTGAAGTCCAGTATAACTCAGGTTCCTTAGGTAACATCAATTTTTCACAGGCAATGTACCTGGCAAATACCTCAGAAGACCTCTTATTATGAAGAAACCAATTCTATTGCTGCTAGACACAAGAAAGGCAGAGACTCATTCAGTTTTTGAAAGGGTTTCTCACGATGGATGACTTGATGAGGCTAGGACTGGCATAATTCGAAACACACTATTCTCATCTGCAGGAAAAGTAACCCTTTCTGTTACCCTGCTTCCTGTTTGTCTGCTTCATCTACTTGCTTCCAGCTAGCTGCTTCCTCCCGATGCCCTTCCAGAGCAAGTACAAAGATACATCAGACAGATGCTTGACCAGTCTCTCAGATGGAGTAATTTATGAGTGAGACTAGGGAAGTAGGCTCAGTGGAGAACACTTTGATCAGGAGGGCTCCATGCAGGTGACATCTTAAACATCTGACTCAGTCAAGTGCATCTGTCTCCTAGACAGCCTGGGCAAAGTTGACCATTCCTTTGGAACTTCTAACTACTAATACAAACAACCTGGAGAGTGAATGACCCGAACTTATAAAAGACTAGATTGACATATGAAAGTAGCACCTCATGATGTTTATAAACCTACCCCTTGGTTACCTGTTTTGTTTAGGAAGGGGAGAGACAACACAAGTAAATTTCTTGTGAAGGTGAAATTTGGAGATGATCTTTTCGGAAAGAAATTTGAGGGCAATAAAAAAAGAATACCCTGCCACAGAAAAGCATTATACACGGAAAAATTAGCCATGAGATTTCATTCTTCCCATAACCCCTAGCAAAATGACCACCATTAGAAATGAAACCTTTACAACAATCATGCAACCATCAAACTCTTTAAGGAAACAGACTATTTTTCCCCCCTTCTATATAAATTACTACTAGAAGTTCGCTCTGGAAATAGAGGGCCTACCTCCTTATCTGTTTTGACATTTCAGCAATGGATTTCCTTGATAAGGAATGTGCAGGTATGCTCTATTGACAAGAATCATGCAAGGCAATCCTAAAAAAACTGATGGAGTTAGAAGCAATTAGCGATGAAGAAATCTGGGTTAGCAACATTCTCAAGATCCAGTAAAGGTTTGGTACTCCTCAAGCACACCAGATATCAAGCAGTAATTAAAAAAAATCTGTGAGACCACGAGGATATAATTTTATCTTTTAAGAAAATCCGGGGGACCTGCAAACCCTCTTCACCCAGTAGGTTCGGACACATTTAGTTCTCAAAGTAGGATATGGTTAGATATTGATGTAACAGTCATCCCAACCTTCTTTTCCACTTTGTCAAAATTTTACCAAAAAAATACTGGAAAAACTCTCTCCATTTCTTTAATATGTCACTACAAAGACATCATATTGTATCAGATTGGTGTAAAAATAATTGTCCTTCTTGTCACTGTAAACTGTAATGCTTATTTTGGATTAAAATATTACTTAACTGTGTTCATGTAGCATACCATTTTAAAGCACAAAATTTAGTCTACGTATTTATGCTAATGGTTTTGTTTTCACTGTTTACTCTTTTTCATACTACGCTGTCAAATTAAAGATAGGGGAAAAAAAGCCAATTTGAGCAATTTTGTTGTATTGAGTTCAAAAGGGGACATAAAGCAGAAAAACTGCCAGCAATATCAACTAAGCATTTGGCCAGGGGACCATCAGCAAATGTACAGTTCAACATTAGTTCCAAAAACTTCGTAATGAAAATGGGAGCCTTGAAGACAAGGTGGATCATGGATGTCCCTCGGCAATAGACAACAACCAATTGAGAGCAGTACTGAAGTGCAATTGAGCAAAACAACTTCAGAGGTTGCAGAAGAACTAAATGTGGACTATTCAACAGTTGTTCAACATTTGTACCAAACTGGAAAATCAAAAAAGCTAGACAATTCCTTTATAAATTTACCCTACAACTTAAATCCCTTATGCAGAGAATACTTATTCCATAATCTCTGGTATTTTGTTAGGTGCGGTGTACATTTAAATTCCAAGAAGCAATGCAAATTGTTTCAGTAACTATTATAGTACCTATGACTGAAATTTGTTCCTGAAATTTATACATAAGGCTAACCATCATGCATTGAGAGACACGAACATATATTCTGTGTGGTATATGACTATCTGGATCACAAGCAAAGATAAGGAACTGTTTTATAAACTCACTCTTGGCCATTGACTTCATATCCCCTTTTCTATACAATAAATATTGTAGCTAGTTTCTCATCCAGAAAAAATAGGTTACATTTCCCAGTATGAGTATTTTTAGAGTCTGATCCTACATGATCATCCAATTTAGGGAAAAAGTAAACAGGAACTGTTGTATTTCACACTCCATTTCATGCTGTCTCACTTCAATGAAAGTTGAAAATACAATTTCAATTTCTTTTCGAAGCACTTCCTCATTTTCAGAGCTTCTTGAGTTCTGTCCTATATAACTGATCCAAATTCAGCTGTGGGATGAAGTGGATAAAAAACTTTTATAAAAGAAAGGAAATTCCTTTCCTAGGTGGTTCTTTCTGCTCCTCTTGAATTCAGCATTATCCAGGCTGATTAATGGATAGACGCAATCTTCCAGGAAAAATACAGAACTGTCTCTTTTAAGTGGAAAAATAGTAGCAAGGAGATATGAATTGCTTTTGAAAGCAGTACAGATCCTCATGATGGCTGGCTATATATCCAGTAGTATTATCACAGGAACCACATTAAAGGGTGTTATCAAATTGAAGCATCTCATCCAACAACTTCCTACTGGCCAATGGTCACTTTACCACCCAATGAGCCAGTATTGCTGATAAAAGATACGCTCTCTGAGATAACGCATACTGAAGCCTCCTGTTCTCAGAGACATTTGTATCTGTTGTCTTAGTTCCCCACCAGAAAGCTGCCAGCCCAAACTGACCCAAAGGCAACTGGAGACAATGGGAACCACACCTTTGAAGAGCCAAGTTGTGAAGATCTAAAGCAACAAGACAAACTATAACTGAAGGCAACATAGCTATGCTAACTTGCTACCTTAAAGAAAGCATAAGAGAGGAAATAAACACCACCTGACTTTCTCAGAACACTGAGTGCCCTCCTGCTTTTGAAAAAGCCAATGGTACTACAATGATAGAAGTACTGATGTGGGATCCTGGTAGCCATTATGAAAAGTGAAGCTCATCTTTCTCACCAAACTGCTCAGATCCAGAATGCCCAAATGAAAGACTCAAACCTAGTTCCCTTTTCAATACTTTGTAAAACTGAAATAAATTTGCGAGGATTTAGCTTACAACAACATTCTGTCCCATAAGTATACTTTGTAGGAGTTCCACTAGTACTCGCATACCTCAAGTTCCTATCACTCTTGTAAGAGCAAAGTATCATGTTCCTACTTCTAGGCTATTGAAAATGAAAGTTTCTAGATTTTGAAGAATTATATTTTGTGATTTGGATACTCCAAAATATAAGTATTGGAATGGCTTCCTAATCCAGACTGGGAAAAAAAAATTGAAAGAAACCACCCAAGACTGAAAGAAAATGTCACTTATATCTAGAAAATATTACTCTCATCAGTCTGTCATATTAGTTTGACCATTAAATGTCTTGGGTGGGGAAGGGTCTAAGGGGAATCAAAGCAGGAAATAATAGAAGAAGCAAGAAATGCAACCTACTCCCCACCCCCACAATAAAGAATCCACACGTTGAAGCTAATGTAAAAGACACTTTAAACAACATTATCAAACAAGACAAAAGTGAAAAATATCTTTTAGGTCAATGTAAGAGTTTTACATGTGTGCTGGTTTCAGCAACCACAACACACGTTATTAAAAATTGATTCTTTTAAGAAAGTAAGAAATCTTTAAATGTACAGTCATATGTCATTTCATACAAGTTATTTGAAACTTATTGATCTCATTTGTGCAAAGACCAGGCTCTGTCATCAGCCTGCTGAAAGGATAATAGAACACTCCAAACCCTTATGATAGGTTTGATGCAAGCAGTGGCCATCACTGGAACCCATGTAATAGCCCAACAAGCAGACAAATCCCAATCTTAACAGTTCTACATTATAAAGTAAATTAGAAAGTATATTCTGCTTTACTTCACATCAAAGCAAGTATCTTGGGTGCCTTATCTACAGTAAAACAAGGTTCTAGGCCCCAAAATATGTGCCCCAAAACATAAAAAATTAGAGCACAAGTGTTTATAGGCTAACATATCCCTCACAAATGGCAATTATCAGCAATTTTATTTTACTTTAAGATTTTACTTAAGATTTGAAAACAGCTAAACTGGACTTCAAGAAAACAACTGGGAGAAAGCATACTTTAAATTACTACATACAGAAAACGACACTGAGAAAAAGATCAGTGAAAGATGTCATACGTATTTCTACAAGGAGAGCTAAAACCTTTAGAAGGATATTCAAGTCCATTCTGCAAAATATTCTCCCTATTCATACAGCTTAAAGCAAGCCTAGGCTGTAATAGGTCACAACTAAGTACAGTACCTTGCTTCAGAAAAAATTTTGCTTTGTCTGTCAACTGTCTACAAAGCACAAAGAGCTCTTACAGCCCATCCATGTACTGCCTGTTAAAGAATCCAGCAACACAAACAGTAAGAACTCACGATTTCTTAAAATCTGTGCCTCTACTTTGGTTAAAAAACATTCTGTTCCCATCCCTTTCCTTCCACAATTCTGCCCTCTTCCCTCTCCTCTCAAACATTTGTACAGTCCTTTGATTTTTATCTCTGTCACAGACTTGTCTTGTAGGAAGTTCAATATGACATTAGATGTAATAAAGAACACACAGGTTTTACTCACATACATGGGAATAACAGTAAAGTTTGTCAACCCAAGTATATATTTCATGTTGCTAGAGACAAAAAGACTGCTTACATGAAACATCTATTTTTACAATATGGCTACTAACACTTCTAGGCACTGAAGGAGTTAATACACTTCTGAAAACTTTAACAATTATAACGCACATACACACATAGAGGAGTAAGCTTAGAGCAGCTCAAGGAGGTGAAAGGCAATGGCAAAACGGTCTCAATGGTCTGGTCACCTTAAACTAGAAAAGTTTAAAGCATCGCTAAGCAGTGTTTGTTCATTTAAGTTTAATTATTTTCTCCTTGAGAATGGCACTAATGAAACTGAATATCTTTCATGGTTTCGAAGAGCAGTCTGAATGGTCTGTAAACAGGACTGGGGGCAGACAAGAGAACTGGCTGAGCCAGGGGGTTGCTAGGTGATGCAGAATGTAAACCCACAAACTTGTTCAGGTTTACTTTGCTTTCATGCTGCTCTCACACAGGCTCTCCAAAGTTTTAAGATTTAATTTCCAGGTAGTTATTTAAAAACAAAAAGCAAAATAATTAAAAAAGAAAAAAAAAATCTTAATCCTCTTCATCTCTTCCCTCAAACCCCCTACTCCCCAACAGGGAAAAATAGGAAAGAGGAAAAGAAATTCACAGCATTAAAGTGCAAGAAATCCAACACAGCATTTTGAATACAATGATGACCATTCTCTTTCCATATCTGTAATTGTTGAGGACTGATTATGAAAAACTTTCAATCTTTTCAGACTAATTTTTACTTCTGTAAATGTAAACAAAATATATTTCTGGAGCAATACACTGGTCTCTTAAAATACTTAAACTAAAAATAAAGTCACATTTACTATCATTTCCACTTCAGATGACAAAAGCAAACTTTTCAGTATAGCCATGTGTTTCTCTCCCCATCGTTTTCAGAGCTGTGGTTCTTTTTTTTTATTTTTTTTTTTTTCCTAAAGTATCTGATCAGAGATTGTCCGGTAAGAGCACTTTATTAGATCATCAGTCAGAGGGTTTTACAAGCACCAAGAGCTATGGGCTCAAATGCAGCACATCAGTTTTAATAGCTGAAGGTCTAATAGTAAACTGCAGATACTGCTGAGAACTTTCCATGCACTGAACTCTTGAAAAAGCACCATCTCTCAAGCTTAAATGCAGCTGCCTCTTTCAATGCCGCAAATGGGTAAATTTGACAAAAAAGCCACCATTAAGACTACATGAAAGGCTCAAGACAACATCCTTTCAATGCTTTGTACTTCAGTAATCAGATGTACTTACTCACCCCCTCCCCCAAACCCGATCAAGAACTATTTCTGAATGGTAGGAAATAATTCCACTTTGTACATCTTTTAGTTAATCAAGACTTTCTATTCAGCAATTTGACCTTTTGTTCAAAACAGGATTATCAGTTTTTTCGCCAGTTACCAAGGGCGACTCGCATGGTGAACATAATTGCAATAATTTGCAAAACACCATGGCAACCCACATTACAACTAGGTAAATACTGGTCTTTTGTGCTACATTGTTATTTTCAGAGATGCTGAAGTCAAAGAACGAATGACAAATGAACACAAAATTTATATTTGCTTTGTCTCAAAAGAGAAGAAAATTGATAACAAGAATTGGGGGGAAACCGACTACAGCTGTAATTTCTAACTTGATTAATTAGGATGGTAACAGTCCTTAACAGTATATTCAACAAACAGCCCTGACTTAGTCTCTCCACCCACCTCTCTCTCTTTCTACACTACTACCACTAACCCCCACCCCAGACAAATTTTTTCAGCTAGGAGAACAAACAACTCCATTTGCTCTTTTCTTCAACTTAATGGAATCCTTAATTACAGAATATTGTTCTCCTGTTCTTCATTACACTGAAAACTGAAAGTGAGAAAGAGGGAGAGAGGAGGAGGAAGACGGTGCCAAGCAGACAGTCATCTTATCTGCCTTTGCTTTTTTTATCCACAGCAGACCTAAAGATGAGATGGCATTTTTTTTTTTTTAATATTAGCAGCTGCTGTATAGTAGATAATTAAGAAAACTATTTAGCACTCAAGTTCTCTCACTGGCAGCATTAGTAAGACATGAAAGCTTAAGTCAAGTCATGATTAAAATTCAAAATTAGATAGGAAGTAACTGCTTAAAAAGAATAAAATCTCTTAAAATTATCAGATCAGGTGGTTTCTAGCAGAATACCTAGTGTATTAAAACATTTGCTTATGAATATTATTATAGATGTAATAAACTAATAATTTTTAACTGAACTTATTTTCTTTATAATTTTAAAGGAACTTATTGTTACAGCAAAGGCTTCTATTGAGACTTCAAGAAACACCATTAAAAACAATTATTTCAGGAACATGCTATAGAGAAATAATTTTTGCTTATGAAAAAAACTGCTGAAAACAGTCCAAGACACGTTACTAATTAAATTCACAATAAATTTGCCATAAAGTACTGGAGCACGAGTTCTGTGCTGAAACATTTATTCCACCACAGTGAATGTGGCTGAATGGTTGAGAGCTTAGTTTTCATGATACCATTAATAAAAGCATGTCTCTATGTAGGCCAATTTCTGCCATCAGATGGATGTATATAGCTCTTACAAAGTGAAGTGTAACCCCTTAGCAATGGGTATTCACTGTATGTTTACATACAGAGTATATGAAAAAAAGATTAAGTTGCAAGACGCATGCCACCAGAAGCCTGCATAATCCTCATTTCAATTCCCTTTACATACAAATCATGTGTCAATTTACAGTTAAAGAAGACCACATCTATATTTTAATTCTCATTAAAGGAGTGGACTGCCATTAGGACAAGATAGACTTGCAAAGTGAACAGGACTGCAGAGTATGTAGCAAAATGAAAGAAATGAAAACAAAGCGCTAAAGGCAACTGAACCTGGGCCCAGAGAGCCGGAACATACTACTGTCTCTGCTACACAGATTCTCCATACTGACAGACAAGTCACTTCCAATTGGTGAAAGGACTCACAAGTGACAATCACCTGAGGAAACAGCCGGGTTGGAAATTCATTGATATGTGAAGGCCTGCGCTGCTGAAGCTTGAGTAGACCCAACAGTAACATGAAAGCTGTGCTTTGGGCAGTCATGCAGCACTACACACTCTGAAAAATCAGGTTCTTTTCTTCATAAATTGGACACCCAAGCTCACGGGCACATATTGATGTTCATTTCCCTATGCCTCATTTCTCTGCGAAATAAAAATAATAATTTGTCCCTTTGCTTTACCCAGGTCTTGTAAAGATGTTAAGAGCTACTTGATCCTACAGAGGAGTGTGTCATAGAAAATCCCATGAAAAAAATAAAAAAAAATAACACTAAGCAAAGTTTCAGAGAGTGCACTGGTAAGGACAAGGACATCCACTAAGCAATGGAGAGAAGAAAGTACAGGCAAGCTGCTCATCTGACGATTGCTGCCCAATATATAAGCTGCAACACACTGGAAAAAAGGGGGAGAACGGAATAACATCATATATAAAAGACCTTGACTAAACTCAAGTAGTATTCATTCTAGGATTTTTTTCATCTTTCAGATGTCCAACTCACCATAAGAGGATCGCTCCTCTATTTTGATTTTTTTTAAAATTTCCATCTCTCTGTCCATTCTTCTTTAAAATAGGATTTAAAGGAATACACCATATTTTCTGTTGAAATGAACAGAGCAGATCATAATAACAGTGAATTTCCACCTTCTCTTTGCAAGCTACACATTTTGCCCAGTATGTGTCAACAGCAGAGGCAGGAGAAGACAGCAATTTTATCATACTCCTTTTTTTTTTTAAAAAAAAAAAAAAAAAACCTAATAATACTCAAATATAATTGCTTGCTATTCTGGTCCAAATTTTCACAGGCAACCCTCATCCATGCCTGCCTCCTTTCCTGCTTTCCCAGCCAGGTGCTTATCCAGCAGATACCCTGTCTGAATATTCTAGTTCAGCTAATCCCACTCAACTCAGCATCTTTGCTTTTAGTTTCCTCTATACCCATCCAGGTCCAGCTCCAGTCTCATGAGCCAGTGTTAAGTCTCTACTTATCTGTACTCAATTCTTGCAGTTGTACTTGGTTTGGTTTTATTGGATTATTTTCTGTTTTAATCATGCCTAGGCTCCTGCTCCATTTTAAAAAGAATTTTTGAGAATTGTAAAATTACTAAATCTAGACAGATTTTCATAGGACAACAAAAGACAATCAACAGAAAAGAGAAAGAAAGGATGAAATATATACTCTTCCTCATAGTCATGGCATCTGCATTTCAGGATGGCAAGGTCACCTCAACAATTTTAATAATGTTTTATTGGAATATCAGGCTCATTACAATTCAAGCACTTTCATGCCTGTGGGATTCAATTAAACTGATTTACATTACCTCAGACTTTATCCTTCCCCATTCATTCCTGCTCAGATGACCACTACTCTGCCATGTGATCTGACGTAGTTGTTTGGTGGACCTCACTAGGCAGGTTCATACAGCAAGATGTATACATTTCAACTGCAACTTCCGGTTTTATAACACTTTGATTAGGAACATTTAAAATAGACCTGTAGCGTACTTTATTCTTTGAATAACCTAGTCTAGTGGGAGATTGGAACTGGATGATCTTTAAGGTCCCTTCCATCCCAAAAACCACTCTACAATTCCATGATAAAACCATATATGGCCCTACTTGACTCCACCTTAAATGACTCAATTTTCTTCCTGTCACTGTTATTTAATTAACCTGAGCATAAAACAAGGCGCTCAGAAGTCTCGAAAAAAATGTTTGGTAAATGTTCCAAGACAGTCAGGCTTCTTCCTCCTCTTGGCTACTCATCCATTTCTGTAACTATTTTCAACAGCTGCCTACAACTCTTTCCCGCAGTCCCCTTAGGTCTCTCTCAGCTCTTCCCTTAGACCTGCCTATTTTTTTTTTTTTTAAAAAAAAGAGAGCTCTTGTTCTGCCTCCTCCCTGGCCCTGATTTGATTTACCTTTCCCACTATCATCAGACAGCACAGTCTTCACTTCTTTAGGAGAGACTGATTTCTTCTACCAAGTGCCATATTAATATCTGTGTTAACAGCAAAAAGCTTCTGAGGGAAAATCTCCATGCATGGTACATTGTCCAGACGCTGACCAGAGACCGTGACAAGAGAGGTCAGAGGGAGGTGGAATTTTGAGAGAGCGAGCTTGTAGAATTTTCTTCTAAGGGCTTATAAATTGGGCATATCTGCCACTTGCTAGGAAGAACAGAAAGCACTCAAAAAACTTAGGCTGATCTGGTTCATTTTTAAGCACTCAAGTGAAGCCAAAAAAGAACAACAGCATCTCAGAAGAGCTGTTGTGGATTAGTTTGAGACAGAAACAATGTCTTCCTTAACCTTGAGAAGATGCTAATCGATTTTAGGTTAAAACTTCAGCTAGAACTGGAGACTTGGCATACCAAATGCTAAGCTGGACATTTAAAATGTGGCAATGCTTTAGAACATTAACACTAAAGTTTAAAAAACTTACACCACTGTAACAGAGTAAATTTTATTAAAAAGTACTTTGAGGCTAGTAAGAACAGGACAAGGATTCTGCAAGAACAACAACAGAAAGTGGGGGGGTTAGTTTTGTTGGGTTTGGGTTTTTTTAAGAAGTAATAGCAGCAGCAAAGAAAATTAAGATGAAATGAATGCCATCGATTGGCTGCCATTCTTGCTAAGTCTCAAACTGAAACATCCCAGATACAGAACAAATCCCTTCCCCAATCCCCTACCCTCAGTATATAAATGTAATACTGAGGGGAGGCTCATAAGGACAGAAACAGGACAGGAAATAGATTATTAAATATCATTCCAAATGGACTGGTGTGAAGCCAGTCAGTACCACCTCTTTATCACAGAAGTCAACATGACCATCTGAAGCCAGTTGCAGGATACTTAAAATAAACAAGACCGTGTTAAGAGTAGAAGAAATAGGGCTGCATAAAACTGATCTATCTGGACTCACAGTGGTTTTGGTTTGATAGCTTGTAAAAACTCCCTGAACAGCCTGACCTAACATCAAGGTTGGACATGCTTTGAATGGAACGGGTGGGCCAGAAAACACAGAGGAGTTTCATCAAACTAAACTATTCTAGATGCCGACTAAATTAACCAGACAGACCTTATGCAATTGATGCTCCTGTGTAAGCAGTAAAAAAAAAAAAAAAAGCCAATTCAACAGAAATAGAGGCCTGTCACAAACTCATTGAACTAAAAAATCTGAGAATGGGGAAGAGACTTGTTTTCTGTTGCTTATATGCCAGTGAGAGACACAGCAAGCAAAATGAACAGGACATTTTGTGGCAAAACATAACACAACACTAAAAATTTTTATTTAGTAAATGACATTTAGGAAGAACAAACAGCATGAAAAGTATAATCTTTGAAATACAGTATCCTTTCTATTTCAAAAGGTTACCTGCCACTGAGATCTGCAAGGCCTTTGAGGCCAACAGCTCAATAGTGAACAAAATCAGTATGGCCCAAGACAGCTTTCCAACTGCAACCTCTTGGGGGCCAAACGCGTTAGTTGTTTCTTCCTGAATGCTAGAAAAATTTTGCTGCTATGGTACTGCTATTAGAGTTTCTGGTAGACAAACACGTTACCCCAAGTCTCTACAACTAATATTTTCTAAAAACTAGAGAGAATACTTAATTTAAAAAAAATTACGTGGCTGAAACAAATTCTCAATTTCACAATGACAGGTAAAGAAAAATTAAATCAAGACCATGACAACTTAACAAACAGTATTATAGTCAGATTATATTTTCTACAGGTAAAAGAATAGTTCCAATAAACTTTAAAGTCCTTTTTCTTAAAGTAAAGAACATGAGAAGCAAATTTTAACTTTGTAGAATGCACAAATGAAGAGTATAAGAAAAGAAGGCTGAAAGCAGACAGTCACTGACATTAAGTGAAAAGTTTTCTGAAGTACAACACCAATAAGGAAAATTAAGACAGATATTAACTAAGAACACAGAACCAAACCAATAATATGATGAAAACAACAAAAGTTTTTACTGCACAAAAAAATGACATAAGTGTAACTTTTCCGCCTAATTTGGAAAAGCACAGTAACAGTCTAGCAGCAAATAAAGATAACTGTCTTGTAGATTGTTAACAATCAAACACTTACACAGGCCTTCAAAACCCAGCTTATTCATATAACAAATACTTGAAGTTAATAGCCCTAATACAGCCACGAGATCTGTTACTTTCTGGACTTAGCAACACTTTAAGTTACCTCATATCTACCAAAAGGATCATTTTCTTTTAAATAGTTATACAACCATCCAGAACAACCCATGTAACTATCTGTATGTATCAGTCTAACATTAAGCTGAGGAAAACCAATAGTGATACAGACAGGGACGTTAAGTGATCAAGATTTTAAGAACAGGAATGCAGTTAACATCAATCAATATGTTTTTATACAGAACAGTCTCAACCAAACCTGACAGTTCATTTTTTTATAAGATTATAAGTTTGGCTGAGAAAGGCAGATGTGCTATAATTAATCTCTTGAATGGTGTTTGATTTACTTCCAAAGGATATTGCCATACAATTAGCATTGCACAGTGTTAATAAAGTACATGTGAAATTGGATTAAGAGGTGCAAAGTTGAAGTGTCTCAAAAAATCAATTGTTCATAAGACACAAAGTGATGACAGTCAAGTAAGCATTTGTCAATATGAGACAGAGGAGCATTCTGGCAATGTGTCACAAAGAAGAGGTTACACTCACACTCTTCAGCATTTTCATCAGTGATTAGTAGAAGAGAGAAATCAATTCAGATAAAATTTACAGATGACAAAAGCAGAACAGCAAATAATGATAAGCATGAGGAAATTGGTTTGGTAAACTGTGCTCATTCAAAACAAAATACATGTTAGTACAGAGAAACAAAAATGGCACACTGGGAACAAAGACTACAGTTCACACCTACAGAACAGGGATACTGCATGCCAGAAATTATCAGCTGAAAGGGAGTCATGGTAGGTAAGTTATTCAACGTAGGCTTTCAAGGCAGTTGTAGTCAGACAGGAAGATTTGATACTGAAGAATTGCATGAGTACTGAGGTGAATTTCCACAGTGGTACTGGTGAGAATGATACTGGAGCACACAGAGTCCTGGTGTCAAGAGTTAAAAATAACTAGTAGCTAAAGAACCATAAACAATGTTTCAAGGCCTTGAAAAAACACGTAACAGAAACAGACCTCAAAGAGTAGTCTCTTATCATCAAAAAATAAGACTGAGAGTTGACTTGATCGGAATGTGCAAGTATACTCATGGGAGAAAAGCGTAGGGGACACAGGGTTCGTAAATCTAGGGAAAAAAAGGAGCCAGTGGTCGGAAGATTGAAAACTGGTTCAATGTCTGGGTCCAGAGGCTGGTGATCAGTGGAACATTCTAGCTGGAGGCCAGCATGCACAAATGTGGCCTAGGGGCCTGTCCTGTTCAACATCTCCATTAATAATCTGGATGATGAGGGAGCGTGTACACACAGCAAGTTTGTTGATGATACAAAACTGGTGGATACTGAACTGAACACAAGTCAGCAACATGCCATTATGGCAAAGGTCAGTGGCATCCTGGGCTGCATAAGGCAGAACGTTGCCAGCAGGTCAAGGGGTCCAATCATCTGCCTCTTCTCAGTAACAAGATGGGAAGCACTAAGGTCCATCTGGCAAAGCAGAGCAATAGCATCTTTTCCATCAGGCTTGCTAACTTAAGGTGGAGGACTTTTGATTTAGTGCTTCTGTGTATCATGACCAAAGCCTGAACAGAAGTCAGAGTACAAGGAGCAGGGAGGAAATGACCAAGGGACAGCATGATGGGGCAGGTCCCACATTGCCCTTGAAGGCAGCACAATCAAAAGCCCCTGCCAAATGCCTCTACACAAATACATGCAGTATAGGGAACATGCAGAAGGAATCAGAAGTCCATGCACAGCCTTAGAAACCTATGACCTCATGGTGACTGCAGAAATGTGACACACAGGACAGTGCATGATAGAGTGCTGTGATCAACGGTTATAAGGTTATCAGGAAGGCCAAGCCATGGATGGGAGGAAAACCATGGTTAGCTACCCATGTTTATCCAACTCTCCACAGCCTTCAGAATTTACTATAATTCATGTTGAAGTAATCAGAGCTACTTGATGTTTGTTGCTCATAGTATGTCACTCTCAGGAGAGCCCTGTGGGATGGATAATGGAAACAAAACCTTTCTCTTGAAAATTAACTTCAACAATTGCTACTTGATTATGACTTTGGTCACTGTAGAAGTTCAGTGCTGAAGTGACCAGCTGCAGGACAGTATGTGCTAGCCTAAGAAAAACAGTGTCCAGTCCTAAGAGCAGTGACCACCTTTTTGAGATATTAACTTATGATTATCATAGGAGTTAATGCACAACATATCAAATGATGGCAGAAGTACAGAACAGAGAAACAAAGCTGATTAATATAACCAAAAGAGTACACAAGTTTCGGATATTTGGGTCTGGGAAAAACAAACACAAAAAATTACGGAAACATATGACAGTTGAAGGCATTCTTGGGAAACACATTAATTCATTTGAAGAAAAATCTGCCCAGACCATCAGGTGTGTATCACTGCGGGATACGGTTGGAAAGGTGAAAAACAAAAATCAAAACAACCGCAAAACCCTTGGCTGCAGATCATCCCTCTTTTGCCTCTCTTACCCCACCCCATGTAATCAACAGCAGGCGCTCTTGGCTGGCTGGAAAGATTTGTTTAGAGATGTAAGGCGGGAACACAGGGAAGGTTTTAGTAGAACATCTTTTCATCCTGCACAACAAATAGGTGCGATTAAAGTCTATGTTAGTCCAATATATTTGCATTAAGTAGTAGAGAGACTACTATACCATTCCTATACACTAATGAAAAAAATTCCAATCGTTTTCCGAATTCCATGAGCTACATAAGTGGTGTGCATGTGTGTATCTATCTATATACATTTAGATATGTGACACAAATCCACACACACAAATATATACAAATATTAAAATTTCTTTTTAAAATTTATTTTGATTTTAATTCAAGTCAGATCACATAGCCACGTAAAAACAAAGCATCTAAAAGTTTAACCTGATTTTCCAAATAGTTTTGCTTTCTTTCTGTTTTTCCTCCCATTTTGAGTTGTTTTATTTTTTTTTTAAAGAGTAACAATCACACACAGAGATAATGCCCTGGTACGTGGCACTCCAAGTCTGTGGCTCCTCAAAAAAACCCCTTTCTGGTATAATTTGTGGAGAATATTCCTTGTATGTTTTTAGAAACATTTAAAGACATACTAACCTAATAGGCTCCCTTGGTTACTATGGTAATAAGCATTTTGTAAAAGCATATATACACACAAAGGGTGTTTTTACTTAATATTGATATTAATCTATTCTCCTACGTTATAAAGCACGTGAAGTAACAGAAACTGAACAAATAAGCTAAGATTTTAGTATTGTATGTGACTTCTTACAAGATACTTTTTTGAGGTTAACAGTAAACAATTTTCCATTTTGCTGTGAAGTTACTGACTTTTAAGGCGGAAACTTCATATAGCCGATGCCTGAAAAGTTTACTCCTGGGCAGACACCATATTATGGAAATACTAAAACAAGAAGATATAATATCTATGTTATTATTAAGATCTTGGTCAAACTGGCAAACACAAGAATTAAAAAGTTCCCTGAAAATACTACTTACAATGACAACACAAACACCCATAAATATACTTACTAAGTAAACACAGAAAAAATATATTTTGAGAGGAAAGGACACCAGAAAAGAGAAAATATGTCTATTTAGACATTCAGCCTGCTACTGTGAAAGGATCTGCTGGCCTCTGTATTCAACAGCAAGTTCACCCCAGTGCTTGTGGATTTCATTAGCCTTTAATTTGTCACCAAGGTAAGTTTACCCAGAGTTTTAATCTCCTGCCTGTGGATTCAGAGCTATTCCCTCCCTAAACAAGCTAAAAATCACAACACATTTATTCTACAACTCTATCAAACTATTTAAAAAAGAGCATCTAAACACAAAAATCAGAGCCCCAATTATGTATATGAACTTCGAATGCTTCGCACTTAGGAGTTTTACCAGATCCTCTAATCTTACACTTAACTGTTGCATTTGATTTTCCTATTTTCTACTCTGTTTTAAGAGATTAAAACTGTGCTGTACACTTCCTTAATTAAATAATTTTGTCTTTGACCTCTATGTATATGAAGAAAATATTCAAGACAAAAACTGTAAAACGACAAAAATCTTAATATGCAGTTTGGTAAAGTTCTAGTCAGTCTTTGAACAACACGTTTATCTATCCAGTAAAGCTTGTGTTAATGCGATGTAAGAGTTTGGCAAATTCAACTCTAATGGAGCATAAAAGTGCTTTTGCTTGAAAGTGAGATCATTTTTAAAAATTCAAAGCATGATCACTTTTTCCTTTTTTTGAAGGAACAATCTGATACAAGCAGCAAAGCTTAAATAAACTAGAAACATTTCAAATGATCCATAAAGGATTAATAAGCACTGCAGGAAGTCCTATAGGCTCAGCATATATATTTTCCATCTTTTTCTCCTGCGACAGGCATGACATGAAATTCTAAACAGAACTCAAGTTTCAAAGTCACCGAATGTTAAGGTCTGCAGCTTTGATACTAGGGTAGAGTAGGGTCACCATCTTGGAATACTTAATTTAAATAGATAACAAAATATTGATTTTATTAGCATAATAAAGCCCCCAAATTATGGCCCTTCACAAAAAATTTTTTTCTACTCACAAATAAGACAAATGGACAAAAGCAATACAAAAGGGGTAGTAGTATGCTACAGGCCACTAATATAACAAGAACAAAATGACAGCTATTATTTTGGCAGAGATAATCTATGCTGAAACACAAAACACACGCACACAATTTCTTTCAATACAATTTTCTTGTCTTCCCACTGACTTCTATGATTACCACAGAAAGCAGGGTTCTAAACACATTTCTCAATTGAATCTTCAATCAATAACGGTAAAAATTTGAGAAGGGAGATATGGGAAAATGTATTATAGCATTAGTAAGTGTTTTCAAACCAGCTAACTTATCAATATGCATAAAAGTTGAAGGGGAATAAAATAATTATAACAACCAAAAAAATCAGTAACAATTCACCATATACCTTCATTTTACTGAAATTAGTAAAAAAAAAAAAAAAATTCCACTCAAACTCCAAAAATCCATCCTGTAGCAGAAATTGCCCCAATCCTCATCCAACCAAGCAAATAATGTAGATATACTTCCTTTTGCTTCTAGTACCAGTTACAAAATAAAGGATAATTCTGAATCACCAAACATTCTTCAAGATACACGTACATTCATATGTACTTTTTAAACAGTGAAAAGAGCTATCATTTAAATAACTTACAAAGAATAACAAAACTAAACTAAATAGGGTCTACCTTCTGGTATTTATTTCACATTATAAAAGAGAAATATAAGCAAAGTAATAGTTAGATGCCTACAAAATCCAAACACAAGAAAACTTCTGGGATCTCCAATAAAGGTCAGCTTGACCCAAATAAACTCAATTTGCCAGCAAGAATCCAGACTTACTTTAACACTGACGTAGGGGAAAAGACAAATAATTCATATCAGAATTGAAAGCTCCTTGTGTTGGAAGATGGAAAAGTTTAGCCTCTGCTAAGCTTATAATGCTGTTTACCACACAAGCTTTCTGTTCAGAGCCAAAGCAATCAACAGTAGAAACTGTTTAGATGACAGTTACATACAAATTGGAAGAAGTTCTTACAAGAATGGAAAAAGGAAAAAGATTCAGAAATGCAACAGACAAACATGAAGTTATAAAAGAGCATAAATATAAAAACTAGCACAGAAAATACTGGCCTTATTGGGGATGGAGGGGAGATCTGAGAATGATAAATGTTAGCTCACAGTAAGAGACTGACGCTGAAAGGCAAAAATTATGCTAAAATAATACACTAATCAAAAGGAAAAGAGAACAAGAGGAAACAGAAAAAAAAACGAACAAAGGACTAAAAGTAATCATTTCTCTGTATAAAGGCAGCAGAGAGGCCTCACTTGAAATGCTGTCTACAATCCTGGGCACATCACTAAAACCAGATAAAAGAAACCAATGCAATGAACAGCAACAAAACCTTCCCTACAAATACAAAAGGAGTATGATACATTAATATTTTCAGTGGTTATAAACATACCAGATACAGTGAAATAATTAATTTTCTACTGATGTCTGAAAATAAAGAGCAGCAGCCTGAGAGGGATCACAAGTGTGCTACAAAAAGTAAATACATTCATCACAACAAAGGGTAAATTTTGACTAGTTGAATGAAGGATTTTTATTACGAATTCTCAGGACTAATAGAAGTTGATGCTTGTTTAATACAGTGGCTGTCATAAATTTTATCATCCACAGTACTAAAAACAATTACATTAAGTGATTCTATGCTTGACTATTGAGAAACGTAGAAGACTAAAAGGATTTTGATAAATAGCTACAGTCTTTGTGTACTCATTAAAACCACTGTTCACATCAGTGCCTACTGATATTTAGTTTTACCACCATCATGGCAAAAGAGAAATAAAAGGAGAGCAAAAAGACAGTCAATGAAAAAAGTTGGACAAGAGAAAAACTCAAAAGGTGGACAATAAAGTATACAGATGATAAACTTGTTCTGTTTATCTTTCTTTGCAATTCAAAGAAGGATTTCAGTGAAGCTGAAGAGATGACAAAACCACAGCAGTGAAAACGGAAATATTTTAAACACAGACTTTAAAACTCCCTGACACAAAGTTGCATACTGATACTGTATCTTGTGCAGTCCACACAGCTGAAAATACTTCCAGTTTTATCAGAAAAGTCAGCCACTAACTAGGAACTTGCATCTCCTACAAAACATTTTATTGGAAAAAAGTCTGTCTTTGAGGGAGTTTCTTGAACCATTAATTATGCAGGTAATGTTAGAGACCAATAATACACTGGCCAAATCCCTTTATTAAATAAACCCCCTTTGTTCATACATTAATACTTAACCAGTCTATGCTTTTGGGCTGCAATGACCTAATAAGCATAAAAGACCAAACATTTTTCCCAGTATTTAAAACAAATTTGAATATTTGATCCCTGATGAGGTTTAAACTTGTTTCGTCTCCAAAATGTTCTGGTTTATGATTGCAGCAGCACTACAGAAAGCAAGTGGTACTGCTGAAAGCAAGTTAGGGCTGCACAGTTTGCAACAGAAAATGACTGTACTTGCAAAACTAGAGAAAAACTCTAGTAGCGAAACTACAAAATGCATTACATACTCATTTTTCTACCTGTAACCTTCCTTACCATTGCTGTCCAAATTAACTGTTTGTTCGTATGCCTTTAAAACCCAATAAAATAATATGTAACTAGCCAAGAAAGTCAATGTCTATTTGCTAATTTAATTTCATTTAAAAACGGAACCTCATATTTCAGCCTTGTTTCATTCCTTTCCTAGAAATTCCCATGTCTTACAGCCACATGACAAACATTTACAGTGAACCAAAAGAGAAAAGAGGCTGGTAAGTTTAAAAGGAGTGAAAATAGGACAGACTGAGGACTTTGGAAAAAATTAAAAACCATCTCAAAGGATAACTAAGAAACAGGAAAAGCAGCTCTTCTTCATCACACAGGGCAACAGATTGTAGAGGCTTCTATGCTCCTAGTATGATCTTATGAGGAAAAAAGTTATCTGTTTATGAATTTATTTATTCATTCAATGAATATTAATGAATTTATTCCATTTTTACTGTGAAACTTTCATACATAAACTTTTATACTTTCATATGTGTATTATTCGTAACAGTCTCCTTTCCACTAGTCAGAAATAATTAGTAAGCAACTACAGAGGTGAGGTAAAAGAAAGCTGGGAGAAAATAATGTACTTTGTTTATTTTCTAATAGGTGAAAAATTTGGCTGTTTCACATAGCTGAAAAGGCAAAAGTGTTAGGTGTTCAGAGCAGAAATGTGTTTTTCCAAAGGCATTATTAACAATTAATAATCATTACACAGTGCCTTGTTTACTTGACCTTGTGTAAATGTAGCAGCCTTGTAATTAGACCCATATTTTACATATTTGTATATTTCCATGCATAGGATTTGACTCATTCACTCATCCATTAAAACTGGCTTGACAGACATAGATGGATAATCAGGGTACAATTTGTATTTACTGGATTATAGAAAATTGCCCAACCTGTTAAGTTCAAAGAAGGCGCATTCTTGTCTTTCTCTTGTGAAAGATGTAAAAGCAATTAAATATCCAAGGATGGCCCTAAGGCTCTCTGAAAGTAGGAGAGCTTTTACAATCTGACTGCTCTAACACAACTTTGCTTTTGGGTTAATAAAAACCAAACAAATATCAGAAAGAAACAACAAGACTTTTGTCTACATTTTCCCTTAGGCAATACAACAAGGGAATTTTTTCAGTTAGAAATACCTCCTATAAAAGCTAACATCTGAGTATTAAGCACACAACTCCATTGCAGTAGTCTTGTTTTATGGAAATTAGAAAAGCTGCTTCTCCCATTTAACTACTTTCCAGTAACTTCCTAACTTCCTGAGCAGTTATAATTACCTTACTACTTTCCTGATCAGAAGGAAAGTCTTAAAATTCAAACTTTTTAAGCATTACCCATAATAATAAAATACTACTATTAGCAAATAAACTCCAAAGTACTGATTCGCTAACCTACCTCCCTAAGGACTTGCATCTTTTCCAGTCATAAGCTTTGAAGGAGAAGGGAAGAAAACAATAACAAAACCTGCCCACTTTCCTAAACTAGGAAATCTTAATTTAATCTTAATTTGGGGTTTAACTGCTCTCCTGACATAACTGAGAGCATTAAAGTTCAACAGAAGCCATAGGAGAAGACCAAAAAGGCATCTTTCAGACCTCCCAGGCTCATCCACTACCCTGCCCCAAGAGAGTGAAAGATTTGACACTTGTTGGTCCTCATGTCTTTACTGGAGGTGAATAGGCTAGTCCCAAACCAACACTGTAATCTCATTCCCCAAAAATTCTCTGCTGATGGAATAGTTCAAACTCTCTCTGTTTGTGTTCAGTTCTCTTCTCACTAGGACAACTCTAATCGAAGCTTAAAAAGCTTAGTACCAGGAGAAAATAAATCTCTACTGTACTTTGAATTCAGTTTTGATATTTTGGTGTCCCAGAAAGTTTCACTGCTCAATCAGTGCTGAATGCCAAACACTTTGCAGGTCAAATGAGGAAACACAAGCAGTTTTGATTCCATTCTAGAAATCAAAGTGGAAGCCAATGGAGGGGACTTTAGGGAAGAAGGATATTATATTAAGTATTCCTTATTTGAGAGCATGGATTGCTCCAAGCCGAATCTATTCTCACTCAAACCACTGGTGGAGATCATTGAAGATTAATACCAGCAACTAAAATGATTTCATATGCCATCATTTAAATTTCATAAATGCCAAGTGTTACAGAAACTGCCTAAATATGGACAGATACTCAGTCTTAATGCTTCCAGCATCAAGACTAGACTCGTGCAGGGTTTTGTACACTGGTGGAATTCTTGTTCCTCAGTTTTTGGCAGACAGTCCTCAAGCAGAACAGAGGGCACACTTTAAAGTTTAACATCTTGCTAACCACTAGAAATTACATTTTCCAAACATCTACTCCACCACCTTCTCTCAGCAGGAAAATGCTCCAACATACCAATTTCAAAGTTGAAGTGTGCTTTAAGGGTTCCAAAATAGTTAATAGACCAAAAAAGCAAAATTCCTTTGTTAATATTGCTATTTGGACATAACTGGAATGCCCTAAAAACAACTAAGTCTACTCGAAAAATTAATATGAACAAGCTACCACAAGCAGCAGGAGAGGTCTATCATGCATTTTTTTTCACTAACCTGTTTGTTTATTGTTAGGATGTCAAGCTGCCTCTGTTTTTGACTCTAAAGGTCTTTCCTACTGAAAACCAGTTAACATTCTCCTAAGTGGTGTATCATGTTTGATCCCTTCCTGACAGTTCAGTGTCTCATCACTAGAGGATAAAGAGAAAGTACAAAAATTTGTAGCTAAAGAGTTACCTGCAATTAAGATGAGTGCGGGGAGAAAAGGTGGGAAAAAGATCTGTCTAGACACCTTTTTCTCCTGGAAAACAAATTGGCCTGTAATCACATTGACTCCAACAATTCATGAGACTAAGCCTTGGTCCTGATGCTGGCTTCTCACATACAGACTTGTGTCTAGACAAATACTGGTTCAATTCATACAGAAATTAAATGTACTTCGCATTATGAAAGCTTCTCATCATTCCTACAACATTTTCCTCATTTTCACTACCATCTCAGATGCTCTTCAAAAATAGGCATTTGCTCCTCAAGCTTTTTTTATGAATGACACCTGATTACTGAGTGGCACCTGGCCAGTAGCCTTGTGAAGCCCTTCACAAATGGAATCAGCAGAAAACGTCAAAAATAAAATTCTGGAGTAATCCCTGACCATTTCTTGGCAGATAATACAGGTTTCTTTGGTTAATTCTAAGTCCTTAAGGTGCCTAACTCACTCTTGTTAGAAGCCTCCAAACACAAGTCAGATCATACAGAATTTTTAACAATGATTTCCCTAGAAGGTCTTTCAGTCTCTTTCATCTAGGGAGTTGGGGAGGCAGCAGGGGTGTTAGATTCCAAAACTGCTTTATGTTATATCAGCCAGGAAACTCTCTCAAGGACCATATCACAATTCAGTTTACTCCATTATTGCTACTTCACTGATTGGGCTAAATAAAAAAATAAAATTAATTAACAAAGCCCTAACAAGGTGATCCCCAAAAGATTCTCCATTAAAGGCACAAGACAGTCTAAATCCTGATCCCTCAACACAGAAGGAAAGAGAGAAGTAGAAAGCAGCAGGAGGGAGGAGGAATTAACTGCTTCCTTCAAGCAATCATAAAACCAACATGCAAATACTAGCATGAAAAAGCATCACCAAACTGCATGGCCTACTGGAAGACAACCTAGTATTTCTAAAGAACTGCATTATTCTTAAATACCATTATTCAAACACATACGTATCTGTACATACCTGCATATACACATAAAAAGAGAAATTCTACCACATTCAAATCCTACATTCAGTGTTTGTGCCATATGAATCGGTAGCCTGGTATCTGCTAGTTCTGCTGCAAGATCATCCAGCATGAATTGCATTGGTACAAGAAAAAAATATGTATTACCCAATACAAATGATTACTGTAATTACAAAGATCTCACAGAAATCTAACGTTATATTCTGCAACAGAATTCAGCAAAAGCCATTTTGTGTCTTTGTATTTTGGGGGACAAGGGGGAACTGTGCTTTTAAACAATTCTGGCCCCTTTGTAGTACAGTCAAATGTTGCTTTGGATATTAAATTGAGAATTTATCTTAAATGGAAACAAACAACTTCGCTAAAAATTAGACATTTATGACTTGCAAATTACAGATACTAATTATTTTCAGTATATACAATTATGATATTCTCAAGAGGTATTAATTTTGGGACAGATGTGCTTTCATCATGTAATTTGGAAATTAAGTTACACTCTCACGTATGGGAACTCAGAAGTCTGAATTTGTGGAAGGACAGGATTGACAGAGAGGAATTTTGTCTTGCTAATTTTCTCTCTCTCTCTCTCTCTCTCTCTCTGCCCCCCGCCCCTTTCTCTCTCTGATGAGAATGTGACCAGCAATCCTCACAGCTGGGTTGCCTTACACTCAAAGGAATGGGGGCTGACTGCAGAGTTGATGAGGATACACTTCCATTTGACTCCACCTCCTATTTTGTCCTTTCAGATAATTCTTCCAAATTCAGTAGTTTCTGTAAATGTAAATGTAAAAAATAATTAAGACATACTAAGTGTAAAAATACCATATAAGGCTAAATACTTCACATCCATGGCAGAGTGCAGAAATTAAGTGTTGCTAAAGCAAATATATTAAAAAAAGACATTAAAAATTATACATAATCCAAAAGGAAGGCATTAATATAGAAACTTCCATCAAATTAGGGAAAAGGAAGACTACTGGTACATGGACCATATTTTCAAAAATTCTCTCCAATGTGTGTGTGCCCATAATCTTCAAAGATGGGGTGTGACAAGTAATAAAGGAAAAGGGAACACAGGAAAAATTCCAGGTAAATATATCTCTGGAATTAAACTGCCATTGAGCAGGTGTATTAATTAAAGAAATCCATTTTGGAGTTCATACTTTCTTGCTGCTCACATTTGAATGGTAGCCATCAATACAGAAAGGGAAAAGACAAGGCAAATAAGTCTTGTTTTCTGATCCAGTACAAAAATGAAACAGGAACTTTAACATGTTGTTTATACTGTTCCACAGGAGGCTGAAGATAAAGATGTGAGACATTCAGAGTATCTGCTACAATTCTGAAACTGAAAGGTTTATTTTCAGATGGAATGGGTTCAGTCCCTGCATAAACATTTCTGTCTCAAGATCCTCACTGATAGTTGTGGATTTTTGATGCCTCTCTTGCAGATGCCACTTACAAAGGTAACGATTTTGTTCAGGAGAAAGGGAAAACACCTACTTGTCAAATTCTGCAGTCTTAACTTTCATGTAGAAACCTGGTATATCTTTGGAAAAAAACTCAGAAATGTTTCCTCTCATACATTCATAATTCAAAGTCTAACTTCTACTAAGTTGAAGATATTGGATAGCTGAAACTCTTCAGATGAAAGAAAGTGATGAAGACTGTCATTTAGCTGCTGTAACAGTTGTAGCAGGGCAGTTTTTTCCCGTTCTCTTACAGGATGGGCAGACTGAAGAGACAACCTTCAGCATGGTATGGAAATAGGGAGAGCAGGTTAATCTTTAGTAATGAAAGGGCTTTTAAAATAGTGTGACATCACAGAACACACTGGTCTAAAGCACAGGCAGAGTTGTCAATTCATCAGGTTCAATTTGCAAAAAAAAAAAAAAAAGTACAAAAACCCATGTTCATATGAATAAAGTAATGGAGTAACTCATGTTAAGAAAAAAAAGCAGGACTAAAGTCCACAGTAGATGCCATTTAAAGAAAAACAATCTAAAGACAAAACTACTCAACCTGATTGATAAACTTCAAGGACTCTTTAGAGAGATCTCCACATAGAAGGCACAGCGCTTGAGCACTTTCAGCATTGCTAAGTATGCATACATCAACTAGCATCAAGCATTCAAGGCCAACAGACCTTGTTGACTTGTGTCATCTCCTGGTAAGCCATTTATACTGTGTTCTGTTTTGGAGCACAGCTCTACTATCTGACTACATTGGAATAAAGATCTGCGCCGAAATTATACTACTTCCCAAAGCACAAGTACAAAGCAGTTATTTTCTTAATGCCCAGAGAGATAAAAGAACCCTGAACAAGAGAGAAGTGAAGCAAATGCAAACTCCGTTATGAAGCCATGGCTAATGTAATGTTATTTTAACACTTATTCCTAAAGATGGGAACATTCTCACTCAAAATGATGCGATATTACTTTTGAATCTTTGGTGATCCAAAACATTACTGGCTCTTTAAACTGTTTCTCTTAAACCAACCTGTAGAAGTACAAGTTTCAAGTCAGGAGCAACAAAGGTCAACACCACAGGCTGCTACAACTGACACTGCTAACTCCTATGGGAAATCTCATAGGCAATCTGTTGTGTTATCTCTGTACAACTACTCTTGGCCACTGTAAAATTACTAACTCCCTATAAGTCTTGTTCAGCGAGGGGGCTGCCTTCCTCACCCCTACATACATGAATGAAGACACAAAGGTAGAAAAGTTCAGCAAAATATGGCTACCAAGACTCTGATTTCCCACCGCCCCCACCCCCTAACATAGACGACTCACTTCTAGGAACAAGGCTGAAAGGTCTGAACTACTCCTTTGATCGATTTGATCCTTGAATGCTTACATATTCTCTTGCTGCACCAAATACTAAATAACATTGAGACCTAAGCAGCTGTTTATATGAAGTTGAACATCAATTAATAAAATAACCTAACTACAAAGCTTCTATGCAATGGTATTTGGAATACTGGAATCTCTTATGTTGACGAACACCTTATTTAATTTCTCTAGGAGTATTTTACCAAGAAACAGAGCAGTGACTAAACATTACTGGAAATGCTTTTTGACAATTTTAACTGCTTTAAACCAGAAAATGAAAATAAATCTTTTAACATCTAAGAGTAGGACAAAATAAAACACCTGCAAATCCTACTCCTACTATGCCAAGGAAAAGCATGCTGAGGAAAACACAGATGTAGTTTTAAGTGTATGTCCTCTGTCACCTCCCAAACCACATGATTTTCGTATTCAAGAACCTTCAGGAATATAGATTATGAAAGACAGGATCAAACAAAAATGTCTGGAGAACAAGTTAACTGCATAAAAAATATTTAAGTTTCCCAAATACTTTACAATTTTTTAAGCTTTCTTTTAAAGCTAAAGGCAGGTCCATAATAAAAAACATGTAAGAAACTTCAGGATAGGTAACTCAGATTTCTTACTATTATTATAAAGCACTGTTCCTCTTTATAGCCATTCAACTCTGAATGATCACAGATGGACCCATTTTAGTTTTAGAAAACAGTCTTAAATCAAATAATTTGCACTTTCTGAAATTAGAGTTGGACCATGGATTTCTGTAGTATTAGTGACTTTTAAGAAAACATTTCTAATAACCACATCATTTTTAGGTCATGAATGTCATTCTTGTGAAAAGAACCATGTCCAGTGAAAACATGGTCTCATCAGCTTAAGATTTTAACTCTGGTTCTCCCAAGCTATGCAAGGTACTTGAGCACTGTCAGTATTGCTAGGTATGAATACATCAACTAGCATCAAGCATTCGAGGCCAACACACCTTGTTGACTTATGTCATCTCCTGGTAAGCCATTTATAATGTGTTCTGTATTAAATGTTTCTGTAGACTACTAATCTGCTTTGATAATTCAACAATTTATTGTTCTAATTTGTTACACTATAAGGCATTAACTATATCAAAATTCCATGAGAATCGCTGGTTTTAAAATTTACTTTAAGCCTTAATTAGTTTAGCTGCTCTTCTAATTCTTGTAACCTCTCTAGTGGGATCTTTCTCCATCAAAAATTTAAATTGAACACAACAAAAACCTAAACAAATTTAAAATGGTACTGTCTAAAACTACTGTAATAATAAGATAAACACTGTTCCTTTCAAGACAGTGATTTGTTTTAAATTCTCTTGCGATTCATAATTTGTTATTAAAACATTCTCAGAAGAAGCAAATCCTACAAAGCTACCCAGCATCCATAGCACTTCCATCAATCCGAAGCATTCAAAGGAGAACACATTTGCGCACTCTCAAAGTCTCTTGCCCAGTCACTACTAGTAATACAGTTGTGGCAGATCTCTTCACAGGCTGCTCAGGCTTGCCCAAGATTTTAAATTCTTGGCTACAGAACCTCCTAACAAATACTGCTACTGGCACACTGATGCTACATACTTTGAATCAGTGTAACACCAGATCAGATACACAGAGATGCAACCATCTCTCTGTACTGCAGCACAAACATGCTCTCCAAGTGTTGCCAAAATTCATCATTGCTTCAACTAGGGCAGCAGATCAGTTCCAACAGAGTACCTTCAAAGACAGTGCTTTCTGTAATCCTCTGAAAACAGCAACATCTTGTTATCAGACGAGTGATTCAATCACCTAGGTAAACATTACACACTTGGTGGCAATCATAACTGTGACCATATTTACCTCTAGGCACACTTCCTGTAACGTGATCTTCACAATACAGCCATTTATAAGCCTAAGAAGACAAATTATTGTGATAATAAGCCATTACATTCCTGTATTCTACCTACAGAGGAAATTACAAAGTTAGTTTTGCGCTATTGAAGCAATCCCCATTTGTTAGAACCTGTTCAACACAGTGGCCAGCCTGGGAAGCCTTTTCTACAATGAGCTGAGAGAGCTATCTGGTGTCACTAAGAGTCTTCTCTGGCAAAGTACCAAGCTGTGGACAATGCACTAGGAAGAATCAAATCAACAGCAGATACTACTCCTCTGCTGATGTTCACATGTTCTCAGCAGCTAAAATTCTGAGTGCAGAAAGTCACACTCAGTCTTACTCAAGACTGAGTCACACTCAGTCTTATCAGAGATGGATGCATGTCTGCCATGGCTAGTAAAATCCAATGAAGAGAGTTAAAGCTTTTGTAAAGACATATCGATCAGTACTTTGAAACACTTGACTAAAAATCATATTGATGCTGTAAGGCTAAAACAAACAATTCCTTTACAGGGCATATCATGGAGAAGTTGCAGTAATAGCGAATCAATTCCAGTTAATAGATGCTGAGTGCTGTGACAAATAACTGCTTACTCAACTCCAAAACACGCTACACACAGTGACCAATGGGTTATCTTTTACTATGCAATAAACAAATTATATCAGGAAAGGCAGATGTATAATGCTTTCACATGGCAGAATACTGACTGCTCCATTCAATAAATAATCAAGGTATTTCTAATTTCCTCTTGGTTAACAAAAACATGGTTCCAAATGCAAACCATTTGTGAACATCAGTCAAGGAAAGAATCAGAAAATCATGTTGTGGAGGGGAGGAGAAAACTCTTGATGGCAGCCTCCCTTCCCTCTCTCAAGTCCCCAGTAAACTGTGAATGGAATCACATTAATATTTTATCTTTCACTCCAATTGCTTTCCACTCTGCATTGACTTGGAAGCTTCCAATACTAAACAGTACTAAAAATAAAAGTCTCTGTTTCCGTATGTATAAACCAAAATGACAGTGATACAAGTTCAAACTTGGAAAAGACTCAGAATCCTATTTCCATACGAACAGGAAGAACTCAAAATAATCACTGGAGTTAATCTGATGGTATTAGCTGGTGTAGTGATTCCTTCTATTTTCGGGCCCTAACTACTCTTTATCACTTGCCCATATACCTCTGGTAGGATTAGCACAACAATAAATAAAATATTGTACTATTGCCACTACTACGCACCTTCCCTCTCACCAAAGAAACTTCTTACCCACCAACCAAACAAAGCCTTCAATACATGACTGTTGTGAGAACGTGATTACAAAAGTCATCACCATCATCTACAATCATATTTTCACCTGTTCATGTGGTGTACACCTGTGGGTTGCTGGCAATACACTTGATTGCAGTGTGGGAGATTCCAGGTTCACAACGAGCCCTGTCATCTTTGTTCTCTTAAGCGAATATGCCATGCAATCCCAAAACCTGTGTGAATGCTATTGCCTCTTATAGTATTATCTTGGTAACAAATATTTTACCTTTTAAAGTGCATAAAATACTAATGCAAAACCCAAGAACACATATACAATTGCCAGAACAGCTATACACACACACGCGCACATATATATAGATATGTGAAAACTAATAATGCAAAGATCTTAAAAAGAGTACAACATGGTTTTATATTGTGATCAAGCAGTAGACACCCCACCACAGGTAAGAAATGAGAAATTTTGAGGGCTATTGAACACTGAATTTTCGCAGCTGAACAGTACAAAGTTACATAGCAGTGTTCAATCGTCTTCAAACTCACTTCTGCCTATGGGCTACAGTGGTCCACTAGAGACAGCAAAACAAAACCAGTGCAATACAGGTTGGACCAAGATTTTTTCAGTGTTTTTTAAAGTTTAAACCATTTTACACATTATGAAAAACATAAAAAGATCAAAAGATGCCATTCACTATTAACCAGACAGCATATAAAGAGCACCTATATAAAAATAGGTTTTAGCCTATAGATACACCAGTAAGAATACCACGGGTGTATATTTAAAACCAATACTTAAAAACTGCTGCTTCAGGGACAATTGCCTAGTCCAACTGGTTCAGTATGAATTTTGCTACTGATCAAATGGCAGACACAGCAAGCTGAGGTTTTTTTAATTCAGTTCCTTTTAGTTGACAAAACTAACACCTCAAGAGCTGAGTAAGATATGGGATTCATTTTGTAGACGTGAATACTTATTTTTACAGAGGTTTTGAAAAAGGGATCTGCAAGTTGGCATTTATTTACCAAGTGCTCAAAAAGGAGCATTTGAATATTCTAGTGGGAAATGCAAACCAGTTTCCATCATAATAATCACATCCACTTACTATAAATGAAACTACACCTTCCTTATGCACCAAAGTTGCTCAGTTTTTCCATTTATGCTTGGATATTTCAGCTTTCACCCACTCTACAGCATGGATGTTTCATTGATGGCTGAGGGTAACACTTCAAAAATGAACTAGCTAAACAAACTTCCCAGCAGCACTTGACAGAGCTACACCTATTCTTCCCCATTTCCAAAGCAGTACAGAATTAATTACCAGTTCTATGGATCTATTGTAAGTATAATAGACTAAAGAGCTATCACAGACACATTTATTGTAAAAGCACAATCCCAAGAGTGTCTAGTAGAGGGCCAAAACGATTAACACAAATGCTTTGTCAGATCAAAGATAAAACCTGCACCGCCCAATTGAGGAATGAATTAGAACAGTGGGTTATCTTTCAAATTAACCAGGGCAGTTAGTGAGGAAAATTTCATGAAAGTGTAATTCTTAGCCTTTGTGAATCCACACAGCAGGCATTCTGCCAGCTGACAAGATGATGAAATTTTCATGCTTAAAAAAGCCCTCTTCATTTCCCAATTTAGATTAGCTAGCGTTTCTCTCTCTTTTCATCTATTTGCTCTTCTAAAGCAGAATTAAAAAAAAAAAAAAAAGCAGCACACAACAGGATCAATCTCTCACAGAAGAATACATTTCTGCAAAGAAATAAAATCTTTGCATGTCATTTTTTTTAGACGTATTTACAGTTAGAAATAAGATTATAAAAATTGATATTGTTAATACCATTAAGAAATCCATAAATACTGGAGCAATGGTAGAAATGTTTTGGAAGACAGATGTAAAACATTTCAGTGTTTAATGGCAAAAAATAACTGCGGAAACAGAAAATTTTATTTATAGGAGAGTAATTTACAGAAACAACGGGATTGTAGAAGGCTTACAAATTTCTATTTACACACTTACATTAACATGTTTTTAAAGGAAAGAAGTATATCATCGTTGTATTTATTTATTTATCAGTTTCATGTGCCAAAAAGGGTAAGCAGATTTTTCCACTTTTAGGTTTTACGGCACATCCTCCTGTCTCTAAATTTACACAGCTACACACAAAAGCATTTCAATATAATAAAGAGAACAATATGCAATGATCCTAAACTCTAAAAAAAAAATTATTTACAGCTCACTGAAAAAAAAGTTAAGCTTATTCAATTCAGTGAGCTGTGGATCAAGCCGAAAGGTTCTTGATGGAGCTGTTGTCATAAAAAGTAGACCACTATTTTTAAAATTAAAAAAAAATCACTTTTGCATTTTATAGTTGTCTATTATGTGATATTTGACCAACACACAAACAACAGCAATTCAACAAAAAGAAAGAAAAAAATAATTTACTAAGTTAGACAATATATTTGTCTATTTTAAATTGATATTTTTGCACTTTTCAGATGAAGCCAATAGAATAGGACTGTTAAAGCAGCATCTCAAAGTTCCACCAAATGTTTTGTTAGATAGCTCTTTGCCCATACCACTTCTGGGTGTGTCTTTACAGCTTATAGGATTATACATATTAGTGCAAACACCCATTTGATGAATTTAAACTCCAGCTGTTATACAGTCACTACAAATACTTGATGAAAGGCATAAAACTAAAACTCACAGCATCTGCTTTTCTAAGAGCTAACAGGACAAGAAGTTCACTTGCCCAGCTCTGTGGAAAGTCCTTTTTAAAAGTGAATATTATTGTGCAACTTGGAAATTACTTTTTACATTAAAATATTCTTGCATTTCCAGAGTCTGAATGTATTCCGCAGTCAAAAAGTAGTTTATTGTGGTAGCATACTATTATAGCTAACTAGGCTGGAAGCAAATTCTCAGTACTAAAAATATAACTGAGTTTATAAAGCTTTTATTTATGAGGAAAAATAAATTCCTCTGAAGGACACTTCATTATCCTATATACCATAAAATAAGATACTTAATAGATTTTAATACAATGTAAGCAAATTGTATCATTCAATATTCAAACATTTCATAGTTTGGTTCACAGCCTGGTCTTAAAAGGCAAAAGAAAAGAGAACAGAGTATATTACACTACTGTTTGTTCTTATCAGTAACAATTTTTTTCCTGCCCTTAAATGCATGTCCCTTCATTCAAGTTTACTACTGCACATTTTATGCTCGTTTTCTAGCACATTATGTGCCAGAAATCACTTAGCATGAGGTATTGTGTATTATCATCACATACATTTTTTAATTCTAAAAAAAGTTAATAAGAAGGAACTAATATAATATAATATAGATATTGCTATGTTATGTAAATTAATTGTAATTTTGCAGCCAGTTGGACTCCACAATTAAGTAACGCCAAATCTTGCATTTTGGTGACTTCACCTGCCCAAGTCACCCACCTTTAACTTCAACAGAAAGGAACAATCTATTCTACCTTGTGAAATATTGCCTGAATTTAAATACTGTAAGAAAGTTGTGTGTTCCTTTAGATACAAAGACCTTCAAAGAAGTATTTGTACATTCAGAAATCATTATATTTCCAGAAGAGAGCTTGGAAAAAAACTCACACACAGTTGCAGTAAGAACTAATACAGAAACAAGATAACACAAAACGCACACCTCATATTAAGTCACAAAAGTTCTTAGCATTGCAGATGCTGTAAGCAGAAATATTCAGGAAAGCAAACCACAATTACGTAAATTATTCACTACACTACTACAGTAAAAGTTACGAGCACTCAAACGTTATGAGCACTTTCAAAATGGATGTCTGTCCTGAGTGCTGTGAAAACAAGCAATGTTGGACAACCAAAAAAGGCAGGCAGGCAGGCAACAGGATGAGATGATTTATGAAAATTTGACCAAAACAACTGGCTGCCAATTCACAAACTATGACACTTCCATAATATTAGCAATCCAAAATATATTAATATAATTTAAAAAATATGGTGGCTTTTTTTCTAGCCATTCACCACTCTAAACAGTGCAAAGATGAGGCATTTCTAATATTACACATTTTTCGTCCTCACAATGCCATACAAAGATAGCCACTACCACTGGCACTTTGGATTTCCTGCACTGTTCTCCAAAATTATTTAATTAATTATATCAAATTAATGAAACTATCCATCTTTCTCCTCTTATTTCCCCTCCCAATCATTACAAAGAATGATTCATACCATTTCCCTTCTCATTGTCTTTTAAAGGAATTTTCACAAAGCTACATGCAGTTTTCCTTTTCACAATGTAACACAATACACCTCAATTCAGGCTGGAGAAAGAGAATCAGATTTCAATTACATGAGAAATTGATATCTGCATATTTGATGGGCTTCATAGATTTTCTCAAAAGCATTATGATAATCAGATCTGCACTTTTTAGTCTAAAATCTGGAAAACGGAAAGCTACTACACCAGTAACAATGCTAACACACAGTTACAAAAAGTTAAATACATCTGACCGTCTTGACTTGAGGGTGAACTGAGAAACCAAACATTCTAAATTAAATTTTGAAATCATTAATTGATTGTTTTATTTTCATAAAGTTAGGTTTTGACATTACATGCTATTATTTTGGAGTAGAAAAAGAAATGTAACATTACGGTCACTAAAAACTTGGCACCACTTGGAAAATTCACTTCATATGGCAGAATACTTTCTGAATACTTACATTATAGTATTTTCTGATGTAGCGTCTAATATCCAACAGTAATTTGTTGTTCATTTGAACCACAGAGTTGAAAGGAGGCTCTTCACATTCACTTTTACTGCATCTTTGCAAGCTTGGTTCAATAAATCGTCCCTGAAAAGCGAAGTGTAAAAACAGCACGCATCACTACAACAGATGACTGTAGCAGAATTTATCACAGGGATTTAGACATCATACATATTTTTAAAAAAAGAATAGTCTTAAAGGGCCATTAATATCTAGGCCTACTTTCTTCCCATCACACTTGGTCAAATCCATATAAAGCTCACTGGCCTACAGTTTTCCCATTCTTCTCTTAATGAAATGTCTGTTAGAGAATATGCTTCTTAGCTTGCTGCAAGTTTCAGCATTCAAACAATGAGACTGAGCAAAGAAATTAATCTGTGGACAAATCATGCTCACCTGTCTCACCCCAAACATCACAGTTTTATTGTTTTAACAAGGACATCAAAGTTCTGCCCAAGCTCACTGACAAGAACCATTGAAATCAATCTTACACATACCATTATGAAATTACTAACAAGGTTGCTGAGACAAACCTCATTAAATAAGAACAACATGATCACCTTCTATTTTTTTTTTTTCCAAACTACAAAGAATAGCTCTTACAGTTTTATAGCATCTCATTCCCCTTACTTCTAAAATCTTCTGAACATCCAATATTAAACTTGGAAGTGATGCGTTAACAACTGAAACTAAGTTGGTAGAAGAACTCTCATTTAAAAAAGAACAACTTGGCAGGTTGGCTACAGTTACACAACTTTTAGAAAACTTTCTTTCAAGGCAAGACATAGCTTTTGTGGGATATCTTGGCTAAACCTCCACCCACAACGCTAAATAATCCCAGGTGGAGGAGAGGGATTTTGGTTTTGTTGGTCCAGAGGTTTCTTTGTTATTTGGTGACTTTTGAATTGGATTTTTGGGGGGATAGCAGTGTGGGTGGTGGTATTTTTTGGGGGGGCAAGGGGGGAGGTGGTGGGGAAGGCTGTTGGTTGTTTGGGGTTTTTTTTTTTGTTTTTTTTTTTAAGGTTTTTGACATCCACTTCTCTCCAGTTGGCCCATCTGCAAGTTGTCAAGCCTACATGCAATTAACCATCTTATTTACAACTGTAATGAACAAAAGTCAAGGATTCACAAAGTATTACTCGATTTTTGTGCCTTTCCTTCTAACTCGATTCCAAAGACAGCTTTATTTTGATTCACAAAAATGCAAAACATCTGCTGTTTGTCCAAATTAACTTAAAATAATTACTTTTAATTTAGATAAAAGATTTATTTGCTTTCAGTTTCAAGGTTTTCACTACTCTGAAGCTCACTAATTTGCCAATGACTAGTACATACATAAGATTGTTGTAGAGTTAAATACTTGGCCCTATTTCAAGTTTTGTTCCAAGGTCAGAGATACATTATTTGGCAGAACTTCTCAACAAGAATGTACCCTTATGACCTTTTATGTTCAATACACAAAGACGGAAGGAGAGATAACACAGAAAAACCTTACTGTTAAGGAGGGAGGTAGGATGCAGCAAGATAAACACAACTTTCAAAAACACTTTGTTCCAATTAATATGATTTAGGATAAGAAATTGCCATTGCTACATGAAAGTTTTATTAAATAGAGAAGTGGAAGTTACTAAGGTGTTAAGATAAGTATTCTTTAAAAAGCTACAGCAACAATCATTCATGACTGTGGTCAAACAGATTAATGAAGCTAGATAATCTCACATATTCTGCTAGACGACACAGCTGAAATGCAAAAATGGGAAAAATATTTCAGCCCTATCCTTTCAGCAATTTCCAGTTCCAAAGCTAAAAATAGCAGGACTCAAACAATATGGTATCTTCTCCTACATCATATGAATCCTATCTGAAAAGCCATTCTCTCTACAAGTATTTTTCTCCCTCACAGATGAATAGAAATGAAACAGAAAAACAAGCAACTAACCGAACCATCAAAGACATTGTCATAAATATTTTCTGTTCCACATTTGAGGCAGCAAAACTTGAATCTTTCACAATCTCTATATTTCTCCTCATCAGTGAGCTGGGCTGGGCCACCAACCAAGGCATCATTCTCCTCATCTTTATGGTAATGGTGATGGACTCTGAATTGGGAGGGATCCAGTCCTATTAATAAGAAACAAAAATTTCAAAAGACTAAGAGGTCAACCATGCAAGCAGGCTCATTTTTCATATGCTCAGTGAAGCAGATTCAAAAGAAAGTTATAAAATGTAAATTCAGAAGCTGAAAATCTCTCCCTAGCAAAACTTCCTCTATAAAACATAAGTGCATTTTACAATTTTTAACCACAAATAAAGGTCCATGAAACATGAAGAGATCTTACTTATCTTCTTACGCAAGATTGCTTTATAAATAAAACAAGCACACTGCATTATCATGGGAGTATGCAAAGAACATTTTGTTTCTGAGGAAAGCACTCCTAACAGATGACTTTATTGTTATTTTCTTCTTAAGTTACACTGAAAATATTTCAATAAAAATCTGCATCGTTATTAAGAAACAGTCTTTAAATAAAAAGACTGGCACCATTAAAACTGAAAACAGAGAATAAAAACCCCATTAAAGAAAGGCGGGTGCGCTGCTATTACCAACTCCTTCAACTCCGTATACAACTGCCAACTCTGATTTCAATGCAGTGGTCGATTTCATTTTGGCTCAGTGGTTAACAGCATGTAGGTTTCAATCTAATGCAGTGGTTAAAATTCAGCAGCAGCATTTAAAACGGCAGCTCTGGAGACAAAATGCTTCATTTTTGATTGCCAGAACTCAAGATTTTAAACAAATAAATACACAAAAGAGATCCTAAAAATACCGATTCAACCACAAATAAGTAAATAAGCAAGCAAGCACAAAGTTCACTGCTCTAGGAATAAGACTGCCAAAGTAAACTTAATAAAAATCCACGGGTTTTGTCATCCTTTGTCATGTGCAACCTTTTAAAATCCCATGCATCCCATTTACAGCTTTTTTTTTTGTAAACTCTCACAAATAGCACATGCTAGGAAAAAAAACCTAATTGAATTAATACAGAGAAGAAAATGTTCCATAAACTATGACTTAATGTATTATTAAGAATAAAAGTTCAAAGAGAAGCACTTTAAGAATACTTGTAACAGGGACTAATTAAGTCAAGTAACAGATTACCATGTATTACCCCAAATCTTGTGCATATTTCAATAACAAATATTATAATTACCATAGAAAAAGCAAGAAAGATTACAAACAGAAAGCAAGCGTAGATTTTACAATTCTTCTTAACCTTAATAAACAGCACTGGGAGATTTAAAGGAAATATTTGGGCACAATATTCAGTTAAACTAGACAAATACTATCACATAGAGAAAACAGCTGTGTTGTTTAGGCAGGTATATTCTGTCTTTACAGAAAAGATTTGAGTTGTGTGACTATTATTGCTATTGTGAATCTCTATTTTGCAACCATAAAACAAATTCAAGGGCAAGGGAAAAAATTCATTGCCAATTAAGTTTACTTAGTTCTTCACAGAACAGGGATTTCATTAAAATTTAATCAATCTTCCCAATTTTAATTTCATCAAAAGAAATTAATGCCACTGCATAAAGATAACAATTCCCCCTCAGGAGTTTCTCAAACTTTTAATACAGTTCTCTGCTATTCAATTACAGGCAAAAGCAAACAAAGCAAAAAACATTAACAACAGCTTGCTTTATATTCTAATACCTATGGTACCCCCACAAAAAAGACTGTGGGGGTTTTTTTGGTTTGGGTTTTGTTTTTTTTTTTGATAAAACATTTGCTGTTTTAGAACACAAGTATGTTCTGCAATACACAGGTAGTAGATAAGAGGTTTATAAGAGGGCCTTGACTTTACTATTAAGATTTCCCAAAACATTGACTAAATATGCAATTCTCACTTCACTTTTACCTTAGAATTGGAACAACAAAAAAATGTATGCAACTTTCTGATACAGAAGCCATTAGAGTTGGGCTATAAATTTATTTTTGGTTGCTTCCCAGAGGAAAATAGTTCACTAAATAAAAGATAAAAAGTGATAAATTGTGGTCTTCATAACACTACAGTTTTCCAATATTCAGTAAAAACCAGGGAGAGCAAATAAGCACCTGGATATTTCATAATAATTTAACAGAAATTTTTAAAAAAAAGTTATTCATTCATTGGAGGAACTTAAATCACACCTATCTCTGAACTTTCTTAGCTGTTTTGGCTAGAGAAAACAACAGGAAAAATATTGTGATGATTCAAGTGTACATCTAACTTCTGGTGTGCAAACAGCCCCAGTGAAATCAAAGGAACCACAAATCAGGGTTTTAAAGAACATGCCTACCTCAATTATCTCGTGCAATTGGGACTCATTTTATCTATTATCTCCTTTCAGGAATAGTTAGTTGGTTCAATTAATCCATTTCAGCACACTAACTAGTATCCTCTCGGACCAGGTCACACTTGGTTGTATTACTTTATTTGGTAAACGAAACAGGGAGTATCTGATGGGTGGTGGAAAAACTAGCACCTGGTTTTGGTAATTTTTAAATTAACAGGATTGGACTAATAAGTGAAGTAGTTTAAACTCTTTCGCATGACATCAAGAAAAATGAAAGCAACTTTGACTTACTGGAACATGAAAATCTTCAGGGCTATCACTAAATTACCTATACTGCAGGTGAGCTTTCCTGCCTCACCAAAACAGTGAAGTTGCATGCACAACAAAGAAAGGTAACACTAAAAAAACATGGATGAACCTAGCGTGACAACAGTAAATAACAGAAGTAACTCCCAGACTTGTTCTGGAATTACTTAATGGAATTCTAAAAACATTTACTAAGCATCCAGCAAAAGCAGCCACTCTGGAACCTGAAAACAAGTCGAATAAATGTTAGTAATAGCAGTATTTTTAAAATTAAGTTTCTGCAGGGTGTTTTTCCACATTTTCCCACAGATGCTCCCACACCTGCTCCCTGGTCAGAGAGTCAGAGCACAGCACGCAGCGACCCAGGACGGTCCCAGCGCCAGGGGGACAAGGGCAGGGTCTGCCCGCTTTCCCCGTGGACCGGGAGGGGGACGGCTTTTCCATGGATTTCGCCTCAGTTAGTCGGGAAGCGCAGAAAGTTTCTCTACCCGGGAGGCAGGGAAACGGCATCCCCTGCTGCCACCCGGCGGCCGGCGCTGCGCAGCGCATCCCGCAGCCCAGGCCCGGGCGCTCTGCCCTTCGCAAGCGAGCGCTTTCGTGTTCCTCGGTTCTTATTTACCCTCCTGCGCCGCGAAGCCACCGTGTCTCCTGCGTGGGGCCTTTCAGGAAGTCTCCCATGCAGGCAGAGCATGCAACACGCTCCAAGTCTCAGTTTCTTACATGAAAGGGTTAAGTGGGTTTCTCTAGAGTCATAGGGATGGTGACTCAACCACTACAGAATCATAGAATCACTAGGTCGGACAAGACCTTTGAGATCATCGAGTTTAGCTGCACTTGGCCACTACTAAACCATAACCCTAAGCACCCTGTCTACCCATCTTTTAAACACCTCCAGGGATTTTTAAGCAGGTCTAGAGCACCTCAAAAACTACAGCAAAACTTGTATGCTTAGGGGTTTGTTTCTGTATTAGCATGGAGGAGTTTTGCCACCACTGCATCCTTTACTTCAAGCGTTCTCGCACTTCATTTCATAATGTGAGAAAACAAATAAAAAACCAACCAAACAAAAAAAGACGGAACCTGATGTAATTCCAGAAGACCCCAGGGAAAAGCATAACTGTACTGGTTTCTGTCAAGAGAGTCTGTCTGGTAGCTGCTAAATACAACATTAAAGGCTACTCATTAAATGACTAAGAAGGCTTTGCAGCCCTGAAGGTCAACTGTATCCTGGGCTGCATAAAAAGAAGCATAACCAGCAGGTCAAGGGAGGTGATTCTCCTCTGTTCTGCTCTGGTGAGCCCTCACCTGGAGTACTGAATCCAGCTCTGGAGCCCTCAGCACAGGAAAGACATGGACCTGTTGGACTGAGTGCATAAAAGGCCAGAAATAAGATCCAAGGGCTGTAGTACCTCTCCAATGAGGACAGGCTGAGAGTTGGGCTTCTTTCGCCCACAGAAGACCTTCCACTACCTAAAGAGGGCTACAGGAAAGCTGGGGAGGGGCTCTGCATCAGGGAGTGTAGTGATAGGACAAGGAGTAATGTTTCTAAGCTGAAAGAGGGGAGATTTAGCCTAGACATTAGGAAGAATTTTTTTCCTGTGAGAGTGGTGAGGCACCGGCACAGGTTGCCTGGAGGCGTTGTGGCTGCCCCATCCCTGGGAGATGTTCAAGGCCAGGTTGGATGAGGCTTTGAGTAACCTAATCCAGTGGGATGTGTCCCTGCCCATGGCAGGGGGTCTGGAACTGGATGATCGTTAAGGTCTCTTCCAAACTAAAGCATTCTGTGATTCTATGAAATAAAAAAAAAAAAGATGCCTTCTTATGTTTATGGTGGTGGTGGGTTTCCCTACAAGGAGCAGTCAACACACAAATATTAGGGGCAAGGAAGAATCAGTACTGATAAGTACTCATAATGGCAAGCTTCATCAAGACCCAGGAACAACTCCTTAAAACCAGACAGCCTTCAACACCAAACAATCTGCACCAGTGTGCACGTCCATCTGCAAGGCAGCAGCAAAAGTCTCTCTCAGAAGACCATGGCACAGTCCAGCTCAGCAGCCAGCAACATAATTTAGAGAAAAAAAAATCTAATTCAGCTACAAAAATACCGTGGTTAAGTGATTTTGCTTCCGTAATGTCTAGATACTTCTGACAACACAAAAAGACATGATTTTTCTTTGAGTCAAGGAACAGTATTTACCTATCAACAAAACCCCCTTACCAGGAAAACATTCACAGAATCATCCTGCCAATGTAGCTCTTTTTGTTCAAAAGCTATAGGTATCCTCAGAGTGATGTAAGTAAAGTCTCCGAGCATTTAAGATCAGATTTATTGAATGAAATTACTGATCAGATTGCACACTTCATTTCAGTAACCCTGACAATCCTCATCTTTCCCTTAAGGCTTCAATAAAAAAAAAAAAAAAAAAGACTGTGAATGTAGTACATCCATGAGGTTCCCACTTTTAGGAACAATGAATTTCCGTCTCTCAAAGGTTAACCAGACTTCCTCCTATGTCCCCCCCAAAAAAAAGGCAATTTTCAGCTTGATTCCATTGAGAATAAATGTGACATTCAAGGAATTCTCTGCAGTTTTGAGGTGTGGTTATTTGCTTTTTTGCTCCAGTGCCTAAATCAGCTTAAAATAACTTGCTTTAAGCATAGACAGAACAAAGAACATTTTGATGTGAGCCAAGCATCCCAAGTAGGGCTCAATTTTATCTACTCAGACTAACTCAGCGACACATAATGGTTTGGGTTGCAAAGAATCTTAAAGGTTCCAACCAATCTGCCATGGGCACGGACACCTTCCACTAGGTCAGGTTGCTCAAAGACCCAGCCAACCCAGCCTTGAACACCTGCAGGGATGGGGCAGCCACAACTTCTCTGGAACTTCATGGGCACATCCATGAAACATTCACCTTACAATGAGATTCTACTATGCATGAAACACATCTTATTTCTACAACCATTCTCCCTATACAGACATACACCCTATCATAGAATCACAGAATAGTAGGGGTTAGAAGGGACCCCAAAAATCACCTTGTCCCAACCCCCCTGCCATGTAACACAATAAATCAGATCAGGCAGAAGACAACTGCAATGAGAATACAACCAAGTTTTGGTCCATAGATATAACACTTACATATTCCAAAAGATCACGTTCTTCAGGAGAGCAAAACATGCTCTTTTGCAATGAGATAGGAAAAACTATAGGAATTTGTATGTGTAACACAATGAAAGTACTCGTCAAAAAAGCCTGACTTATCAACAGAGAAAAGAGTTTTCATGTTCGTTTGTTTCAGCAAGCCACGCTCAAGTACCTCATACATTTAAAACTACTTCCAATTTCTTTGAAACAAAGCCACTTGACTATCCCTCAAGTACTGTTATAGAAGAGCTGTAAGAAAACTTCAGCTTGCAACAACTTATGTATGACTGATTAAATGCTGTATAAAAAGACCTAAGTAGAGCAGAAGTTTTGAAAAAGACCTGACTTGACCCCTAGATTCAATTTAGGCATTCCCACAAAAACAAAGCTAGAGAAACATAGCATTTTTACAGCACAGCAAGGTCAAAGTGAATGCATTTCAGACCTATGATTGTAATAGATACATGCAGGTTTTCAGACTAACAATAGTGGACTATTAATAAACTCTCAATTGCACGATGCTATTATAGACCATAAAAGAAATTTTCATCTTGAATGTACTATAGCGCAAAAACTAACACAGGCATTTGCAAACAGTACATGCTATCAAGTGGCACGCAGTTCTTAAGATCTGGGCACTTAATTTAAGTGCCTGAAGGGAGCCAGTCTTTTCTGAAAATCTGACCTGTTGTGAATGAGGAACAACTGTGAATTTGAGCCTAACTCCACAAGACTAACAATCTCCTCCAAGTAAAATAAATGAGCTTCAGAAATCTTTCCTGTCTTACATCTGAACGAAGTACAAGTTTACCGCCTATTTTAAACTGCATCAACCTAACCAAAAGCGCTTGACCTTTTCAGTCAGGCATACCACATAGTCCATTCTGACATCAAGGGAAGGTTGTATACTAAGGCCCTGCCACACAAACAGAATGATTTGTATGGCCAGCCTGCATGTGTGACGTAGCGCTGACACCTCTCCAAAGCACCAGAGCTGTTGATGACAGACTGCAATATCAAATGCCTCCAAGAAATATGCTTGCTGCCACACATGGTACACGAGTACCCTGCTCATAATCCTAGGAAAAGCAAAATTAGTGGGGTTTTTTTGCTTTGGTGTGTTGTTTTTTCCCACAGATAACTTGGAAACGTAGATGGAAAAAGCTGTGTATTATACAGACTGTCTTAGGAGATAAGTAACTTTCATAACTATCATTCTTCTCGAGAAGTAACAAGACAGGAACCTACTTGCACACATTTTAAGCACAAACTGTGAGCTCACCATGAGCAGAACCCACTGTTAGTAAGAAGCTACAGAGATGCAGCATCCCAGATGAACAGTCCTGACAGGCAACATGTTCCCAGTTGGTATTATGTGACCAAATTCTGGATCTTGGCCATTACCTAAACACAAAATGCTGAGGAGTAACTCTTCCTTTGAGCATTCAAAAATTCTCAACAAAATAATTTCTGTAGGTCTGAACTTACTGTAGACATAGGCACAACATCAAACAGCAGATTATTAAAGCTGACACAGTGCAACTTTCTAGACAAGTTTTCTTGTGAGAGGGGACAGTTTTTGCAAGAATTCAGCAACCAGCAAGATTAGTAACTTGTTCTGTGTCCTTGAGTAATAATTTTAAAAATAATTAACTCAATCACAAATCTTGTGTTTATCAGGGAGATCAATCATGCCTGTTGGCAAATCACTTTTAGTGAGGTAACCACACTAAAAGGATTACATACACAGCACTATAATTTCATGGGAAGAGACTTGATAGAACTGTTAACAATTTTTCAATACCTACACTTCTTTCTAGGTAAGAGCCTAGGGAATGAAGAAGACAGAGGAAATCGGAGCTGGGCAGAAAAATCTCTAGTTCTACTTCCTCTACCAGTCTCTTCAGAGAGAAGAGATTTCATGATTGAAGATTTCATGAGCAATTCCCTGTTGCTCATTTGAATAAAAACTGGTTATTCTGTGGGTCATCGTCATTAGTAACCTTTTTTTATAGCACTACTTAATAATTTTGGCTACTTCGTTTCTCCATATGAAGGAGGTAAAACTGTTACTAAGGTTTTATGTTTCTATTATTCAATAGGTCAGTTCTAGATAACTGAAGTATTCACTTACCTCTATTAAAAATGCGTATCCTTTCATGTGACTGGTTTCTCCCTAAGAAGATGCTAGAGGTACTACGATTTCCCCCTGGGAAAATTCTAGTTCTGGATGCACGCTCCAGAACTACTTTAGCAACTTAAGAAAATCTCAAACACATGCAATCGTACTGTCATTTATGAACAGCAAATTTTTGCAAGGATTAAGCTCATGTTAACGAGCACCTTCTGAAAAATGGTATTCTGCAACTGTCACAAAATTACACTCACAAACCAAGCTGCTTTCTATAGGCTGTGTAACATTGTAAAAAGACTGATTTGGGGAGACATTTCTGTACATCAACATTTCCCACTGTCTCTTGTAATTCTTTAAATAAACTGAATTTAGAATACTTACCTAACCATGTTGCAATAAGAACGGAATCAATTCCCTCTATGGGTTCACATATTCTAGCAACTACTGGATGTATTTGCTGTGACAGGTAGTACTGAGTATCAATAGTAAGACTGTCTTGCTTTTGTAACTGTTCTGGAGCATATGCTCTTTGGTTGGCACTGAGATCTGATCCATCCTGAGGCAAGAGACACACATAAAATAAAGTAAAATAAGTAAAAAAAGTGAATTCCACATTCAATCCACAAAGGATTAGGTTCCAAATATTATCCATTACTTCGACACAAAATTGTTACACAATCACTCTCGGTTGATTTATTATGCATCCAATACAAATCCAGCAGTACGGGGAAAAAAAAAAGCTGCATTGCTGATGCTGGCATCAACTAGCAAGTTCAAGAATGTAAATCCAGCTTGTATTTTTGCAGCCTACACGTGCAAATCAGTAAGAGTAGACAGAGTAAACAGTCCCATCTGCCAATTCTGAAATGCACAATGAAAACACATTGTAACCATCAGCTCAGTTAAAAATACTCAGAGGGCATGCATTTTGGATTCACTTTGTACTAAACTAGCATTATCATTTTGCACAACAAGCAAATTCTGAGTCCCGGATATCAAAACAATATCTGTTTTGCTAGGAAATTCATATTCTTCGAGTCTATAAAAAAACAAATAGAACGAATGGTCATAGAATGGACCATCACTCATTGGCATGTGAATAAATTATAGAGGCAATAGTACTGATTTGAAAGAGCAAATTCTGAAATATTCGGTAATACTGAAAGAAAAATGAGGCAACATCTCAAGCCAAAAGAAAAACATCACTCAGAGGTTAAGAGAAGATAATATACTCTTCTCCAACTTGAAAGAAGAAGATAAGGACAAAATAATTCAATTTGGGAAGGCAATAATTAAATTGAAAACAGTATTCATGGAGGAATTAAGTATTGACTCTAAGAAGATGGTACTCTTCTGAAAAATGTAACTCATTCAAGTCCATAGAATAATATTCCCAGTTCACAACTACAACAGGAAATTTTATTTTCATTGCATGTCAAAAACCTTACAGCAGAACTTTAAGTAGTGTTTTAGCAAGCATTCAGTAACAGAAGTAAACCATAACAGGGATGGGTCAGAGAGCACCACACAGTTTATTTTTTGCTAAGTACAGTCTTTTTTCTTTGCCATTTTACAGCAAAACAAAACTCATGTATTTACATATGACACTTTCATTTTTCAGTTAGGATGAGCTATTGGCTTCAATAGGGTCAGCAGTCACGGACTGAAAACCCATCACTTATAAAAACAGACTGCAAGCCATTGGTCCCTCCTACTTCTTTCAGACAACTTAGTATTCAGAACAAAATTAATTTGGGACTATTCATCTCATCCAGCTGCTTTGCAAAAATAATTACAATGCAATTCCTTCAGCTCCCTTCTTTCAACAAGTACATTCTTCTTTTGTATTGTGCCATTGCTCCGCCATACCCATGGCTGAGCTCTCGTAAGTCTTGGCAGCTTCGACACGCCAGGCTAAAAACTCTCTAATTAAATAAAACCCAGTATCTTTAAGTTTTTAACAATGAAGGGGCTGAAATATTGATCCATTATAGAAGTCACATTTCCAGGTCCATCAGTTTGGCATAAGAGATCCCTTGGTCCATCTAATCCAATCTACGCTTTTTTCCTTACCAGTAAATCCGATGTGGAGTATACATTTGTGAGATAATAATAAGCATGTATAGGAGAAACATCTGAAAACAGAAAGTTTATCAAATTGCCCAGTTTATCCAAGAGAAGTACTGCTAGATCTAATGACTATGAATTGAAAAGACACAGGTTGAAAGCTGGAAATAACAATGACGCTATTTAATTACCACCACTGATTAGCTTTCCAGGAATGACCACCAGAATTCACCACCAGAATTTTCTTCTCCTTAAAATGAGGACTGGATATTTTCCTTAAAAATAAGTCCTAACAGAAATCAACTGAGGGACGTTTTATCAGCCACTGTATTGAAAGTGTCAGATAATAGAACCATTGTGATCAGCTTAAGCACTGTAAAATTAAATTTAGTACAGAAAACTGTCTAGTTTAAAATATAACACAGTCCCACCACAAAGAAATGTCAAAATATTTCCATGAGTTTAGCTCATTTTCTTTGCCATCTCTCGAAACAATATCTAGAATTTAGCTATAAATAAAAACATTTTTACCTGACAAATGATATATGACACTGTGTCTCCTGCCTTCACCTTTCGGCCTCCCTGAGAGTTTATCCACATGGCAACATGCACATGTGGCAAGCTTTTCCTGTCAGGATAATCCTGTGGATCTTTTGTCAATGCCTAGGAGATCAAAAGGAAAAAGCAGAAATGTAACTATGAGAAAAATTTTTACTTCAATGATAGACAACTCAAACTTTACAAGACAAGACTGCATATATCTTCAACCATCTACTATTCACAAGTATATTTACAAAACAAAAAAGAAAGAAGAAAAAAATTGCAATGAAGGTATTTCCCTGACATTAAGGCCTAGGTACCAGTCCTTTAAAAATGTTATTATTAATAAAATGAGAGGATGCCTTTACAATTACTATCTGAAAAATGCATTACATAAAGGTACAACAGTTCAAACAGTTACAGATGAAACACAATTGTTTTAAAATCAAACTAAATTGAAGATTAAAACATCATGCAAAGTAAAAAAAATAGAGGCAGAGATTACTCCCTCACCCCTGCCCACTTCAGGTCACGAAGAAATACTAATATCAAGTATTTAAATGTATTTACAACCTCCAGAGTAAAAGGATACAACTGGATTTATATATTTCTGTGTCTTTCACATAACTGAGATTTCACAATGAGTTTTTTTCTTTACAGAAATAGCTATAAATATTTACCAACATCCCAATTCTTAGAAGCAACTTAATAGTAAATAGATTATTTCATTTTTTCTGAAGTAGTAAAATAGAGGAACATTCATTATTTAAAGTGAAAACAACTTCATAGATATCTTCTATGGGCATACCAAGTACTCTTAGTATATTTGCAATGAGAACAGGGTTTTAAGTCAACTAGAAAAAACAGTCATTTCTTTAATGCTCAAATGGCAACCTGAGCATGTCTCAATCAAATCAATTAACACAGCCTTACAGAGCAGACAGATGCCTGTCTGGCAAAAGAAAGAAACTTTGGATGGAATATATCTGGGAAATCTCTTCTACTAGAAGAATGAGAGGGGCATGCAGCATCCAATTCATTAGAAAAACACCCCCCAGTTGGTGGTGGTTGGGAAGCTTTTGAAATTGAAAATACAAATTTCATTAAAGATTCATAAAAATAAACCAAAACCATAATGCTGTTTGCTAAAACTCCTGTAGAAAAAGCAGAGTATTTTACTTCCTAGAGCAAAGACCTGAATGAGATCTTAAAATGACTATTAGCTTTCTTCTATGGAACTTTGAAGGGAAATAAACTAATATTAATATGCTTTTATATGTTTTTTCTAGAAAACAGAACATTTTATTCTTTTCCACAGCATTCTTTAGCTTATATATTTTAAGTCCCAGATATAAAATAACACGTTAGGAGTAAACTTCTCTTGAAAGCATAAGCCATCATGTCATTCTCAAAGTGCTGAATCAGTGGGGAAGACACTAGGATGGGACAAGACACAAAGCTGTTATTCTAAGGAAACAAGCCTTAGATCTCCTTGGGGGACCTCCAGACCCCCAAGGGTTTTTTTTCCTCATACTGTAGTATCTCTGCAGTATGTTCCTTGCTATTCACCATCTAATTAAACTGCTGATATTTCACAGCATCATAAGTATTAAAAAAAATTTTTATCAGCAGTCAATATATTCAGGAACAGTAAAGTTTTTCTGAGACAGAAACAACCTGAAACATCTTTTACCTTGTTTATTTCAAACTGATTTACTGGAATCTGGCCATTGATCACATTTTCTCCAACTTCTATAAGCCGCCTTTGAATGTTTTCCACAATTACATCTCGGGGCTGATCAGAAAGAATCTGACCGATTATATAGCTGTAAAAACAGTCCAGAAACAAAGACAGGCTTCAGACACACAAAGCAAAACCATTACAATAAACATAATCATTTCTTCCTCTGTGTTACCTCTGAGAACTAAAGAACCTGAGGATAAAGTCTGATGCTAAATTTATAGAAATTTGTCAGGATATTTCATGTTGTCTTTTATTTATTTACTTCACTTTACTAAAAGCAAATTATTGTACATAGTCCTAATGTTAAACAGTGATTTGGAACTGATGACTGTAACTGGTTTCTATTTTCTGCTGCCATTTCATTTTGGCACTTATTATTCCATAGCAGGTATCTTACGATAGAAGAGAAGAGAACATATCAAGTAAGCAGTCTTGCCTATTTCTGTAAAATGTGGTTGGAAGATCTGCCAGCTGCAGAAGAGTTAGTCACTAAAGAACACTCTCAAACATTTGTATAGCTTTAATTACTGACACATTCCTAACTTGGAAAAATTTGTTTCTATTATGATGTATCTTTTCTTAGAAAATGCAAGTCTTAAGAACAGTAGGCAAGCGTGTGTTGTATTTTTACAGATGTAAAAAAGTATTCATTTTTGGATACATTCGGACCACAATTTAAGTTAAATATTCAAGAGGCAGTACACAATGTGTTAGCCCCTAAAGACCACCTCTTCACCCACACCAGTTTTCTTCCTACAGTGCTAAACGTATTATCTCTATTGAATTTAAGAATGAAAATTCCCTGTGCAATGACAATTAATATATCACCAATCCAATAACCATTACAATGAAGTATCAGAAGAGTACAATTTGAAAACTGGAACAGAAAGAGTCTTTGGGGAAGGGATCATCTTCTCAGGCCGCACCCAGTTTCTACCTCTGGCTTTAGTAGAGGATGCTGAATGAGCTGACCATCAGCTTTTTTAAGCATCTTCCCAAAAAATCTGACCCATGACTCCAAATGCCGACAGCGCCTACCATCTTCACAAGATCTCAGCTGTGCTTTAGTAAACTACACATACAAAATTGTGATAACTCAAATGCACAGTTTCCACAGAACATGCAAAACCAGACAGTGAAATTAGAGACATCTGGACTTCCACAAGTATAATGTTACCAATGCCAAAATGTAATGTTTACGATCTTCTACCAAAATCACTTAAAATACTCTAACACTGATGCTAGTTCCCAGTCCATACTGTTCAACAGGAAATCACACACGTGATACTATGGTTTATGAAGCATGTACTGTTCAAAACAGAGCAAAGAAAACACTGCCACAAAGAAACTCACTTTCCAGTCTCTTTTGCAAGATCACACCAGTCTCTTCGGACTATATCCAATCCTTTCAGTTCTTGTTTAGTTACATACTTCCCATCTCCAGCTGGCTCCACAGTCAAAGCAGCATATTTCTTCTTCTTTAAGAGTAGCAATGACTTAAAGACTCCATCAATATCTATTTCCAACAATTTATAGAGTTTGTTCACCTCACTTTTGATCTGCAAATGCACCAACATTACAATGAAATGCATACAATGAAATGCAACACCTTAATAACTACAGACAAAACCCACTCCCATGTGGAAGTGTATGACTAACAAGTTTAAAAATAAATAACATCACACACTGTGTCTTTGCACACACATTCTAAAGACTCGTCAGATGTCATTATTTGTGAAATTAAGTACACAGTAGTGACCATAAGCTACTATTAAAATTAAGGTTCGCCAATTGGCTTTGTCAGGATTTACAGTTTGGTATATTTGATTCCCTAACAATACTCAAGCAGGGCAGAGAAGCACGGAACTGAACGTGACCTTGCAGATAACTGACTCTAGTCAGTGTTACTAGGGTAGCTACTCCATCTAGTCACTCACATAAATTAAACAAACAAGGGATTTCAGAGTAGGGATCCACTTACTAGGAAAACATAAGAGACAATCTCTTAGATAGGATATGGAAACTGCTTTATTAAAAAAGGCATCTTGCAATAGCCTGATTGAAGTTTTACATAAATTTAAGTTCTTTTGCTTTCAGTGCATAGTCTCGCTAAGACAGGAACAGTACTTTCAGCATAAAATCCCACTGGTTTTCCATCTAGCTTTGGGACCACAATATCAGTTTTAACCAAAGCTTTCCTTATAAATTTTCGATGTATATGTATATGTATATGTATATGTATATGTATATGTATATGTATATGTATATGTATATGTATATGTATATGTATATGTATATGTATATGTATATGTATATGTATATGTGTGCATTTAGTTCTCATTTAGATCTCAATTTTTCCTGTTGCATGACCAACGCTCATTTTTAATTTGGGGCTATCCTTAGAGTTTTATGTCCCTCATATACTTATGATGGACATCATGAGGCAAAACCATTTTGCCTAGAGGTTCATATTCAGTTTGCTAAAGTGAAACAGTCAAACAATTCCTCTGAACATTCTTCTATTTTTTGTCCTCAATTTTTTTCCTGCATGATACTAATCAAGTGTTTAAAAACCAGCAACATTGCAGTATTGAAAGTATCAACAAATCCAATTCACAGAAAATGAGAAATGTATGAAAATCTGCTGAGTAATGACTAAAAGGGGCATGGATATAAATAACAGGAGGTTAAGGTCAGGAGTGAATACAACAAGAAAACTGGCATTAGATGGGAAAACTCAAAAAGAAGATGAATTTCCTCCAATTGAAAAAGAAAATTATCTTTTCCAAGGAAGGCTCCATTGCTGAAAATAAACTCTAAATTCACACTTTATATCAGAACAGAGGTAACGTATGCTAACTGTTCTCACAGTAATTGTTTGCATTAAACCTGTGTGCCTTCCATAAAGCCTACATTAAAGCAAAAGTATAATGAATGCGATGTAAATAGCCATCGTCTCTGAACATGAAATTTTGGGAAAGAAATTATTATGCAACAGAACATTTCTTAGTTCTTCATCAACAGGTAAAATTCTCTATCTTGAACATTTTTATAAGAATTATGTAAAATGAGAAAAATCTAATGGTAGAGGTGTTTGCAAAAATGTCACTATTGCTTTCTTGAGGAATAAACAAGCAAGAAATACGTGAAATGAGAAACAGAACTACTGTTCTCTGCCACAGAAAAGATGACAATTGTGATGCTGTATATCATCTTGTGCTTATTGACAGACATAAGTTTATTCACTTTTAAAATCGAGTACATAATACAAAAACTTTAATCAAAATATGTCTGCCTCTCTTTTAACACAAACCAAAAAAAAAAAACCCCAAACAAAATACTGACATAGGATACAGAAGCAAACAGGACAAAAACCTAAGATTTGGCTCTAAAAGCATCATTAAGTAGATGACAAGTTCAAAAAGCTACCTATTCTCTCGGTAAATCTGAATCAAAGTCAGAAGATATAACTTAAGATGATGATCATGTCAGACTATACAAAAATTATTATTAATTAACTGTTCCTCTAGAACACTTAGTCAGCAAATGGAGTATGGGGACAAAAACCAAACTAGAATGAAACCACATAGACACCTAAGTAAAATTAAACTTTCTTATACATTACTATGTATACAATTACAGACTTCTATGCGGCAAACAAAAAAAGAGATTGCTTTCTTTCATGCCATCAGCCCTCCTGCTACTTATTTATGAAATCAAGATATTACTCCTTTCCCCATACTCCTCAGATGCATCTACTTCTCAAAATACCAACTTAGCACGACGGCAAAAGTATTCTAAAAAAAACCCCAGAATCAATCTTGCCTTAAAATTACATGACTTTTGTTTAATACTATACTGAAAAAATCCTCTATGTTTTCTTCAGTTTTTTTCAGAGCTTCCATAGCTCTCATTTTCATCACAATTTCTTTGATTTGTCAAAAGCAACTTCTCTTACATCTTTTCTTTAAAACATTATGAAACATTTTAAATCTCTTCCACAATTTTAGAGTGTCACAAAACTTCCACATTGTCAACTGCCAACTGCTAATCAAAAAGATCTCTTCTGTATCTAAGACATTAATATTTCAATTTACCATTGAAAATCTGATGGCACATAGAGCATAATACATACTACATAACTAAACAAAATTAAACTGATAGACAACTCTCGTGTCAAAACAAAAATCATTAGATTAAAAATTATGTTCAGGTTTTAAGTGCAATTAACATGCAGGCATTGTACCATAAACTTTAACTTACCTACGTGTTCAGATAGTCTGTTGGAAACTTAGGGTTGGTAAGAAAGCTCATTATACAATGAAATGTTTCACATAATGAATTTTAAAATGCTATACCTGATGATAGGGCACTTGGAGCTTTTACTAATCCATAGCAACCATACAATGCCAAATTCTTCTTCCTCATGGCCTATTCACTACTCAAGTCATGGAATCCCCTCTTAACATTGTCTACTCCACTCACTGTTAGAACACAGCCATACAGGAAATCTTTCAAAAGAAAAAATATCCTTACCTTGTTCCCCAGCTTGAAGACCTCATCCAAATTGGTGCTATTAGTGTTTATCATAATGGAATCCGTATCTCCATAAATCACTTCAAGGTTCATCTAAATGAAACAAATTGCTTTGAAAAATAAACCAAAATCCCTCCATCTCTTAAAGTCCCACCTAATTTTCAAAAAAGCCTGCATATTATCCTTAAATACTAAAAAGCAGAAAAATGTAAATTTTTTTTATGGAGACGTCTGTATGTTCCATTAAGATATATTTGAATGTAAAGAAAATCATGAAACTGAAACTACTGAAACATTAAAAATCAAAATCACTGTTCAGTTGTGTACAAAATATCAAGTAGTTAAAATTTTATCAAATGAATGCTAGAAAGTATAATCTCGAGAAACAGCAGTAATTGAATAAAAAAAAGTAACTTTGGACTGCGAGGACACAAGATCACTTAGGCTCATAGACTGCTGTACAAATTCAGACTGTTCAGATAAGACATTTAGCCAATGTGCTTGAAAGATTATATTACAGTCAGGTATCCTATCATATTTGCAGCCATCACAATATTATTGCAAAAAAAAGTCATCCTGCCTTTAAAAACACCACCACCACTGCAACTTAGAATCTCTGTATTTCAAACACATGTACTTAAAAGTACTGGCTAGTGGACAGAGTAACTAAGAATACCACAGTACTGCCCAGGTTAGGCTGCTCTTCTCAAATGTTTTCAGATTATGTTTCATATTTCCATCTTCCACTCCCATCCTTGTTTTTCTACAGTAATCTAATTACCCGTATTAGTCCTCCCCTGGCCAGCAGTTCTTTCAGGGAATAAGGCACTCCTTTTGAATGAGGATATAGTTACTATGACCCATAAATTTTGTAGCCCAGGCTCAACTAGTGAACAGTTACACCTGAAGATGAACACCAACACCTACTCAAATCCTCTCTGACTGACACTCCCATTGTCACATCATCCCTCATTCTGATCCTTACAACAATTCAAATGCCCTACTTGGAAAAGATTGTGTTCAAATTCCAGCCAGACTGACATAATTCTCTGGGATAGCGTAACAAACTCTAGACAAATTGAAGCAATTAAAAAAGTCCGAGTTGCACGTGAAAGGCATAGCAAGGAAAAACATGAAAAGAAAAATCACCACCACCAGTAAACATCACCTCAAAAATGGGCAGATGCATCTATTTAAGTGATATTGACTTGCAAAAATGAAAACCCAATGCCTTCAGTGCGGAAAATCAATGCAGCTTTAAAAACTGCAGCATGGCTAGGTCCATGTTAAGCTCCATATAGTCAAAAACCCACCCTGTGAGGGAGTTTAAAGGATGCCAAAAAATAAACTGTAATAAAACACTGGAACACATGGTGTAACAGGTCTATGAGTAAACTCTAATTAGCACTGTTGCTAATTTGCTTGAAACAGTCACACATAGGCTTCAAGCAGGGGCCAGATCATATCTGTAGTAGGAAAAGTAAAAAGCTATAATCCATTAGGAAGGATTACATTTGTAAACCAGGCATCCTAAGAAGTGATTTCAGGTCTGTTTGGGTTACAGTTCTCCTAGAATAAAAAATTTCTCCAGGTGTGCTCACTAAGGGTTGTCGTTTAATGAAAATGCTCAGCATTACCTTTTGCACCATCTCCTTGGTATGCATCAGAATCTGAAATAAAAAAAAAATAATCAAAGATTAGCGTATGATATAATTACAAGCTAACACACGCAAACATAGCCATTAGGTTGCTAACTCCGAATGCTCTCACCTTTCAAAACAAAGCAAACCACCTCTCTCCTGGCAACACACAGTCACCTCAATACTCCTATTACATGAGTAAATTCTCATCTGACCTTGCATTAATGCTATTATTAACTCCCCTAAAACAAGATTAAAACAAATCTCAAAATTGCATATGCACACACACATTCTCCGTTAGGAAAAAAAAGAACACTGAATCAAATGCTCAAATAAAACCCAATCAAGAGGTGCCAGAATTAAGCCTCTTTCTGTAATTTAAGTCAGTTGTCTCCTTCATATCCATAATCTTATCTCTTGACGTCACTGTGGGGTTCCCCCCCCACCAAAAAAAAAAAAAAATGTCGTCTTGTTCAGTACAGCCTGAATGGTGCTCACTTAACAAGAATCTAGTCAAAATGTTGATTACCCTTCTACTGATCTCAAAACAGGTCTTCAAAAAGCAAGCTCTTTAGGCAAACCAGAACTGGAACAAGGAGCCAGGATAGAGATAGGATATGGATGTTGAATCAATGGACAAATCCATGTGCAAGAAGGTTTATTACTCAGCTAAGAAAGCATCCCAAGTTCAATGAATACTCTTAAGGTAGTAATTTTTAGAACAATATAAATAGCTATAGAGATCTCACATGAGTAGACTACTGCTTCTATCTCTAATACTGGCCAGCACAGCAGAGAGGGATGGAACACATACCCCCTGAAGCCACTGATACAGCTGTAGTGAAAAAAAGATGGAGTAAAACTAGCTTGATGAACAAAATATGTAGCAGCTGCAGCAGCAAGGCCTTGATTTGTACAGCTACATGAGAACCAACATCTGGTCCATTCCTTCAGTCACCGCGCCATGATTCCACTGCATCCCCCATTTCCTTCCTCATCAGCATCCTGGTATTCTGGCACACAGAACCAGATTCCACCTGGTTAGTCACAGTTCCCTCATTTCAATTCCTTCCATCTCCACTCAGCATAAGGCTTGGGTCTTTTTCAGTTGGTCCTGCTAGTCATATACATTTGTACTCTTAATTTTTTTAAAGGGATTACTTTGAACCACTCATTACAGCAATGACAGATCAGTCTACTAGGTGAAAAGGAACAATTTGGTGCTCTAGCTTTAAATATAGTCAGACAACACACTATTTTAACAGGTTATATCAAATTCAGTAACCTAGTCTAAGTTTTATTTTTCATACATTAAATGGCAATACACCTTGGCCACATTTGCCAAAAAGGCAGAATTATTACTTGTAGTCAAGAATTCTGTGACAGGGAGCCAAACAGTAGAAACAGCCAAACAGCAGAGACGAGGAAAATAAAAAGGACAAAAAGAGAACAGCTGGCCACGCTCAGTGGGAATAAGACCATATTCAGGGAAATCTCATGACTTTCATAAGGTCAAGGAGCCTAAAATGAATCCAAGATTCTTGACTATTGCAATAGTGACTAGTGCTGTTGCAGCAAACAATTCCAAAACAAAAGTGAAATGTCCACCTCTATATAGCAGTACGCAAACAGGATGACAAAACTGCTATTCCTTCAATATTAACAGCAAGTTTCATTACTATTTCTGAACCTTCAGACAACTGCAGTGATGAATACTTAAGTATGATGCTCCACTGTGCTTTTTCATTCTGTTTTACATGGTGCACCAAAAGCTACATTCCCCTCACATTCTTAGTTCTGCAGCGCCTGACTTTGCAATCTTAATATTCTGTTTCACTATAGTTTCTGTTCAGGTACATTTTCTAGCCACTTTCATCTTCAAAGAAAAATTCACTGCACCTAAGGATGGATTCACTCTCTCAAAGTACAAGACATGAACTAAGCAAAAATAATACACCCTTCCTTTCAAGGCACTCAAGGAAAGGTTAAATTCCAAACCACAACCTAACTTTGACACAGTCAATTCACAATGAATGTCCTTATCAGGGTTACTCATCAAGTACACATGGATATCTATGGATTTACACTCTCAGCGTCAATTTCAAAACACCCAGTTGGTTTATAAACCACCATCCACTGATGCCATAAACAAGGTACTCAGACAATGTGATGCCTGAACTCTGTTGAAGTACCAAACCTCAAAAAGCTTGTTTGGTCTCTATCATCTATGTAGACAAAGATCAGGCAAACCGTGAGTCTTAACATCAGATTCATCCTAGGCTGTATGCGCTCAGACACACCCAATTCCATTTTAATCAAAAGCTTAAAAAAGATATTTCACTCCTGTTTCATCTCATAGTGAGTGATTCAGATGGCACCACCCCATCACCTTTTCATGGAGTTTTGAAGTTATTCTAAAGACACCTATTACTGGCACATGACATCAAATTTCATATACAGTAATCAGAATTCCAGCTTATTCACTCCTCACCTTCCCTTTCTCTCACGTCTCAGCTAACTCCTACAGAGAAAGCTTATACTTTTCTCTTAGTATTCCAAAAAGCAGCCAGGAGTCCCGGAAACAAAATTAACTAATTGGACAGAGAAATTAAGAGTTTACATGTAAGAGAAAAGAAGGCCTAACATTTTTTCTGAAGATAACCTCTGGCATTTTCTACTTCATTCTCTGAAATAATGCTATCAATTAATACTTATAAAGATAACATTATTAAAAAAAAAAGGCAAAAAAACCCCAAAACCAGAATTATACCCTACAACAAAAAAATGGTTTGGTTACGCAAAGACCATTTCTCAATTGTCTTCAAGAGGAGCAGTGGATGCAGGTAATGTAGCAAGAGGGGTCACAGACAAGTTGGCTTCATTAAGTGACCAGCAGACGCTGGTGCTACCCATTCTGACAGGAGATCACTTGTAAGTTCCAACACCTACAAAACAGGAGGTTACAGCGGCTCGCTAAATTCATTAATAAGGCAGTCTGTAGTTATCTGATTTCACAGCAACACCTGCATATTTATCTTCTCATTACCAATTGGATGATAGAATTTTTTTTGAAGCACATTTCAAAAATCTGCCAACTTCAAGTGTAGAAAAAAAATAAACTTTGTAGTTAATTTTTCCCTTAACAAAGTACAGCTGTTGAGAATAATTGTTCAAGATCTTACCCTGTAATGTCAACTGCAGCAGAACAAAGAGTATTTAATTAGCAAATCTATCCAGTAATTCAACACCTATTATATAAAATGCCTTCGTGATTTTATTCAGGATAATTTGCTAAGAGGGTTATTACTGACATTCAGATGAAATTTAAAATTCCTACGCAAGTCGAGTCATAATAGCAGTAATGATCCCCCCAATCAGGAGATACTGTGTCACACAAGGTTCTTTAGCAATGCAGCAGCCGATTTCCTGACTTCTTAATTCCTGGGCTCAGCTCAGTGAGAGCCCTTCATGCCAATATTTCAGTCAGCAATACATCCTTAATGGGACTCTATTAAAATACCTAGAATAAAAATGACATTTTTTTTTTGTTAAAAAGAATGACAGCACTGCTATCATATCAATCATTAACAGCTTCTTAGAAATGCACGGCAAAGGAAGGGAGGTTTATAGTGAGGCTGGGAAGACAGAAGAAAGAAGGAAGAGAATAGGAAAATTGTTACTCAGTAGTTTCCTTTTGCAAATAATATTGCGCTGTTCATGAGAGCTGGATTGTCTCCTATTGCAGGCAATCCAAGCAGGAAGAATTAATTGCCTGGCAACCCATCTGTAGAGCCATGCTCCCTCCCCCCAAGCAAATATATACTTCTACAAACCTGTGAACTTCTCAGCACAGTGAATATGTGAACATCTGTGAAATTGTATTTCAACTTTTTTCTTATAAAAGCAAGGCTAGCAACACGTTCTCTTGCCCATGAACTGAGAGTCAATATAAACTGAAATACTGTAATTGCAGACATGCAATCATCAAACTGCAAAATTCCCTGTCCTAATTCTACTCCAACTCACTAATTACTTAATTAAATGAAGACGTAATTTAAGAAAGGGAATGATTAAAAAATAAATAAATACACGAATAACAGCTTTACTATTATCCATTACATCAAGTATTTTTAAAGATTCCTTATTTAAAAACCACTAAAGAGTACCTTCCGATGAGAGGATGTTTGTGTGAAAACAAGCTATGCTACTCCAGTTAAAAAACAATGAGATAGGGGACAAAACTATAACATGCTGACAGAAAGATTTCTCCTGAAGACATGCTAGTCTTCTATAGATTTCTGAGGTCACAGATGTGAAGGAACAGAAGGGAAGCCTTGAGACCAGACTGAAAAGACCGACCAAAATGCTTAGAAAAATACTGCATCATAGATAGACACCAAAAAACCAAACCCAAAACAACAAACACTCATCAAAAAACCATCCCCCGCTCCAAAATCCCCCACTTCCATGCTGACTTTGTACAAGGAGAAAAACTTACACTCTTAGGGTCTTGACAAAAACTGTATTTTTGAAGACTACTTGGAGTTATCTAGTGCATACCATATATTTTTTTTCCACTTCATCTATTTGTGCAATCATAGAGTAAGAAAATAATTCTGTCATCAGTTTTAGTAATTCATACTAGCTAGCCCCTCCTGTAACATGGAGAAATAAATGGGCAGGAAGAACTGTGTCCCAGTCTGTAATGCCACTCCCTAATCTACATAGTTGTTTCCAAACCTTTGTATTTTTGCAACTTTAGCTTTGTTAGCAAACACACAGCCTCTAACACTGATAAACCACGGCCATAGGATGCTGCAAAAAGATTTTGTTGACGGGGCTTTGAGCAGCCCTGTCTGGTGGGAGGTGTCCCTGCCCATGGCAGTAGGAGTGGAACTGAATGATCTTGAAGATCCCTTTCAACCCAAAGTATTCTATGATTCTCAAAAAAGGTTTCTGTCACTGGACAAAACAGGACGCATGCCATAATCAAAATGGAGAAAAAGACGGGAGCCTTGTTTGGCACAAAGAATGAAGCAACACAATATAGTCTTTTCATTAGACAGTAGGCTTGATTTAGGAAAGTCTGGTTGACCAGATTCAAGTAGTTAATAAATAAGTTTGTTTCAAAGAGCTTTTACTGAGTATTTGCTTAGGCAGTGCATCAAAGTTAGATTTCCCAAAAATGTAGACTCATAGGAAACATTACCACCACCAGAAACAGTCCATGCTGCCAAAATTTTCCCTTCTAGCTTTTTCTTTTTGCAGAAACACTGACGTTGGCTGTCCACACTCCACTCAAAGCTGACAGATCGATCTTACGCGTACTCCTTTCTTTGGGGAACATAGTTGACAAGGGACTGTTTACAGACCAGAAGAGGAACCTGCTGCTGACACTGGCCACAGGAAGGATCTGGCACCTTACACCCCTGGGTAATGCCCTCAGGGCCATGCATGTGCAGAGATGCATCATGCCCCAGTGCAGCAGTGCTCAACAGGCAGCCCCTGGGGAGCTGCCATGGAGTTCTTTCCAAACTCTGTCACACCACAATTCCTCATCTTCCCTTACCAGGGAGTTGAGTTGACTGAAAGCAGTGTCAAAGGTGGGATAGATGGGCAGTAGAGCCTGCTACGCACCTGTGCATCTTCTCCTTCTGCACCTTATCTATAATATACAATAAGATTCTGTGTATAAAACCAGAATTCAATGGTGCACCAAAACCAAGAGTAGAATGATTCCAAGGGCACACAATGTTCCAGTGATACATGTTTGCATACCAACATAAAGTAGGATCTTCTGCCTCACAAACACCAGAGAAGGCACGAAAAAGACAGCAACAGAAACATGCTGAACACAACCAAAATCATGTACCTTTGTCACATTTTGACAAGGAATACAAAGATGACAGTAGAACACTGGAGATGATGATATAAATCAAATGACAACTTGAAGACAACGTTCCCTTGGTGCCAGAAAGAATCAAATCTTCAAAATTCTACAGAACCTCTATTTCAAGTATTTATTGTGAGTTTCTCTGAAGTGAACAGGAAAACCATAATCAGTTCCTTACCAAGTTGTACAATTACTGGTTATTCTGCACAATATCTTACAAACCATGCTACACTAAAATAAATTTTGCCTATTTTGTAAAGGATTACTTTGGTATTAGGATAAAGGGGAAAACAACAAAACATACTCCTACAGCTATGGCTAAGTTTTAAAAAACACCACAAACTTTTTGTGTTGGAAAGTCATTTAAAATCTTGGAAATGGAGAAACTGTGTGCTCAATAGCGAAATTGAATACTTGAGCACATAGAAGGTAACTGACCAAGCTCTGACCCTACATTGTGTTCCCAGAAGCAATAAGAATATGATATCCAGGTGGATTACTAGTTGTGAAAGCTGTCTGTACAGCATGGGCATCTCCTAGCCCTCCAGAATCAGCCAGACTCCTTCCAAAGAAACCAAACACCAGCATCAGTTCCCAGGAAACATCAGGGCTCTCTGCCCACCTATGGAAATATTTCCTTTCTGACCAACTGATTCAAAACTGAGAACGTAAACCAAATGAAGGAGTAGGGAATTTTTTTCCCTGTTTCATTCCATGAAAAACCAAGATCCTCAACACCTAAAACTCCTTAAAGAACATGATACTCAAACCAATTTCAGCTCATTAACTCATGATATTTTTTTTATCTCAAATCCATTAAATAAATCCATGCTTGATGAACATTTTGTACTTAACCATAAGATGCAAAGGTAGCTTTGCTTAGTAAGAAAACCTTTTGTGCATTTCAAGTACACTGCAATACATCAAAAGCTTAACTGTATCACAAACCACAAGTAAAAACACTTCCAACAAGCAAGAATATGACAAGTATCATTTACTGCTTCCTAATAAAACCAAAACATGCGTTAAGTTATTCAATATTTAAATGTATACAGACAAGTATATCTTCCTCTGAGAAAACAGCAGCATTTGTTTCAGTGAAATGAACAAACATTTAGACAGGAAAGCTTTATTTTGCTTTGTTTCCCAAACTGAACCCATTTAACACATTCAGCAACACAGAATGAGTCTCTCATTAGAAAAAAAAATTAAAATTCTAAGACCAGAAAATAATTAAAACTAATTACTTATAAACCAGGTTTTCCCATCTGGTGAGACAACTTAGAATTGAGTCAATATTTAAACCAGAGCATGGAGATTTCCCTTCTAACAACAGAAAAACCTATTCCCAAGTAAGGCAGAATAACCACACCATCCCACACATCAGGTTTAAGGTGATCTATAGTTTTAGAAATTATCTTTCAAATATATAAGCACATCTCTCAGTTTTGAAGTGATAGGAATATAAGTACAGACTTATCTCCAAGATACGTTACTTGCATAGCCATGCAACTGGAAGTCCTAGAGAAATCAAGGGGCAGGTCTCAGAATCAACAGTGCAGATAATTTTTAAAAAAGACCAAGTATTTCTGTAAACCAGAAAGACAGCTGATGTTCTAAAGATTTGAAATATATATATTTTTTAAGCCCAGTTGGACCTGGTCCTGACAAATCTGGTCTACCTGAGTAGGAAGAGTTGAACTAAACAGTCTCAAGAAGAGCATTCCAACCTCAGCTATTCTGAGCCCTATGATCCTCAAAGATCTATCCTTACATATTCCTCCTAGTTAAGAGCAAATGGCTTAGATGACACCTGTAGAACACAATTTCAAGAATCAACTCACACAAAAACATGCTGGGCCTCATCAAAAGAAGTGTGTCCAGCAGTTCAACGGAGGTGATCCTGCCCCTCTATTCCCCTCTTGTGAGACCTCACCTGGAGTACTGTGTCCAGTTCTGGAATGCTCAACATATGAAGGATATGGAGCTGTTGGAATGGGTCCAGAGGAGGGCCACCACGATGATCAGAGAGCTGGAGCCCCTCTGCTATAATGACAGGCGAAGAAAGTAGCGGTTGTTCAATCTGGAGAAGACTCTGAAGAGATCTTATAGCAACCTTACAATATCTGAAGGAGGCTGTTTACAAAGGTTTGTAGTGATAGGATAAGGGGGAAAGGCTATAAATCGGAGAGGGGCAGATTTAGTCTAGACATAAGGAAGAATTTCTTCACAATGAGGATTCTGAGGCACTGACACAGGTTGCCCAGGGAAGCTGTGGCTGCCCCATCCCTCGAGGTGTTCAAAACAAGGTTGGATGGTGTCTTGGGCAGCTTGGTCTGGTGGGAGGCGTCCCTGCCCATGGCAGGGGGAACGTGGAATTAGATGATCTTTAAGGTCCCTTTCAACTCAAAACATTCTAAGCTCATCTCTCAAATAAGTGAACTTGGTACCTGCAGTTTTGAGTCTCCCATAAAGCCAAGATGGACAGAAGACACAATGTCCTCATGGACAGAGATCAGCTTCACTTTTAAGTACGGTCATCTCACTGCTCTGAAGAAAAGGATAAACTGGAGAGCCTACAAAATAATCTGGTCCAGATTTGATACGCCTCTCTGATTAAAGGACAAGTTTCTGTACATTCAGCTTCCTAACTATACTGGAATATTCAGGTTTCCACTGACCAACTCAAATGCAAAAGATGAGAGATCAGGTGTATACAAATGCCTACAGGGCTTCCAACTGTCCTTAAAATACAAAGCACGTGGTAAAGTAATTCCTTGTAGTTTTTACCGAAACAGGCAAAATGGGAGGGAAAAAAAAGAGATTCTGCTATAAGATGAATCTTGCTGCATCAAACAGAAGTAACAGAGCAAGTTTTTTATCATGCAAGGGCATATACACAAAGTACTGGAAACCAGAAAACTACTGCTGCAACTAGAGAAACTTCAGCCCTTGATGTCATGCCACCTTTCTTGGTTACAACAGATAACTGGAAGAAATTCAACAAAGATTATTCCAGTTCCAAGGAATGATGAAACCTGAATGAAATGAGCACTTGCAACGTATGAAGATTTTTACCAAGGCACTTATGCAGGACTAAATAACTACCAGTGTTCAAGTCTCAGAAACTTACAACCACATTTGGTGCTGACTGAAGTAGTAAAAAAGCAGGAGCAGGGGAGGTACCATCTCAAATATGTCCTAACATCAGCCACAGTATTGACGTGGCTACTACACAGGCTCTACAGGTTAGCCCCTGTGGCAGCTCTTAACTGCCTGCTTATGTGGCATCAGGGAAAGAAATATTTCAGCTCTACATGAACCTTTCCTGCTTCAGGCAGGATCTAGTGATTGTTCTCAAGACGTGAAATGACAATGAGGGCCAGGCATGGTTAATACCATGAAGTCTTAGTCAGATTTCACATTTGCTTAGTTTGAGCTCTGTACGGCTCTTGATGAAGCTGCCTTGGATACAGATGGAAAGACCTCCAGAGAGAGTCAGTCAGAATCACACATAGATATATAGGCTCTCTTAAAAATGACCTTCCTAAAATCTCTAGATGGGTCTGACAAAAAAAATGAAGATGAAGCTCCTCAGGACACAATAGACCATCCGACCAACCCCACACCACCCAAAAAAAAAAAAAAACCAAAACCCCACAAAGCAAGCATTTACAAAGCATGTCAGAAATAAAATCTATTGGTTCATTGGATGATTATAAAATCTATAGTTAATTTCTGCCACGCTCTTAGAGATGTCAACGTAAAAATAAAACACATAAAAAAAAAAGCTCATTTAAGTTTTTAGCTATTTTTAAACTAACTACAGAAGAAAATTACTAGTTAACAATCCTAAATTGCTTGTTAAATAAGGCTTGCAACTGTAAGATAGGAACAGAACCTGTAGGGTGGGTTTGGACAACTTCACCTTTCAGACTTTCCCTGTAAGGTAAGGGAAGTAAAGACTAACAAGAAGCGCTTCTACAGGTACATCAATCAAAACAGAAAGGTCAAACAGAACATAGCCTCACTGAAGGCTGGGAATGGTGACCACGTATCAACAGATGAGGAGAAGGCTGAGGTACTTTAATTTTTTGCCTCAGTCTTCACTGACAGCTGCTCTCCTCATCCCTCCTGGGTCATGGGACAGCAAGACGGCAACCAGGGGGGTAAACCCCCTCCCACTGTAGAGGAGGATTAGGTTTGTGACCACCTGAGGAACCCGAACATATATCTGCCTATGGGACCTGATGAGATGCAACCCAGAGTCCTGAAGGAATTGGCAGATGTTGTTTCCAAGCCACTCTCCATGATATTTGAAAAGTCATGGCAATCAGGTTTAGTAGCTTAGTAGCTTTCTGTGATGGGGTAACCGCAGCAGTAGACATGGGAAAACCAACGGACGTGATCTATCTGGATTTCTGTAAAGCCCCACAACATCCTTATCTCTGAATTGGAGATATGGATTTGATGGGTGGACTGTTTAGTGGATGAAACTGGTTGGATGGTGGCATTCAGAGAGTAGTTGTCAATGGCTCAATGCCCATATGGACTAGTGGTGTCCCTCAGGGGACCGTACTGGGACCAGTGCTGTTTTAATACCTTCATCAATGATATTGACAGTGAGATCGAGTGCACCCTCAGCAAGTTTGCAGATGACACCAAGCTGAGTGGTGCAGTTGCCACACCAGCAGGATGGGATGTCATCCAGAGGGACCTGGACAGGCTGGAGAAGTGGGACTGTGAGAACTTCATGAAGTTCAACGAGGCCAAGTGCAAGGTCCTACTCCTGGGTCAGGGTAACCTCTGAATTCAGTACACGATGGGGAATGACGTGATTGAGAGCTGCCCTGCAGAGAAGGACTAGGGAGTAGTGGTTGATGAGAAGCTTGACATGAGCTGGCAATGGGCGCTTGCAGCCCAGAAGGCCAATCATATCCTGGGCTGCATCAAGAGAAGAGTGGTCAGAAGGGCAAGGAAAGTGATTCTGCCCCTCTATTCCTCCCTTGTAAGACCTTATCTGGAGAACTGTGTCTAGTTCACGAATCCTCAACATAAGAAGCATATAGAACTGTTGGAATGGGTCCAGAGGAGGGCTATAAAGATTTTTCCAAGAGCAGGAGCACCTTCTATATGAGGACAGGTTGAGAAAGTTTGGGTTGTCCAGCCTGGAGAAGACAAGGTTCCAAGGAGATCTTATAGCGACCTTACAGTACAAGAAAAGGGCCAACAAGAAAGTTGGAGAGGGACTATTCATAAAGGCTTGGGGCAATAGGACAAGTGGGAACAGCTATAAACTGGAGAAAGGCAGATATAGACTAGACATTAGGAAGAATTTATTCACAATGAGAGTGGTGAGACACTGGAACAGGTTGCCAAGGGAAGTTGTGGCTGCCCCACCCCTGGAGGTGTCCAAGGCCAGGCTGGATGGGGCCTTGGGCAGCCTGGTCTAGTGGGAGGTGTTCCTGCCCCTGGCAGGGGAGTTGGAACTAGATGATCTTTAAGGTCCCTTCCAATCCAAACTATTCTATGATTCTATGCAGACACATAGGAAATGGAGCCCATGTCATTGGAAACTACTGCCTATCTAGAGCCATTTGCAATAACAAACATGTTGATGACATGGAGCTCTCATAGAAACAGAAACATGCTCCATAACACAACTCTGTGAGTACTCCAATTGAGAAAAGTTGAGCTTCATGCAAAAGCTAATTCCTGAACAGGACTACCTTATCACTGGCCTATAAGATTTCAGTAATTAATTAATGGTCACCTGGTCAATTACCTGAAACCGAAGTCTAAGGTATATTTAATACCATTTCTAGTCTTGCACATCTTTTTTAAAAAACAAACACACACACCCCCAAAAAGTTAGAGGCTTATCAAAGCATTCAATTTAATTTTTCAGGACTATGATCCCAAGCAAAGGAATGACAATTTCAGAAGTTACTTTTATGCATTAGGCTGTCGTTAAACGCTCCACATACAGCCCACCCATTTCAGTATTTAGAGTTTCAATATTAATAGCAGTATGTAATTCATTAGTAATGAAGCCACATTGTTAAACTGTCACTGTATAATACCACAGGATATGGATTTATTTGTTAATTGCGAAGAATATGAAAATACGAAGACTAGGAAAACAAACAAATGTATTTAACCTTTCAACGTGACCCTCTAGGAATCCAATACAAATACTGACTTTTAGCCACATATCGGATTAAAGCAGTGGAGCTTTGCCACTCATTCAATCCACATAATTCACCTAAAATGATATTGCTCAACAGGAACACATTTCTATTTTAATGATAGAAAAACCTTAATTACAAATGCAATTGAAGCATGCTACCTCCATAAATCCATTACTGCAAGAGAGGCATGCTGATTATTTCTTAAATCCTTAATTTGTCATTTAGACCTACTGTTATCTCATTTGTAAAGATTTCAAAACACATTTGCACAAAACTAGATTTCTAAAACATTAACAATGTTTTTAAGTCTCTCACCTATTTCCCTACAATTTGACAGGATTGATTCCATGCTACACACTTTAACTCAATCAGTCTTTAACTTTGGAAATTTTCACTTAAATTCTTCATCCCACAAATTCTGTTAAAGAAAGAACATCACAGCCTAAAAGTTTTGTTTAATTTAAAAACATAACTAACAAGCTTCCTTTCTTCTTATTCCAGGAGTTTCAATCACTAATAAAAAACTCATCTTTCACTCATATGCCAAGGAAGCCTTCTTTCAAAGCTCTCTCTTGCTCTTACTTATCAGTTTAAATAGGAGGCACCAGCACTAAATTACATTATTGTCACACCAGTCATTCAATATCCTCATTAGAATTATATCTGAAATGAGACCTACATGGTCCCGAGAGTAAGTTTCAGTGCCAACATAATAATACAACCACAAGCACTGGTCAACAGTGGCTTGATTCCATCCACTGCTATTACAGATACAAATGTTGCTAAGCTTCATTTTAATGCCTTAGATTACTACAGGTGCCTAAAATAAACAGACAAACCATCTCCCAAAACAGAGGGAAAGTCAGGGATATACTAGAAGAGCAGAAATTTCTGCAGGACTTTTCTGGTGTTTTAAGACCTGGTTTGGACTAAAAACTATATGAACAAAATCACAGACTAGTTGAGGTTAGAGGGGGCCTAAGTTGCTCATCCAGTCCAACCTCCCTGCTCAAGCAGAATTACCTACAGTCCGTTCCCCACCACGTCCAGACAGCTTTGAGTAACTCCAAAGAAGGAGGCTCCACAACTTCTCTGGGCAACCTGTGCCATGGCTTGGTTATCCTCACAGTAATAAGGCATTTCCTGGTATTCAGACGGAGCCTCTTGTGTTTCAGTAAACAAATAAATAAATCTATCAGTCTTATAATTAAAACTACATAAACACCACGGAAAAAGCCCATATATATTTCTTTTGGAGAACTGAAGAATATCAAGTGTCCATAAAAAAAAATTCACAAATATTGGAAGTTTTATTTATTGAAAAATACATTAAATCTGTTGGGTAAAAAAAAAACCCCAAAAACCCCAAAAAACTCCAACCACCAGCCCACCAATCTCTGGGACTCCAGAGAGTTATTCCTGCTTTCTGACACAGGTACCACTAATTTTGATATGTCCTGATGAGTTGCAAAATGAGAGATTTGAAAGGATTTTCCCAGGAATGATGCACGCAATATGGCTGATAAGAGATATCTGTTCTCTTTTATAGGTCACGTTCTTTACTGAGGCAGAGCATTCTGGAATCCTTTATGTTTATTAATATTTCGGCATTTATTTTGACCATATGTACACACGCAAGCAGTTATAAGAATATATACACTTTAATATTCAAAGTCAAGAATGAACCACAGTCTGAGACTCATAAAACTATTACTCTAAAATATTATCCAGAGTGGACTTTATTACATCTTTCTCAACCTTGTAATCTTACAATGCTGGCAGCTACAATCTTAAAAAAACCAAACCAAACCAAAATACAAACAAAAAAAACCCATGGAAAAACAAAGGCTGAAGAGTGAACCTTGACAGTTCTACTAGGCCATCACCTAGATGGTTATTTAGATCAACTACATTTAACAACACGTCTATAATGGATGAGAAGTCTCATCCACCTGAACTACTATGAATTTTCTGTTTCACTTCTCCTTTTTCACAAGCAGTTGCTATCCTGCAATCCAGCACAGAAGAAAACCATCACAAATCTGAAATATGGCAAATTCAAAGTATTTGAATATTTATTTGATTGAAGTATAGAAGATTATCCTTATTTGGTTAAAGTACAGAAGATTATCCAGTAGAAGAGAAAGGTAATTAACATCTAATTTCAAAGCTTTTCAAATAAGCCTCATCCCAACTGCACTGTAAGAGTTCTACACTAAATAAGTTTTAAATTTTCATTCAAAAAGGCACACCTGGCAGACCAACAGTATTGGTACAGAAGGAAAAACAGAAGACAAAGAGGCATCCAGATCAAGCAAAAAACACGTTCCTTACTCTCTTCCACATGTGCTTGCAGTCATATTATCAACTAAGTAACATCTGACTGAATGAGGTACACTCACTCCAACAGGTTAGGCAAAGGAGAAAAGATATTTAAATTGCCTGGAAGTCAAGCAATAAAAACAACTCACAAAGTTTGTAGCATACAGACTTCTAGAATTACTTTTTAAAAGGGCTTGCTGACACTGCTGGTGATTGAATTTTCAATTTTAAAATCAAAATCATCCTGCAAGTAAATCTTTCTGCAATGGAACAATGTATCCTATCTGAGCTGGTCATTTACAATGGGCCTGTCTTCCACTAGGTTAGAGTCAAGTCCCAAACACTGCTCCAATGCACATGCAGCTGTGACTTCTGCAAAAGATGTTGCCTTCTTCGAGAAAACATCTGCCATCTCTTCTATTAAACATTTTTATTTCCATACACTGCAAGCACCCTTTTCTCCCAAAGCTTTTCAGTGTGCTGTTGAAGACAATCAAAAGCAGGAAAACAAAATGACCAAAGACTTCTAAGGGAACCTTCAAGGACATGCCAAGTTCTCCAAGCATATTGCTAATAAAAGGAAATGTTTCAGATATTAAAACATCAAAAGTTGTTACCAATACAGAACCACATGATGAGAATAGTGAAAATAGTGGCAAGTAAGTCAGTCTTCAAAAACTAGGTAAACAAACATGGAGTGAAAGTCAGTTTGAGGCTCAAGTCAGAGCCAAGCCTACTTAAAAAGCAACAATCCAGGAGAAAAATTAAAACCCACAAACTCTTTATTTGCTTTCCAAAGGATGAAATTTCACCAAAAAAACACCCTGATCTCAATAGTAAGCAATATTTGAGGGGTCTGTGAGGCAGACGTCTTCCATACTAATGTTCCTCTTTAGAAAAAGCAGGGACAGCTATACCCAACAAGTGTAGACGTCCCATGAATCCAATTCAGTAGTTCCCAGTGAACACCTGGAGTGAGAAGGTTACAGTGTTTTAAGATAAGCAGTCCCTTGCCCGCCTCTGCCAAAATAACAGAGGTATCTTGGAGCAGAAGCATCTTCAGAAAAATACTCCAATTGCTTCTCCTGCTGCGGGGACAGGAATTTATGATGGGCTACGGGAAGCACCCCACTGGTCTCAACTCTGACACACCAATGAGGGTTGCATCGTAAAGGACTGGCACATTGTGAGGGACCGCCAAACATACTATAAAACAAAACCATCAAATTACAATCTTAATCTTGCTTCCTAGCCCTGTATTTTCAGCCCTCAGCACAGATTTTCCCTGTACAGAAAGCACTGGGTGTCAAAAGGTTCATAGACTTGGTTCACTGATTGATTCCTAGTCTAACTGATTTGTAAGGCTAATTAAGACATGGCCAAACTGTGTCCATGTCTTACTTAACATTAGTGTTCAAGTAAGTTTCACACAATCTGATTAAAATTGACTAAAAGTGTCTTACTTCAGTAATCACTTAGACAGAATGAATTTTACATTATCAGGATCAAGTACACGTCAGGCCTCAGTGGAAATGAAAAGGGCTTACAGTAATAGGATTTATAAATCCACCACATTAGGTTAATGGCTAAATGATTTACATGTAACTTTTCCCCCTCCTCCTCACCCTTCAACTCGCACATAAAAAAAATTCTATATTTGGCACTTATAACTGTGAGTGCCAAGGCAAAACCAGCCGTTCTTTTTAATTAGCTGAAAATTAAAAGCCACAAGTGATCCTTCATTAACTCTTTCATGGCAGAAACAATCAATTAGATTTTTATGAAGCCAGAATGCTTGAAGACCCTAATGACCCATTTCAAACAAACACAACGAGCTATCGACACGCGCATAATGAAGCTCGAATGGTTTGAACCAATAAATATGCAGCTGATAAAAGCGAGATCCTTATTCCTTATAAAATTGGCAGTAATGGAGTTCTTCATATGAATATTTTCAATTGCAGAGAAGACTCTAAAAGCCCTTGCTCTTTCTCAGTCAACAATTTAATCCAACAGTTAGTAGCAGTTACTAATGACACTGGAATATATATGGCTTAAAGCCAACCCTCCTCCCTCTCTGCAAGTACTGGAATGTCCTACGCCATGTGGTAAACCAGGTGCTTTGTTTTGTTCTTTTGGCAGCTGAAGCTTTCATTTTCTGGAAATCTGAAAACAAAGTCACTCAGCAGTCACTTGCATCTGCTCCACTGAGCGCATACAGGCACAGGAGAAGTTCATATGCAAGTCCTACCTGTCTCCTACTTCTCACTAAAGCTAATACCAGGTCAGGTGGGAAGAGTTACAGTTCAAGTTAAATGCACACCACCCTTATATTCAACAAAATTAATTAAAATTGTCAGATAACAAGGTCAACATTTCTCAACGATATGGTGCTTTGCATTTTCAGGTCACTGTACAGCCATTAATAAATGAATCTAACACCAGGATTAAGGTTAACTGCCAACACCATGTGTTTAAAAATAACTTATCAAGTATCTACCCGTTGTCACTAGGCACAATTACATTATCACCACCTCACTTTCTTTTCATGGCATTATGAGGCCAGCCAGCCAGTCAAGCAGCACCCCCTCCCCTCCTTTACAGCTCAGGTCAGGAACACAGTGCCCCTGCGCATCCAAGGGTCCCAAAAAGTTAGGGTTTATAGACATTAGTCTGCTTCTCCTGGGAAATTACTGCAATTTATTTTTGTTCCAAACAAGACCTATGTTAGATGAAAGCACCTCAGAGGGAAGCTGCTTGTTTTCCAGCCTCAGCCTGGTGGCCCAACAATAGCCCAACAATAGCAGCAGCGAGCGTCCTCCCTGGTCCTCTCTCCCTGTCCTCCCCTCTCCCTCAGCCACCGGGGTATCAGATTCACATTCTTTCCCCACAAACACTTGTCCGGTGTCACACAAAAGAGTGACCAACAAACCTGATACAGGGCCGTTAAATTCAGACAGCAAGGCACCACATAATGACCTTTAGAAGAACGATATTAACAGGTGGCTGGTGTCTAATACAAATAATTATATTACACTTCAGCAGTGGGGACCAAAGTGGAAACACATTGTCTTGTCATCAGCAATTGGATAAGCCAAAGTAATGTTACCAGAATACCCCTTTTAACACTCCTCTTTTTCCTCCCCTACTAGAGAACACACCTCCCATTGCAGAGCACTCTCTTTCCTCATGGAAGCAGTCCACTGAAAATATGGCCCTACTTCAACTAAAAAGCAAGAAGCTGGTAATATAGGTGCCCCTCAGCGAAGTTCTTCAAAACCTGGATGAGAAACCTCACTACAAATTATCAAATTAATTGCCCCTGCTCACTAGTTAAGTTTTTCCAACATCAATCATCTCAAGTTAACAACAACTTTCATCAGCCTTTAACCCTGACATGAGTTGCGGTTTTCACAGGACAAACCACTGTGGCAAACAGTCACAATATTTTGGGATAGACAGATTTCCCACCATGTCCACAGCTGAACGCCGCCCCAGTGGGGTACAGAGGGGACCCACGGGGGGCACTTCCAGACCCTCGCAAGGTTCCCAGAACCCAGGCACATGCCACCAGCAAGTCAGGCTGCATCACACAGGGCCAAGCGGCAGATCAGTTTCCTGTCAGCTGCAATGCAGGTGACACTTAAGCTGCTTAAAGGCCTCTCATTCTTTGCTTTAGAAAGGGGAGGGCAGGTTCAAGGACACTCCAGACTGCCTAATATACAGTAGGGAAAAAGCTAGGAAATCACATCTCAAAACGACAGGGTAAGCAGTAGCCCATAGCACAAACCTTCACACAGACAGACGGATGAAACACTTAAGAAAACAACAAAAATCCCACATACAGAGAAATGTGTTGAAGAAAGACAATGCCTAGACTTTCATGCAGTGCTGCAAGTCATCTCAGCCTTCTGCTCCTACAGCAACAAGTCACAAGCTTGTTCACTAGTTCGTGTGCCTTAACTCTTTAGGGAGCCACGAGCAAACACGTTGGTTGGGCTGCAGGAATGACACAAGGAAAGAATACAAGGAGCGCTTATGCAGGACACACTGCTGGATACATCTCAGGACCTGCAAACCAGCATACATGGCCAGAGCATCCTAATGGACCCAGAACAACAACCCTCCTTCACAGGGGAAAAGTCCTTGGTCTCCAGGAAGAAAGGGCCTCTGCATTTAGTTTAGCCAGAGAGTAAATTAGAGTCTGCCCACTAAACTCTCACTGTCATTCTCTGAATGGAAAGTCAGCTTGGAGCAGCCACGTAGATTCTTCCTGGCTGGCACTAGCATCACCCTGGAGTACATCAGCAGCTGGTCTTCCCCTCTTGCTCTTCTCTGGCATTTCCTCCTTACCCACCCTGCACTCCAATAACTTCACTTTAATTCCAACAGGTGTGAGAGTTGAATTTTACACAAGAGCTTTGGGAACTTAAGTTCAGACTCCCACCTCGATTTATAAGCAACAAGGTATTGAACTAGAGAGGCCACAGGACAGGAGCAAAGATGATGACAAATTTGAGAAGTGGTTGGCAACAAAAATTGTTGATGCTTTGGCTGCAAAGACATCTAACACTTGGTGAAAAAGAGAGCTAATAAAACAAAGGGGAAGGCAAGTTAACAAGAAACAAAATCCAGATGTACAATACATCTCTGGTATCCTTATACATTGAAAAGTATTATACAACACTCACAAGATGTATCGCACTGCACCAGTGTGTGTTGTGCTCACCACAGTGGGACAACATACTTCTTGGTCATTGCACAGCACTCAGCCACCAATGTCACAGGTCCCCTCCTTGCAATCCACCCTTCTTCACATGGGCACATCTGCTATCCAGAAAACCTCAGACTATCCAAAATGGGGAAGCTCCTGAGTCTCCAAAGTACACCACCAACATATTCTCCCGTTTGTAACAGAAACCTTTACGTAAACAGTCATGTATCTTTAGGCTTTTTCACTTCAAAGCCTAAAAACCAGGCAACTTGCAGGAAGCATCAAAACACTTAAAACCAACAAGGATTCCAAAAGGTTAAGATACTTCTGTCTACTCCGCTAGTAACTTTTCTGTTTTGAAAATTTAATTTCTTCAAGAATTAATGACATGAGAAAACAGAAAATATAAAAGCACATAAAATTTAACACATTCAGAGGTGACTATTGAGTATAAATTTTAAAGTACAAATCCTTGTATGTTGTGCTAGACACACTATTCCTGTCTGGCTGACCACATGTGATTTCTTCTAACTATGCAGAATTACCTTAATCAAAAACCAATTCATTAAGATTCTATCTAATTCACCTATCACATATATCAGATGAGTTCAGCGTGGCAGAAGGCCACAGTGATTCCCTATTGACCCTCCTATATAACATGTGGGCTGTAAAAAAAATTACTAAATAGTCTCTACTTCAAGCTTGTAACTTCAGGCTGACTGACAGTGTAAGTTTTAGAAGCAAGGCCTATAATCTTGATTTAACACCAATGACAGGAAATCCACTAGCACCTCTGTGCAATTCCCTTGTCATGGAGTTTGCAACTGAAACATGGCTCACTTATGCTGCCAGCTGCAGCAACTCTGAATCTGCACCAACAGACCCGAGGAACTAAATCACATTAGAGGCCTCGCAAGGCAGTGAGGAGGAAAGAGCAGGAAGAAATGAACTACAGATGCCAAGCTGAACCACACACACACATTTGGAACATCAGACAACTACAGAATTTTAATTCTTGGCTCCTCTGACTGGCTATGGTCTCTGTCACAGCAGGAAACCCAAATAACACAATTGCTTCAGGATTTTACAGAGTAAGACTGAAGCAGCCTGCAGACTACTGCATGGCAAAAAGGTCTACTACGAAATCCAGGACTGAGTTCTCAAGACCAGCCCCTAAAATCATACATCATATAAATCTATTTATAAGGATATCTGGCTTCCTTCTAAATACAGTGAAGCTGAGAGGTTTTTTTTAACTTCACTGGTCATGACAGACAATTTGAGATTTCCTCACTGCGCCTCACTTCAGGACCCCTATCACTACTGCCTTCAAAATAATTTAGGTTTCAAGCAGAACTCCTGAGGAAAAATGTATTTTGTTGGCTCAGAGAAATAATGTCACGATGGCTGCTCGATTATTCCCTTGAGGTAGACAGACTAAGTAGGAGGTTTTATCATCATTCAAGCAGATGGGTTATTAGACACGACACCAACAATTTCAGTAGAATCAAACACGGAAACTTGGTTTCAAGGCTGAAATATCAAAATGAATGCAGTCCTGAGAACCTTCTACATTACCAAACAGAAGCACTTGATAGATACCAGTGGAGGCATCGTATCTACAATGTAACAATTTAACAAACTGTTCTTACAGCTAACAACTGAGAAGTGTGAAACAAATGAAACTGGCACTTAGGTTCTGCTTATTCTGGGCAGGTTGCACATATATTAAGCTGCACTGCCCAGTACTTTCACATTTACATCCTCACCTGAAGAATAACAGTTATGAGGATATGAGGATTTGTTCTTTTGCACTCCTCCTCTTTTTGATTCTGGGCAATTACAATCTCTTACAGGAGAGAATTACATGTCATAAGCATAAATACTAAAGATCGGAACAAAACAAATATGCCTAACAGCAGGTTTAATACCTTAGCTTAAAATATCCAAACCTAAATCCTCTCTCCGGAACTATTCCTATAAAGCTGACCCACTGCATGCGTGTCAGTGTTTAAAATCTTTATACTGTCTCCACATACTCCAGATTCTAACTTGTAAGCTAACACTACTCAAAATTACTATGGCTACAAAGAACTAGCCATTGTAAAATTCCACAGAAGCTTTTAATAAAAGATGCCAAGCAGACCACCATGCAAAGTAGGTATCCATTCACTTGAAACACAGTGACATCTTTAAAAGCTATAAATGAGACACATCTTTGCACAAAGTACACTCCTGAATCTGTTAAAATTCATTCTCAAACTCTAGTTTAAGTGAGAGAAAGGGAAAATAAAGGAGGTCTGCTGGCTAGGCTTTTTCATTCCTGGAAACAGGAATAAATATCTGATCTGTTGCGTGCAGTTCCTGAAAGACAGTCCTAAATAAAGATTTGCATGCTGGCTGTAAAGAGAGCCTTTATATACTACCAGAATCCAGATCAAGACACTTAAAAATCTCGAGATTCAACACCTGAACCTTCTCCTGATGGCATTTTGGAGAGTGACCAGAAGTGCATGTTGTCACTGTTCAGTCATAGTGCTATTCCACAATTTCACTATTGTAATTTTCCCTTTTTCCACTCATTAAAAAAAAGTCATCTTCACGGGCAATTAATTTCTGATATAAGACCTACCATCTTAAATAAGAGCTTAGGTCTTAAGCATGTATTACTTAATAGTGCTTTTTATTTACTAAATAATATTAATCCTGTAAATTTATAATTTCTTCTATCAGAACCTAGTATGCTGATGTATGCCACATTGTAGTACACCAGTGGCATACAACAGAGTTACTAGTTAGGGGTGAAATTCCTACGTAGCCCAGCAATTTCCATGATACTATATTTTCTATTTTAATCAAATCACAACTTCTGTTTAACAAAAGTTTAATGAGTGTGTGTATGCTAGGTGTTCAGTCTATTCTAGGAAAATGAGAGATGACCTTCACTCTAGTAGCAACTGGTTTATACTGTCCAGCTATGCGCACAAAGGCATTCTGTTTGCTTTGATGGCTTGCACATGTCAGGGCTTGATGTCATTGATAGATTATGGCTATTGACATTGCTACCATTCTCACACAAAAACTTTATTAGCATAACTGAAGATCTAAAAGTGTGCTATCCCGCTTTCTAAAAATCTTCCCCATCTGTTGCTGGGTGACACATACGTAGATCACCTTCCCTTGCCTATTCGCTAGAATACAGCAAACTCTGCATGAAAGGTCTGGCCACATCTGTCTTTCACGTGAAGCTATTGTTTATGAGATAATTACTCTGGCCTTGTTAACTTGCAGGAATAGTCAAGAATGAACTCACCTAATAAGCCAAGTTACCTAGTAATATAGCACATTATAGCAGCAATGATTGCATATAAACTTTGAACCCCCTTTAGTGCCAATTAATTTCAAGAGCATTAGCACCAACAGTAAACGAATATGAAGCAGTTTAACTAATTAGAGCTTACTACGTAATAAGCTTGTAGCTTCAATTATCGTTTTTCATTTTAGTCATCTGAAACAGTAATCACACATACCAGCTGGAAAACATTTAGACCAGGGCCTATAGAGTCCCACAGCAACAGGTAAACGAAGCAGCTTTCAAAACTATGTCATGCACTTTCCCTGAAAAGTGCTAACTAAGCCTTATCAACAAGAGACAAACAGCAGATGGCAACAAATGTGCCAAGAGACATTTCATCCTCCAGGAAGAGTTCAACACAAGGCATCAGCAAAAAAGGAGCAGAGTTGGAAGCACGATTTCCACAGATCTTACCCAGCTGCTCTCTTCTGTGTGTGTGGGGGGGGGGGGGGGGGGGGGGTGGGGGGGGGGAACTGAAGAAAAACACCCCAAACATAAAACCAAAGCCCAAACCCAGTCAAACAGCGATTTTCACCCTAATGTTCAGACTTCATATGTAGCCCATCTACACTTCCTTCCCTCCTGGGAAAGTCTTCTACCAGGTACAGAAAAGCAAGACAGCTGAAGCCCTTTCCCTTTTAAGAAGCTTCTTTCCCAGATCCCAGTAAAAAGGAATTTGTCCAAATCCAGACAATGATTCACAAGTTTGACTTAGAGCTCAATATACTTCTGCCATTTTAACTGCACATACAGAACTAATTATCTAAGCTTTACTGAATTGCACAGTTTCAGACTCAATGGACTCAAAGACAAAATTCCTTCCTCTCCCCTGTGACATAGTACTTCTCTTTACCAGTTCAGAGCACTTAGTGTTTCCAGGTTATTTTTTTGACTTGAATACCCATAGCTGTCTTCTCCAGATTGTTTTACTGTATTCTTGAAGTTTGACTTCTTAACACACTGACATAAGTCATTTTCATGCTTCTCCCTACGTTTTAACTTCAAGAACCTGCAGTTATCAGAGAAGCTGCGAGTATTTTGGGGCAATCATTATCCTCTTGAACCACCCACCAACAATTCCATTCCACATTTTATTTTTCCCAAGTAAGCACACACCAAAAAAGTATGATTTAATAATTCTTTGGGAAGAAACACAGGAGACAAGAAAAATGAAAACAGACATAAAATAATAAAAAGAAAATCAATTACTTGCTGTCTAGGAAAATCTATTTGCAACTCGTTCCACTCTTTTTCCAAACATTTGAAGTACACCTGAGTGAACATTTAAGCTCCTGTGCCCACTGCATTTGACAAGCAGTTAAAAGCAAAACATGTAAAGGAGTTTTTGTCACCACATGCACGCATATCAGCTCAGGTTTTCCCAAACTCCATCACCTCTACTCACTGCAGTGGCTCACAACTTCCTTCCATGGAACAAGTATGAGTCACTCCTGCCTTTATGCTGGAAAATTGTAGTTCTAAAACAACTATTGGCCACAACCCAAATACTGAAAATTAACAACAGAACCCAACATGTACATGTCACATAAAGCATGCTGAAAGTTTGTTGGCATTTTTTGTCATTTAAAAGGAAATTCTCAGACCATAAACATCCAAAGAGCATTAACAATGCCCATTTCCAACACTGTCTGAAGAGTTTAAATGGTGAGAGAAGCATCATGTTTTGTACAATTACTCAAAAGCACACAGCAAGTCTGTAATATCCTATGTAAAACACAAACTATTAATAAATGATTAACCCCAGTTACTCTCGTAGAGAGGGGCAGACAGGCAGTCACAAAATAGGCTTCCCTTAAGTTAAGATGGAAAAGGCCAGGGACAAATACTAAGTCAGTACTGATACTTGATAATAGTGATAATCACTACCACAGATGCCTTACGTGCTCTTCGAAGCAAAAAGGAGTTGCTTGGCTTAGCATGGAGGCTCTCCCCTATTATGCAGACCGGCTGAGCCAAAAGCTATGCAGTACTGTATGGAATAACAGAAGGATCATATCTGGAATAGTCAAATAAATGCCACTTCATACTGCTTTACCATCCAGACCTCCTCTGGCAGATCTATTCCTTTTTCCATTTTAAGAAAAAAAGGAAAAGAAAAAAGTAAAAAGCAAAATCCACGTGGGAAAGGAAATAACTGACTTTAAATAAGATAATATAATAAACATCAGACAACTATTCATTTCTACAGTGAAAATTAATGAAAAGGAAACAGGAACAGCTGCACAGTCCAAAATTGGCACTGATTTTCAGAGAAGGAATAGGATCCCTGAAACTATTACTAGATGGCTCAGGAATCCCTGGCAAAAAATCAAACAGTTTCTTAAAAAAAATTGCTGTAATTTAACACAGTATTTATGACAGAGCAAAGTGACACAAGCTTACGCTCCAGGCTGAAAACTGAGACACACACACAGAAGCCACAATTTATTAATCTTCCTTTGGTCAGCATGTCAGAAGCCAGGAAAAAAAAAAAAAAAGACTAGATATTTGCTCATATATGAAAGATAAGAGAATTCCATAATAATTTTCTTTAAACATTTAAATAATCAAATCAAAGTTCAAGATCCACTACTGAAGTATTAGGTGGCAAAAATTCTGTACATTGAAGGAAGGGGAGAAGAGGATGGGCTGTTCTTATTTGCATGGAAGAAAAAAAATAACCTTATTTTGTTATCTTATAAAATAAGCCAAGATTAGGACATAATCTTCCACAGAAGCCTAAGAACAACTAGAACCAATAAGAATACTATTAGCTCCCTATACAGTCCAAGTATCTCCTAGGCATTTAAAGGTACCACTTTCATTAGGCAATTGCTTGGAAGGAGGTAAAATGAAAGCATTTGCCTCACTCCCCAACAGGCACCAGTTCCAAGTATTCCAAGAACAGCTGAAGAGCTAGTCTTAGAAAAACACAGAAATTGAAGCCTACAGCAGAAAGATACCAAGGAATATTGGTCCAACTTACCAAAAAGCATGCAAATCGGGAGAAAAAAAAAGTTTCATATGTGCCAGGTTTTCCCCAATTTTTTTTCAGTGGGAAGCTTCCCTCTGCAAGACTATCACAGATAATTCAATTTATATATATATATATATATGTATATGTTTTTCATATATATATATATATATATATATATATATATGTCAGCATAATACACTTTTGTTAAAGTGGCAGCTTACTTGCTACCCCTGATTCAGCAAGACATTTTTACTCCAAGATAAAATGTTTCAGTCCCCTAAATTCAGCCTTATCTTGTTACAAGTCAGAAGCATTGTTCTGTGATTTACATAAAAAGCATTTCCAATGAACTAAGCAGCTCCTGACAGATAAGGTAAATGGGTTCCAGGTAATGTTTAAATAGCTGTATTAATTACACCACATAGAGATAGGAACATGATTCCCTACTCAAATCCTAAGAGTAACCATCCAGAACACTAAAGAGAAAAAAAGAAAATTGGCGTGAGCCGAGACATGTCAAGGAATTCAAAAAACCCAAAACATTCTGCATAAAGAAGGTAATATCAAATAATTAGATACCATAATGATCTTCTCATAATCTGTTAGAAGTGAATGCTAGCTAATAACCTCACAAATTTCCTCCAATCCCTTCACTAGGGAGGAACGGCAGTTTCTAAATCTGCTCCGTCATTCTGGACCACTGCCAAGAATGCAGAACTTGAGGACACCTGTCAATTAACACATTGCTACTGAAGACTGGTTCGCCTTCCATCTTTAAATCTATTAAAAATTACTGATCATAAAAAGCAAATCGGGTCAAAAATCATGGCAAAATTAACATTACAAGTGGTTGCTTGAAGGACAACAGTCTTCGACAACTAAAAACCTCCAAACCAATAAGTGCTGTGTCTCTGCTGAAGTCACTATATACGTACTTTGGAAGACGATCTACATGATGTAATAAATCTTTTTCCATCCCAAGCGCCTGTGGTATACAGTAGTACATGACAAAATGACTGACCACTCGATGGACAACTGTGTGTAAGGGCCGGACCTAAAGCTTTGCTCTAATCAAAGCGTTCAGCAGGGGTTCTCAGTCTAAGTACAGGCTTCTCATTGATTTTTCTTTAGCTCCATGATGACTACTTTTAGCTCTAGGTTGAAAAATATTGTTATGCACTGAACCAAAAAAACTCTAGGTACGATACATATTAAAACATCAAGGCAGAAGAGCTACTATAAGAAATGAACAGATTTCTGAGCAAACACAAAAATGATATTTGCCCAATTTCAAAGATGCCGATGCTGCCAAGTTTTGAAGGAGACGGGAAAGGGGAAAAATTTAGGAGCTCACACAAAAAACAAAACATCAGTCATCATTGACATACACTGGGGTTCTTCAAAACTCAAAGGGTACATACAGGAAGTTTGAGACTCAACTAAAATTCTAACCAAAGCAAAACTCACAGGAAGATTGCAGTACACTCGAGTACAGGCCTGAGACAACCTGGTGGTTTTGTAGCCATCTTCCACATACCAATTCCAAATTACAACACAACAAAGCCTGTGACAGTTTGATATTGCAGTAAAATAAAAAGCATCAAGGAAGAAGAATGCAGTTAATACCGAAAACATTCTTTTGACTCTTTGAAGTCAGTCAGAGAAAATGGAAAACAAATAATTAGCGTGCCCACTGTGGTATTGCCTAATAGAATGAAGCTGCACACAGAACAATTCAGAGCACCAACCTGAAGGGCAAAACCACCTATGTACAGAGTGACTATTTTAACATAGCTCTCCTTCTCCCTGGCAACTGTTCTGCAGAGTCACTTTCCTTGGTTTAAAAAAAAAACCAAAAACACAGTAGTATTAAGACTTCAAGGTCTTCTGTATCTCTATCAGAGACACCCTTCTTACTCGGGCATTTCAGGAAATATGACCCTAAACTTCATCAAAGCAGATTATTACACAGTCCTGCTTTTCTGACAACTTTTGATAGTTTAAATTCACAATTTTCCAGTTTGTTTCATGAATGAGGCAAGTAATTAGAAAGAAAGGATTAACTTAACAAGGCATGATCAATCTGAGATTAATCAACTGCTCGGCTATAGGTGTCTACTCCGACCTCAGCAGGAACAAGGAAACATCTTTCATAAAGGTCACATATCATTGAGCACCCTTTTTTTTTTTTTTAAACCAGGGCTTACCAAGCATTGTTATGCAAATTTTAAAAGTTTCCCCAGTCTCATGCAATCACCAAGAAGAGCTTGAACAGAAATGACTGCTAGGAACTAATCTCCACATGAAGCTTCAAATGATGTTCTCACATTCCCTGTTCTTGAAGAACACTGCTTGTCGAGCACTGTATTTTAGCGACACAGGTGCAAACCACTTCCCATCCCTACCAATCTAAAAAAACTACCTCTTGCCCATTTTTTCTTTTTTCTTTTTAAGTCTAACAGAACATATGAAAACACAAAAGACTAAATTTGAAAAGTAAAGTGAACTGGACTTATTTCTTTACTACCTTTTTTCTTTTCTTAATCCAGGTGTTGAAATAGGATTTTATGGAGCAACTGTTTCTAGTAGCTCAAATCAGCAAAATGCAGTGGTATCAAATTGTAGAGCAGATATCAACATATATAATTTAATCCTACTCCCTGAAACCTTACCCAGTAAGTTTGATAAAGGGCATAGGCTCAAGCTAAAGACAACGCTACCACCCGTAACCTCCCCTGTGTTACATTAAGTATAACCAATAAAGGGAAAGCAAACAGAGAAAGCAAGCTTAAGTCAGACTTTCACATGCCTTTCAATTACCTATCACACTCTGAGATTTGGGAGTATCTATTCTATCCAGCTTTGACATTGCCCTCTTTCTGTTACAAAGGAAGTCTGAACAAATTAGCTTAGGCTATATGTCTGACTTACAGGCTTCCTTGCTTCTAACATTGCTTCTTTACATTAAGAGATCTGCATCAGGTATCCCCCAGCTCATTAAACTACGTCCACTTCTCAAGAATCCTTTGTCCCAAGTAGATTTCCTTACGTTTCCCACCAAGATCTCCTACATCCTTGCAAGGTATTGTACCTGCAACACTAGAGACAGTCCACCTTCTAGAGATAAATAAATAAAGGTTTTGAACAAACTGTTTCATCTGTCTTGTAAGTATATTTTGTTGCTGAAAATAGCATAAGCTGTTCATGTTTGTCTTCTAAATTAAGCCAATGAATCTTGGCACAGGCCTAGTGAAAGGACATACATGCAAGACACTGCACAACCTGATCTATACAGCAAAAACCTGCATTCAATGTACTCAGCACAGATTAATTTTTTTTTAGCATTGAAACCAAAACAGCATGGTAATACAAGTAATGCTGCTGAAATGCCCTCATCCTTCTAGTTTTCTTCATTTCAAATGACCAGTTGCTACTTTTGTATCCATTGGATCTACTTGACCTTGGTGATAAATCCAATGTGAATTTAAGGAACTCCAAAACTGGTGGTCATAAACAGTTTTGGTTTAAAGGAATCACTGCATATCATCTAACCCAACCTCCTGCCCAAGACAGGGCTAGATCTGCCTGGTGCAAGGCTATGCAACTCTGAAAAAAGTACGGCTTCTTCTTGATAGCCCCCATTAGGTTGTTGAAGACCACAATTAATTCCATCTTTAAATATTTTTTTCTCCAGACTGAAGAAACCCAGCTCTCGGCTTCTCCCTGTATGTCAGAATAGTATTATAACCACCCTTATATCATGACCCAAAAAGAGCAGGTCTAGTAGGCTCAACTGAGTATTCATCCAACAGGGTAAAGAATAGATCATGTAACTGTGGATGGAGGGAAAAGCTTCTAACACAGTCTGTTGTGCAAGAGTGAAGTTTTGCACACTGGGCAAGATTCCCAGGAAACATAAGAACATTTTGATTATGACAACAAGGTGTCATATCTTTGAAGGACAGTATGAATATTTATTAAGTCTCGTGGAAGACAGACACTTCAGATCACTTTTCTATGCTCTTGAGGAACAGTGCTTGAAAAGGAAAAATTTTTCCTCCTCCTAAATTTTAAGTCTCTTATTTTGAAAACTTTTACTACCATCTAGGTATCCAAACTCAAGGTTTCTAGAACAGGCCATCATCCGATTTAAGATAAATGCATGATGTAAATGAGTGAGGTAATGACACCCTGAAGAACTTCAGTTAAGTCTCAAAATACAAAATATTTTATGCCAAGCTACCAAATAACTAAGAAAACACGGAGTGCAAGGACTTCTAGTACTAACAAATATACAGGCTAGAGAAAAACGTTAAGATAGCAGTCAGCAATTGCACTCTTCCAACCCTAACAATCGGTACCGAAAAATGAATGTTTTAATAAGAATATAAGCAGTTTACCAATACACTGCGATGCTGCAAAAGCTCTCATGTTCACAGTGAAGCTCCCATACACCTATATCACCTTTTCATGAGGCTAACGTCTGAAGACAAGAACCACAAAAGGAATTATGTCTTGTGAATTCCATAATTCCTACAGTATTATAGATAGCATTAAAAATTTCTTCAGTTGCCAATGTATAGTAGACTTTTTGGGGGTGGCAGGACTCAAGTGCATTCCTCAATATTCTACTACATACCTGAGGGTCCTTCTTGTTACCACCAGATGTGGAGAGACATTCCTACCTCTCCTGATCCTCTACCCAACACATATGGCTCCTACAAGGGGATGTGCTGTTACATTTCAGATATGGACATATAGACAACATGCCAGAGGCCTTGCTCTTTGAAGTCCCCCAGTACCCTGATTTCCAGTTTTACCACAATTTTGGGTTAAGACTCGACTCAAGCAAAATCTGCCTCGTTTGGCAAGATGGGGATAAAATATAAGATAGGAAACCACAAGGGGCGGGGGGGGGGGGGGGGGGGGGGGCGGAGCACAGAAGAAGACAGAACCCAAACAATACCCTCATGCCTTTGTCCAATTAACATGAGCCCTGTGGTTTCATAGTGAAGTGCAAACTGCAAAAGGCTGGTCAGGCATGACCCCTTATACTGGGTCTCCTCACATTTTCCAAACTCGTCCTTTCCACCAGCTCTAAAAGCATGCAGTGAGTCACTGAGTCATTGATCCAACAGAAATCAATTTGTTTTTTCCTCTAGTTTTCAACTCAGTTCACCAGGCTGATCCAGCTCACCATGTGGCCATGCAATTGCTCTAACCCATCCATGGAAATCAGTAGTCAGGAACGAGAAGCACCATGCCCCTCATGACAGCACAATCTTGAAATAAGCACTGACAAAAAAAAAAAAAAAGACTCTATTCATCTGACTTGCTGTACAATCAATCAGAATCTGATCAATATTCCTAAACATTTCTTGGTGAATATCCATTAAGTAAAACCTTCCTGTCCAGTAGGGAAAAAAAAACCAAACCAAAACAACAACAAAACAAGCCACACCACACAAAATAAAAGTTTTTTTTTTTCCCCTCCAGAGTAATTTCCTCCTCACCCAAAATACTCTGGCCATTCTTCTTAACTGAAATGTTTCATTTCCTCTCCTTGGAGATGCAAAAGGCTTTATCAGACCAGATGTCATCTCACGCACTTGACTAACAATAATAATATCTCATTTCAATGAATGTTAAGATGCTCCATAATTTTTCTTCTACTTGGTACTCAGTTTGCATTTTCAGATCATAAGCAGCCTCTGCTTTAAAATGTGTATTCTAACTCATTTTGGATATTAGCATACAGAATAACACACATAGCTTTTTCACTGGCTCACAATTGCATACATAATGATAAATTTAACCACAGAGACAAATGGTTTGACCCCAACAGTTTCCATTTAGGGACACTGCAACAATTTAGCACTAATTCTCAGAATATTTCAGTTTGCTATTTTTATATTTAAAAGCAATTAAGAAAAAAAAAAAAAAAAGGCTTTGCCCAGCCTTTTGCCATCAAGTTCCAAGTAACACAACATGGAAGAAAACAGGACTCTGACAACTGCTCCATTAACATGAGAACTCTCACAGACTGTCTAACCAGTGCCTGGAGAAGAGGAGACTGAGGGAAGATCTCACCACAGTCTGCAGTTTCCCTCACAAAGGGAGGAGGAGGAGGAGGAGCAGGCATTGATCTCTTCTCTCTGGCAACCAGTGATAGGACCTGACAGAACAGCAGGAAGATGTTAGGACCTGACAACATTCCAGAAGCAGTTGGACAATGCCCTCAGGCACATGGTGTCAACGCTGGGGTTGTCTGATGCAGAGACAGGAGTTAGACTTGATGATCCTTGTGGGTCCCCTTCCAACTCAGGACATTCTGTGATTCAATGATTAAGAGAAAGTCACCGATGATCAATTTCCCTGGATGAACAAGACTTTTAATAAAAAAAATAAAAATAAAAAAACCCCCAAAAACTGCAAAAACCCCAGATGCCTGGATGTTTTTACAGAAGGTAATTACAGGAGATGACCATTAACCTGCTTACCTAGGCTTGACGAATTTTTTTAAAAAGAGCTCATCTTTCTTCACTTCATCTTTCTCCTCCCTCATCCATTCTTTTCCCAGACTGCAGCAATAACATGGTTTTATTCTTTCCTTTTGACTGCCAGGGCCTTAAACTAATTATTAATTGAGAATGTATCTAAAGGATCTGAATGAGAAAGTTGGAATTAACCCAACTGCCTCTTTCCCCCTTTTATTTTGCATACCATGACACCAGATCTACCTGTTAGCACTGCTGAAAACAGCAAATGTGTTATTTTCCTTTCAAAGACAAGTTTTCCAGCTGCTTTGGCAACAATATGTAACAACGAGAAGCAACGTGGAAAAAACCTAAGTATCTGGAAAAGGTCTCAGCTTTGAGTGACAGCCATTAGCAACCAAGCTGCCTGCAGATAAAATTCTCTCAATAACTTTTTCTGTCCTGTAGGAAAATCCTGCAGCAGAGGGCAATCCCGCATTTGGGAGATCGGACAACTGACACTTCATCAAAAGACTTGTCCTTTAAAGAGGCTAGAAAGGCATGACCTTACGCTGCCTGATAGCACAGAGTTGGCTGGTTGTACAACACCGACTCATCTCATTTCCAGTTGCTAAATTACATTAAAGGACAGCTAAAAATATATTAAATATTTTCCTATTACTTTTCCATGCAAGCAACTGCTTTAGTTACAACAACAGCTATGTCCAAGCAAACGCTTAGTAACATGGTGGGGTGGAGGGGAAGGTCCAGGAATCCTCCTAACGCATTCCAGACCAATAAGGTAACATTTGGATTGCAAATGCCTAAAGATTTTTTTTTAATTTGTTGCAGAAAAAGAACTGTTTCATTTCTAGTGACCAAACCAGGAAAAATATTTGCATTTTCCAAAAAGGTCGTAAAGATCTGAGCAATAGTTTTAACTCTCTATCACCCCAGATTTTTGTCCTTCATAAGATTCCAAAACACACCAAAACTTAACCATTGTCCCTGTGATATATAATACATTAAATTCTCACAAATTTCACACTGGTATGTCCCATCTTCCCTGCTAGAGATTACCCACAAATGAAGAAAACAAACAAGGAAGACCAAGCCTGATAAGTCAATGTTTAAAACCCTTCGTGACAAAAATGAAAGTCTTAATTGATTAATAATCCCAAAGTCTCTATCGCCATCTAGTGAAAACTCACTACCACTACTACGATATCCACAGAAGTTGTTCATCTCGTTTCCTGGAATCACACACATTAACCTCTCTGCTGGATTCAGTCTGCCTATGGTCAGAGTTGTAAGGTTTTGCTGTATTTCTACTGCATGCCTTAGGGTAAATAAAGCACTAGCTCATACCTTGCTAAGGCTGACTAAAGAGAACTGAACTTTATGGATTACACTCTGTCCCAGTGCTATGGTCTGGCTTTATAAATGACCTTAAGCACAACACGCGTAACACTTCTGCCATCAAAATGAAGTGAACATGTCAAACGTTAGCACAGTTATAAACAAGCTTTTAAAACAGCAATGCATAATTACAAGAATTTTTAGTCAACACAACCTCATGGCAGCTCCACTATTTCAGTACATTGGCATCACCAAACCAAAAAGAACTTAAAGCCCGGGAGAGGTAGTACAAAGTACTCGCCATCATATGCTGGCAGTACTCTTTCTTCCTGTAGCTACGGTGAAATAGTCTTCAGCCAAAATAGCAGTTTACAAAACTGTAAGTTCCTTCTCTGTCAGCTACTTTAAAACTCAGAGCTACCATGAACTTCATGAGCTTCTTCAACTCGAAAGATATATATTTTCCACTTCCAATTATTCTGCTAAGATTTACGATTGAATTGTAATCATGTAAGTGCAAATATTAAGTTCAGTGTTCATCCACACAGTATTTTTCCCACTTAGGCATCTACTAACCTATCTGCATTTACTCAGGTTCCCTCCACAACAGTAAATTTATCAATTGCCGACTGATCAGTTACATCAGAAAAGGTCACTTAAATTTAGACCAATAACATTTTTCTGTAATACACATTTTTTTAATTAAACTTTTCATACAGAGAACCCGAATGTCCCCATATTTAATGTTTTATATTTACACTTAATGGTAAGAGGAAACCTATGAATAGAAAGAGTATTATAAAATATTAAAGCACTATTTTTCCATATTAAATATTCCAACTTTAAAAAAAAAATTTAAAGTATCCTCTTGGGCCATTTTTTATTGCAAACTACTACTAAAGAAATACAGAACTAATAAAGCCTACCTAAAATGCAAGCTTTCAGAACATAGTACATGCTGCGTATCTGATCAAAATCTGTCACACGCAGCATAAAACTACAGATCATCCTGAAAAATTCTCAAATTTTCCTAAGTCTGTCATCTCCACAGCATGTACAGCAATGAATGTAAATCTATCTTAAGGAAGGGGGGAAAAAAATGATAGTTTTAGCTCTACAGGAGGCGCTGTACTGCACAGATCTACCAAGACAGTAATGTCGCACTGATCTCCGCACTAGTACTGCCAGATGCGGACCAGCTCCCAGGGACTCCCCCAGCATCTCTCTGCTGTGCTCCCAGCAGCCACGTTTCACAGAGGAACTTTTACACCAGTACTGGGTTCAACGCGCCTGCAAGGCAACACTGTGTCACAATGTTGGTTTTTTTCTCAACCTCAGAGCAACTAGGAAACTGGAGTTTCAAATGTCCAAAGGCTTGGCAGGAGTAAGCCCAGGTCTATCACCACCAGAACTCAAGCAGTAAGAAACTCTTTCCAACCCAAAATTAACCATGGAAAAGAAAGCATCCCAAACTGATTCCTGAGCACATTCTGTAATATCTATGCAGAGTTTTCCTGTTCCACCACCATTTTGCAACATAACACAGGAACGCCAGTAATCCATGCACCATTACCTCATAACTGACAAATCACAGACAAGTGAGAATAAACTGCATGTACCAACAAAGTATTTTACCTCCTTAACAGAGACCAAAAGCTCGGGTATCCACACAACATCCAGTTTGCGATAGGTGCTCCATATGACTATGGAGATCATAATAGCACCAAAGAGTAAATTCACGACTTGTAAAATGTTACTAGAAAATATAAAGCTACGAATCTCCACTGCTTTTCACACCAATCTTGTGGATAAATACATCAGAATCTTACCACAAAAAGATAATACTTCCCTAAAGGAATCAGTAATGTTTGTATTCACATGGATGTATGGCGCATTTACGGTTTTCAAACCTGGAAATTATTTCCTAGTTAAAGGTGTGTAAGGCTAAACATGTGGTTTAGATAAATCGGGAGGACAGCACACATGAGGTTGTCTCCAGAGAACTGTTTAGATGGCAAGACTTTCAGCAGATAATAAATGTACGTCAGCTATGAGCACGCACAGTGCACCAGGCAGTCTCCAGCCAGGAGAGCTGTGCCCTCACATCACAAGAAGTATATTCCCCTAAACACAGATGTGAAATCATCCATCTTCCTGCTCAGCTAAAAGGTTGACCAGCCACTCTGTCACACCTGGCCCTTTCAGAGATTCCTGCTTGGTATTCTCTTCTATAAAGAGCTAATAAGAAGCACCATGAACACATTTGTTAGAAGACACTGTATCTCAGTGGGATGTTTTGGATCTTTAATGACTGGTTTTCCCTGTGGAACCATACTCACGTGGGTTACTTTCAGTTTGCATTCTAATCAACAGCAAACATAGTTTTGCCTCTGAAGTTAAGAACAGTTCTTGAAATAAAACCTGGCCTCTTGAGGCTAATACAAAGCTTCGTTTTAAGGGATGAACAAACATCCTCCAAAAACAAGGCCCTGACACATAATCCATTGTCATAAAGTGATTAAATAGCCCTGTCACAAGCTTCAGTTTTTCTGTAATTGAACATACCAGGCACAGGACAGCCTGCCCAAAGACAAGCTTACCCAAAGCTGAAGCATACCACTGAATTGAAGACTAACCCATCAACCAGAACTGGAAACTAAATGGAAACTGAACAAAGCCTGGATTTTTTTGTCATGAAGATCCAGCTCATTGAAACTAAGTTGTTCAATTCAAAACAAGGCTCTGGCTAGAGCTTCAACTTGTCTGACTTTTTGACACATTTTCCTGATTCTTTCTTAGACATCAGTTTCATTGTTTTCAAACTTCTGCAACACAAGACAGACAAAAACTACAGTTCGGAAACGATAAGCAAGTTCAAAACCAAGACCATTCTTCTATGGAATAAAAAAAGCAAGTGGTTTAAATTCATCCTTTTTACATGTACTTTTAACCTTTTAAATGACTTACCTCTCTCCCCTTATGAGTCACCAAAGCAGCCAAAGGCTTGGCATAGAATCTGCTGTAGGAAAATCCCAGGCAGCCGTACATACTGTTAGCAGTGAGTTTCAAAGCTTTCTGCCTGATATCATACTGAAAAGAAACATAACCAGCAAGAATAATACAACCGTAGCCAAAAGAGAGCAGAACTTAACGTTTACAATTACATTCACAGCTTTTTATACAGCCTGCAGCAGTGATGGGTTACAAGCAAAGCACATTACAATCACTGCACACTATCAATCATCTCTATTCTGCAAGGCTGATCAGGGCACTTAAGGGGAGTGGAAAGAAAAAAAAAAAATCAAAGGATTTCCAAAAAACACACCTGTAAATAAAGGTCAGGATTTAAATCTGGCTGTTTCATTAACTGCTTAACTTGCCGTCTTCTCTCCACCAGCTTTTTGATTTCTTTAGGTAAAATTCCCATTTCAAGAGATGGGTCTGGAAGCTCTGGAATTTCTTCTTCCTCTTCGACCTGTCAAATGATCAATAATGATTTTTGTTTTTATCACAGTTATCACTCCCTGACACACAACCCCAAGGCACACACACAGTTTTATTGATGTCTAGTAAGGGATGATGTCATATTGCTTTCTTTTCCCTCAGACAAAAGCATGAAGCTTGTGTCTTCCCCATTCAAGTACATCTGTATGAATTCTGCGGCAGCTTAACTTTAGGAAGCCTCCACCAAGTTAGGACAAGTAGCCCAGAAATTGCTAGGATGACCTGGGGCTGAAAAGGACCAACAGAGTCTCAGTAAAAATCTTGTTTCATGAGGATACCAAGATTTTATTTAGATGGGAGAGAACTAAGCAAGATTCTGTATAGAGTATTACTGAAAGGAAGATGAGAGATAGAATATTCAAAAAGGCCCAACCCAAAACTTAGTATGATCCTTTAAACAGGATTCCCTTTTTCTAAAGGGAAAGTTTCTTAAAAAGTCGATTCACAGAAAAGACAGTGAAGTTAAGACAGTGGGACTTAAGTCACAAATTAAAGCTCACAAACCTCTGCCCTTTTTTGTGCTTCTGATGACAGTCGCTGCACTGTGGTAAAGCAGATGTTAAATTCCTGGATAATCGATGGGTACAAGCTGTTGAAGTCGAGAAGCAAAATAAACTTGTCATAAAAACCTAAAACAGATTGTAAAACAAAATCCATAATTACTCAGTCTCCCTAAGGACTACATCCAACTCAACAATTAATATTAAAGTGACAGTAACACATTATGCCACGTTTCCCTTAAAGTAGCTGCTGAGACAGTTACCATTACCAAGGCACCACCCAGTACCCCCAATTTGTCACAGATGGTAGATATTTCAAATGGTTCTGATTTAGCAGCAATTTAGAGTTTATTGATAATTTAAGGTAGGATCAAACAGTTGGATCCTTAGCTGTACTTAACCATAAAGCTGTTTAGTATAGATTCCATACAATCACCTTGCTAATCACAACAGCAACTTAATTACAGATTCAACAATGACAAGATTCACTCCTACTTACTACACAACATAATGAAGACGTAAGTATAGAGATACAGAGAAATACGTGCACACAAAGATATACTGATATTTAAGCACAGAAAGAGTATGAATAACCCTAGTTAAAGGTACATGTGCATATTTAAATATACAGATACCAATATTCATTATAAAGAGCTGTCAGAAGTGGAACGATCCAACTCCATTAACTCACCAGAGTTGAACAGATAGCTTCTGTGTTACTATAGGACACTTGTACAGTTTTCCCCACATTGAGGAGAAACTGAAAGAAAACGTACGTGTCCATTAGAAAGTTATACGAAGATATACAGTCCTAATTCCTCACAAGACCATAATCTTCTCACAGAAAGATAAAATCTGTCTCACAAATAAGTAATCCTATGATGCACGTTGGGAATTTTCTTATATGCAACAACCCACTCGCCTCACCAAATTACCACACGATACACAAATGGTGTTCATTGCAACCTATCTGAATTAACACAACCTACCTGTCTCTAAATTCATAGAAAATTGCCACATCTTACCGACTTTGGGATCCAAGACTAAGCCCCCAGCATATGCTGCTTTCTTTTTCCCTGTCTTTGATTTATTCTGATCTTCAAAGTCTTCATCTTCATTCATCTACATTTGGCATTTAAAAAAAGTCATTATCTAGTCTCCAAGATTTCTATACTGTTGGAGTTATTCTTAGCAAATCAAATACAAAACTGGGAGCAATACATAAGGTTCCTTTCAAAATACATTCAAAACATGGCATTTTCATCATTATCCTTACTAATGCTTTCTACATGTCAAAATAGCATTCAAACCAACTCATATAGGAACAAACTGCTAACGAGATTACAAGGAGGTAAAGAAGTTGTGATCACTCAACAAAGCATTAATATGTATTTTCTGGATGGCTATAAAAGTCAACATAAGGGAAAATCCCAACTCATGACGCAGAGGAAATACTACTGTCCAATTATAATATAGGCTTTGGAAATACAATGGCTGGGCCTTAGCAAAACAAATAAAAACACTATTACTAATCCAAAAAGTATTTTGCTATTTGTTTTGTTGCAGTAAGATTTTTTTTCTCCCAGTTGTCCCCTGCTATTCTGAATCATTTAAAATTCTGTCACTGCTTTGGTGCAATGATACAATCAACTGAACTTATTGCTTTGGAATTCGCCGTTGAACTTTTAATTAAAAGTAAAACTAAAAAAGCAAAATATAGTGAAATACAAATGCATTCTCAAATCTTATATTGTTTACTACAAACATATAGCTGTCACTATAAATATATTTACATGGATATTATCCACAGGAATTTTTTTAATACCCATCGGTATCTTACTGACATTCTCAAATCACCCACCTTACAAATTATGCTTGAAATACTTTTCATCAGAAAAATAATTATAGGGCAGATGTGTATCTATTAAGCAACAAAGACTACCTTCTTCATTACTATTTCCCTACAAAGACAAGTACTTAGCTGAATTCAATTTTAAATTAAAAGAATAACTGAGTTTCCACTAACTTGTGATACAACGGAAAAGGTGTTACAGTATCCCTTTAGACCATATATTTGTTCACTATCAATAACAAAAATTTTGAATCAAGTACAAGCTGGAACATTCAGTAATAAACCTCTTACAGCAAAGTTAGTTACACTTTTTCACAAGGGCATGTAGTGTCAGGAAGAGGGGAAATGGCTTTAAATTGGAAGGGGAAAAGATCTAGATTAGACATGAGGAAGAAATTCCTCATGTGAGGGTGGTGAGACACTGGAACAGGTTGCCCAAAGAAGCTGTGCCTATGCCCTCCTCCCTAGAGGTGTTCTCAGGGCCAGGTTGGATGGGGCCTTGCACAGCCTGGTCTGGTGGGAGTGGGGAACCGGGTGATTTTTAAAGTCCTTCCAAAGCAAACCACTGTATGGTTTTATAATTCTATATGTAAAACTGGCGACGCCTGGGGTTTCTGTGCTCTCACATAACAGTAATATGCAAAAAATAGAAGAACATTCGGGGGTTTTTTTGATAAAATCCTCTTGAAAAGAAAAGAATTGGACCCACCAGCTTCTGTAGAGGCTTTTTAAAAACTTGTTTGTCTGGCACTACGTAGTCTCTCTCATGAAATGCATGAAGAAGTAAGAACTCGTTACGTTCAGATCGTCCGCCCATCAGGGTCCTCGACTATAGAGAGAGGCAAAAAAATAATTCAAAGCAAAGCATAGAAAACACTGACATATAAAAATATACTAAATGTCCTTCAGTTATTTATAAGCTCATCTAGCACTACTATTTTTTTGCAGCGTCACCACACACAAAACTCAAATGTGATATTTTTTATGGAAGTTTTACATTATTACTTAATTACATCACTGAATTCTCACACTCATCGCAGCACAAAAGCTACTGCATTATGTATTCTAAATTAGTGTTATTTAGCAAATCAAACACAGAAAACACTGCTTTTGTTGGACAGTGGAGGGGTGTATAAAGTAATAAAAACTTACCATGACATTCCCAGCAATGTTTGTTATCTGAAGAGCCAGTGGAAGAACATTCAGCTCACACATGATCTCGAGAATGAACTTAGCATCTGTCCAGGTGTTTTCCAGCATGAATATTAAGTCAGAAGAATTACTGGAAAAAAGAATAGGGATGGTCTAGTGAAGTACAATTGGCCTCCATTGTTCTCTGTAGTAGTTTAGACCTAGGTGCTACACAGAACACGTAGCAGTGCTGAACTATTATAGCAACATCTTTCAATTGAAGAACTCCCAAACCTCAAGCTTGCAGATCCTACTGGTGTATCTAAAACAAATCAATTTGCCATGCACATAATAAGCCACCACTCACAAGGAGTTTCAAATATTATAAAGTACTGTTAAGACAATTTTACTTTTCAAAAACCGATATGTCAAGTCAGCATCTCTATGACAAATCAAATAAATGAACATGACATTGTACAACAGGAAATTAGCTCCTTTGCTTTCCAGTAAAGGATCATAAACACAAATCAGCAACACACCTGTACATATTTCGAATTTCCTCAGGTAAAATTGTTATCCTCTCTGTTTTCAAAATCTGATGGACCAGTTCAGACAGATGGTAACTTTTGCAACGAATTAATTCTTTAGCAGAAATTTCTACATCACAGATCATTCGACCACAGGCAGCGTTCCTCTCAGCAAACCCTCCTCGACCCTTTACCATATAACACAGGGAGAGGAAAAACCCAAAGTGAAATATACAAACATCAGCAAAGATCATCTATGAAAAATATATGCTTATAGGACTCAGTCAAGTCAGAGAGTCACTAAGTACTCTACTAAATACCACTAAAACTCAAGCTTTATAATTATGCCCCGAAGGAACCTATGGCATCTTTCAGTGTAAGTGGATATAAAGAAGTAGATATTAACTCTCATTATTAGTTAGATCTTAATTCTTACTGTCATGCACTTTTTTTTCTTTAATAATTAGAATAGTCCCAACAAGAAGAACATGGATATGGATTCTTTTTCCTCCAGGGATATTTTCTGTACTAAGAGTAGGACAAAAAAGTCTAAGGTGCAGAAGAAACCACGTAAAAATACTCCTCTTGGCCTCTAGGAAGGACAGGAACAGTTAAGAACATGGCCACGTTCAGCACTTTAATACTCCAAGCCTCACTCATTTATCCTCTGAACAAATACATACTAAGAACTACAGAGTTATTAACTTAGCAGCTCTCTATGGGATGATTCACCAATCAATCCAAATTACATTTTCTCATTTTACAGTTATAACAGACAAAGACTGTTACAGTAAAGACTATGGCAATTAATCTGTCATTACCACCATCTAGATGAAATATGTAAACTAAATTAGCCTAACTTGAAAATTAGTTTAGCTTATTACTGTAATAAGTGTCATACAAACACTCATCATTTCTGATCTGGGACACATGAAATTCAGCGTGACCAACAGTCAAAATACATCAGTGTCACATTTACAATTCCTCAGCAAAATTAATTCAGTTTAATCACATGCAACATAAAGGGGATTAAAAGACTTGAGCAATCTTATTACCCCAAGCTTTGGCATATTGGACCTCCTCAGTCGACCTATCTTGGACCAGTGAGGGACTTTGCACACATTAATTCTTTGAAGCAGCACTTCCAGATCAAATCCATAAATATTATGACCCTTGCAGCAGAAAAAATAACAAAAAAAGGTTACAAAAAATGCAAATTGAAAGACTTACTTTCGCACACTCTGTATTCCTTTGCCCTTTGTGGTTTTTTCCAACTAATTGATGGCATTATCTCTCACAGAAAGCACTTTTTAAGAGAACATTCATCAACAGTACTCATTAGTCTTAACACTAACAATTCTGTTCAGAAGAATACCAAAATCAACTCTATAACTGTCTCACGCAAACATGATTCAGCTTCATGCTTTGATATCAGATATTAGGATTTAAAGCTTTCTAGAAAAAAAGAACAACATTCTTTATATAGCATATAAACACTTCACAGAGTAATTTCTTTTCTCTCCATCCATGAATGGCTCAATATTGACAACAAAATAACATACTTTTTTTCTTTTGATGCTACAACAGGCATAGAAACAGAATCATAGAATGGCTTGGGTTGAAAAGGACCTTAAAGATCATCCAGTTACAACCTCCCTACCATGGGCAGGGACATCTCCCACTAGATCAGGTTGCTCAAAGCCCCATCCAGCCTGGCCTTGAACACCTCCAGTGATGGGGCATCCATGGCTTCCCGGGGTAATCTCTGCCAGTGTCACCACCCTCATAATGAGCAATTTCTTCCTAACCAATCTAAATCTTTCCCCTCCCAATGTGAAGACATTCCCCCTTGTCCTATCACTCCATGCCCTTGTAAACAGTCCCTTCTCAGCTTTCCTACACCCCCCTGCGGGTACTGGAAGGTCGCTATAAGGTCTTCCAGGAGCCTTCTCTTCTCCAGGCTGAACAACCCAAACTCTCTTAGCCTGTCATCATAGCAGAGATGCTCCAGCCCTTTAATCATCTTTGTGGCCCTCCTCTGGACCTGTTCTAACAGTTTCATATCCTTCTTATGCTGGGTATTCCAGAACTGGGCACAGTACTCCATGCAGGGTCTCACAGGAATATTTACATACCAAATTACTCTAGCAATATTTGCTAAGTTTAAGCAACACTAAGAACATTGACGACATTGGTCTATTGTAACCTCGGCTGAAAGCAAAGTGCTACCCTGATGAACATCAGTCTACATGGACCAGTCAGACACCAGGACCTGCAAGTTCACCAGATCAAACACATTTGTGTAGTGCAATACTGTGTTACAGAAGAGTTCCTTAAAATCAGCAGCAGCATTACAGCAGCACAATAGGGGAGTCATACCTATACTGATACAGCTTGGTTTTCACCAGCACTACCAGCACTAATTGAAGCAGGTGCATATAAATCTGCCCTACCATGGCTCTGCTGGTTTTTGGATCAGATCTCTCACAACTCTACTACTGGCATCTTCAATTCAGAAGTGCTTCCCCTGATTCCTACCCATAACCACCAGAGTGTTCAGCTCATAGGGGTGAATACTGGATATTCCAGCCACAGTGAGCTGAAAACATCAGTAATTTTACTACTCGTTTCATCCTACTCCCACCACTTAAATATCTGTATTTACCTGTAGAGGAATAAAAAGTTGTACGTAACCAACCTCAGATTTATAACCAACTTCAAATGGTCTTTAAAATACCATTAAGTGGAAGTCAGGATTGCTCATTAATTAAACATAACAAAAAAGAAAACAAATAATTATAATAAACACTCTTCTGCCAATAGAGTAGAAAACATAAGAATGCTTATTACAAAACTGCATTCAGATCCTGTGGATCTGTATATGTTATCATTTTGATTTATAGCATAAACACAATCTAATCGGTAACACAAATTTTATGAGCATCTAAACTGAAAGAGACTCTTAAGTACACTAAGAGTTCCCATTTTTCAAATCACAAAATTTTTGTTGTTGTATTTTGTACTTCTGAGTAAAGAAAAAAAAAACTTGTTTCAGGTACTACGGAAATACTGCCCATTTTAGATATTACGGGAAATAATAGGATGTATAAAACACTGTCAGGGAAAATTCTGTATCATCTTTGTATCAAAGCGTACCTGCTGCATTATAAGCAAATGCAATTCATAATGTAGTCTAAGATAAACATTAAAGAAACTGTAAAGGGACAAAGGGAAAAGAACAAAGCTGACCAACTGACAATGTGCTTTAATTTAACTCTCAGAGTCTCAGAACTACTCACCAAAAGAACATCTGGGTCAATTTTGTGAATCTTCGCAAGCAAAAATCCCAGCAGTGTTCTCTCTGTTGCAGTAATTTCTACCCTAGCATTCTAAAAGGAGCAAGAGAGCATCTGATTTCAATGACCCAATAAGCTTAAAATGAAAATACCTCCTCTCCCCTACTAGTTACAAGACAATAATAAAGCACCATAGAGTTTTTCCCTTTCCTTCTATAATTCAAGGCTTTTTGTTCTCACCATCACAGACAGAAAAAGCTTTTCTCAGGAGCTTTTTTCCATTTTGCTTTTGTATGCAGGCATCTAGTGATATTTTAAGAGCTTCCCTAAGAATCAAACACACCAGGAAAATGCTCCATGTGTATCCTTTACTCACAGGCTTAAGATCACACAGAAACAGAGAAAAAACAAGAAAAGGTTGCTTTATTGTTGTGTCAGCTCACCAAGTGCCCTTTAGAAAGGCTGTCTTCTGAATTTTGACAGATTTTACTCTCCAAGGATAGAAGAAACAAATTCTTCCAGTTTACTACAAGTACATAGCCAGGTATAAGGAAAACAAATCACAATTTTAGTCTCCTTGCAAAGCCTTTCCAACTCTCATCTATTTCATGAGCATAACTAGAAGTGCACAGAGCACATACTTCTGTTTTTACAAGCAACACAGAAAAAATATCTGGATTTAGGTTTGCAGAGTGGAAAACAAAGTAAATAATCATGCCATTCTCTTATATCCCTTAACCAAAGCAACATAAGGTTCATGCTTTAAAAGGCACTGCAATCAAAAGGTCTGCAAAACATAATTACCTTCTTTTTAACAGCTTCTTTGAAGTCATAAGGAAAAATGCAATCGTTTGGTTTGGAAACAGCTGCAAAAGAAATTATATTTGGTTTTACTTACAAATTCTAAGTTGTGCCCTACCTTTAAGCATCCATCCATGATAAAGGGAGCTAAGGAAAGCTAACCTCTAATTCTAAAAATGTGACCTTATGTGAATACTTGTCTTAAAGATAAATGAGTAATTAGAAAAATATTAAACTACTTTAATGAGTCATATTTTAGGTTATAATTGGAGATTAAAACTATGGTCCACAGCTTCTCAAGAACTTCCTCTCACAAGCATTCAATCCTTCATCACTTCTGCCTGGGGCCCAAATCTCGAAGTTTAGTTGATGTTACTGCTGAGTAATGAAACCACTGAGAGATTTTCTTTCCTAAGTAAACTTTTTACAAATCAATGTGACATGTTAAATTATTTTAATCCTGTTCAGAAGAACTGAACTGAAAAATTAACTAAGTGACAGCAAATAAATGGTCTAAATTAAGAGGTGAAGAAAGTAATGTAAGAGAACACACAATGAAGTAAAACTAATAAAAATGACAGGGAACTGTATAAAAAAAGGCTACTTTACATAGTCTCAAACTAATATTTTTTCAGTGAAGTCCTCAATTAAAATTCAGCAGCCAGGAAAGGTAAATAAAGGGAGAAAAGCCTGTCTGGGAGTTAAGTATTTGTCACTCACCTATACCATTATTGCTGGAGTGACAGAATGAAGTTTAAAAAAAATAACCCAAAACATACAATCCAAAAACTACAACAATAATGAAAGAAAAACTCCAAAGGAATCATTTCTCAACTAATAAACTCTTCCAAGTACATACCACAGAAATGTGTCTGAAAAGGAGGCTGAGGTGGAGCCTTATCCAAAGGAAATTTCTGATGCATTAGAGCTGCAACAGCTACAATCTATACCAAGGAAATACAGAACTCAAAACTTGATCAACATGACTACTATCAATTCCCACTTCTTCTCCCCCCCACTTTTTTAAAGTTTCCTCATCTCTTTTCCCTTGTTTCTACAAAAGATCTTTTTAAAATTAATTCCAACTATTAATAGCCAAAAAGAAGAAAAAATACCACTTGTTCTCAAGTAAAATAACCCAAAACTTACTTCTGAATTATCTTAGAAATTCAAGAGGAAAAATAATTCATTTTGGAAAATCACAGAATGTCCAAAGTTGGAAGGGACCCATAGTGATCATCAAGTCCAACGCCTCTCCCTGCACAGGACAACCCTGACATTCACATCATAGAATCATAGAATGCTCTGCTTCCATCCTGAATCTAAAGAGACTCCCCCCCCTATTTTCAGGGTTCCCTATGAGATGCAGGGGAGACGCAAGTAGGGCAGGACATACAGAGAAGCCCTTGCTTCTGGAAGGGCTGCCCCTGGGCAAGCAGTTGAGACTGCCAAGACAACAAGACTTTTTAGTGTTTAGAAGCTATTTAGCTTTACTGATGCATCTGCTTGTTTCGCTGGCAGGATGCCTCTGCTCCCCAGACACTGGTCAGGAAAACCCAATTAGAAACATCTTGGCTAAGAGAATTCTGTTGGTACCTAGCATATGTCTCATTATGCTGGCTAGAAACCAGGAATTTTCTATATTCCTCTCCCTCCCCTGCCTCCCAGAAAATTTGAACTTCACCAGAGGAATAAAATCCAACTGAAAAATTTGTCAGCTTGATTTTTCTTCCATTCAATTAGCCGGAAACAACTATTGTGTCCTATTAGTGAATACTAAATTGGTTCATAAGCTAGGGAGACTTATGTAAATAAAAAAAAGAACAGATAAGAGTGCCTAACTACGTGCAGTGTTCTGACGTCCATGACAGAGTGGCCATCTACATCTCCCCTCCTTTCTAAGAAAACGAAAGATCTCACAGTAGAATTGTAGGTGCTATAAGATGTAGACCAAACTCTCTATTTCAAAATGAGTTCTATCAGCAGAAAAAAAAAGTTCTAGGTAAAGTGGTCATGATTAGCCCCACCCAAAAAATATGATAATCCACTAACAGCTGTTCTAGGACAGTTTTGTTTATAACTATTATGCACAATGGATAAAATATAGAGCTTGAAAAAAATATATAGAATCCACTGTCACAGCAAATATTCTCCCCAAGCAGACCCCCTGACCCCACAGTGCTCATGCTGGTCAGACCCCAGTAAAAATATTTTGGGAAAACCCACAACAAACTTTACTCAAGAGTAAATATATTTAGTCATTAAGTCCTTCCAAGTCTGCAGAGCTACAGACTGGGAGAAGCCTGGCTGGAAAACTGCCAGGAGGAGAGGGACCTGGAGGTGTTGGTCGACAGCCGACTGAACATGAGCCAGCAGTGTGCCCAGGTGGCCAAGAAGGACAATGGCATCCTGGCTTGTATCAGAAATGGTGTGACCAGCAGGTCCAGGGAGGTGATTCTCCCTCTGTACTCAGCACTGGTGAGGCCGCTCCTTGAATATTGTGTCCAGTTCTGGGCTCCTCACCACAAGAAGGATGCTGAGGCTCTGGAGCAAGTCCAGAGAAGAGCAACAAAGCTGGTGAAGGGGCTAGAGAACGGGCTCTACGAGGAACGGCTGAGAGAGCTGGGGTTGTTTAGCCTGGAGAAGAGGAGGCTGAGAGGAGACCTCATTACTCTCTACAAGTACCTGAAAGGTGGTTGTAGAGAGGAGGGAGCTGGCCTCTTCTCCCAAGTGACAGGGGACAGGACGAGAGGGAATGGCCTCAAGCTCCACCAGGGGAGATTTAGGCTGGAGATTAGGAGGAGGTTTTTCACACAGAGGGTCATTGGGCATTGGAATAGTCTGCCCAGGGAGGTGGTTGAGTCACCTTCCCTGGAGGTGTTTAAGGCACGAGTGGATGAGGTGTTGAGGGACTTGGTTTAGTGTTAGATAGGAATGGTTGGACTAGAAGATCCGATGGGTCCCTTCCAACCTGGTTGTTCTGTGATTCTGTGATTCAAAAATTCTTAGTATATGACAAAGAATGAAATCAAACCAACATGAGATATTACTTACCTCATTCTGGTGCGTCTTTGGGTTCTGAGTGGTCTTCATGCTGAGGGACATGACCACAAGAGGTGGAGGAGGAGAAAGATCTTTAGTCACATTCACCAACCCAGGCTTTGTGGCCACAGCCTCCACCTTACACCAGCTGACTGACTGAGTTGAAGGTTCTGAGGAAGCAAGAACAACCTTCATTCTTCTGAAAATCAATGATAAGGCTTCTCTAATGGCACTGCTACACAGAGCACATCCTTTTAACATTCTGCCCTTCTGGGACAGTCCAAGGTCCAAACTAATCCTGCTCAATTTTTGCTAAGGCCCTGGGCCATGACTCCCCAGTCAGAAGCCTCATCACACCAGGGACTCTTGAACACCAAAGAAGAGAGGGAAGACTTGTATTGAGACCAAAAAGATGTGTAACCCATAAAAAAAAATAAAATACTTCAGGCGGCTCTGTACAGTCATGGCAGAGAAAGGTATAAACTGAGTATAGTTCCACCTAAATTAATATGAGGTCCAACACACAAAAAAAAAAGAAACCCGAGACTGTGCCTGTAACTTTTTACTTAATAAATTAAGAAAATCAACTACAACCACCTTCAAAATGGTTCCCTTCTGAGTTGGTACATACCTGCACACAATGCTGCCTATACTAAAGCAATTCAACAGACCATTTTCTGAAAGGCTGTTCAGGATCTCTGTAATTTTTGCTTTCACATCTTCTACCGACAAAAAATGGGGTCCTTTGAGCACCAATTTGACCTTCAGGAAACGGGCGCCAGGCCTGGCAAAAAGGACGGGTGCTCAAGCACAGTGATGTTGTCATGAGCTAAAAACTGCTTCACAGACAAAGCATTACAGGCTGGCACACACCAACAATATTTGAACACACATCCACCTGTACTGAGTTAAGCAATAGAGTTGAGCTGTATCTCACTGTGACAGGATAGAACATGTTCTGTAAGTATCCCTTTGTCTCTCCCCTCCAATTTTTGGTTCCCAAGCTATAGGGTTAGCCTCAGCATTTCTGTGTCAAACCTTGTATACTACATCTTAGCATCTTATCTTACAGCCATTCCAAAGGGAGAAGGTTTCATAAAAATTAAATTAATACAAGCAAAACTTTCATTTACACAGAAGTTTCTTAAATGCCACAAAAAAGGCTGCCAGAGTGCTAATCAAAATAATTTTGGTCAAATGAGAACAAGAATGTATGACTGACTGAAATGCAATGAATAATTCATTTAGACATATTCCTTCAGAAACACGATTATGGAAATAAGGAGATGGAGGATGACATAATAAGAGAGTTCATCCTATGCCGGCAGTATAACCAATCCTAAAATGTAAAGGAGGCCACAGAAAGCTATTTAGGCATAAAGTGTAAAAGCTGAAAAATTACATAGATGGATAGTGCTAAAAAAATATATATATTATATATATATATATATTCCTCACTTGCTTTACATAAAAAGTGATCACTCACAAAAGATACTATTGAGGTAACATGCAATTAGAAGGAAACAAAGGATGCATTTCTGAGGCATTAACCTTTTGAAGACAGCTGTTGGTAGACCCAGTTTTCTTACTCCCTGCAAATCATGTGACCCTTCTCTGGAAATCCAGAGATTTTACCTTTGCTATTTTACCTTGCTCTAAATGCAAACATGTAACTGACTAAAATACATTCAAATATAAAACACTGATGATCTCTCCAAAGGAAGACAGGTGATCAACTGCTTAACAGTTTTTTCCTTTGATTTCCAGTATCTAACCACCAGAGCTTGAACAAACAGTCTATAGAGCAGTGGTCTCCAAAGTGGGGTGCATGAACCCCAGGGGGTGTACAAGACAATCCACTGGTGTGGGAAGAAAATATTTTTTGTAACAAATACAATAAATACTTAAGTGTATATTTTACACACCTCATACTCTTAATTTCTACATTATATGTATAATGTACATAATATAATAGTACCATATAAGCACGTAATTTATAAATAAATGTCTATATACTGGGGGGACACACTCAATTTTTTACTGATAAGGGTGCACAACCTAACAAATTTGCAGACCACTGCAATAGAAAAGCTCTGGTGCTATCTAGTACTGATAGTCAAACTGCAAAGACAATTCCACCACAAATAAAGACAGTTTTTGGAGAAACTGTAGGAGTCTGAGACTTGTTTATTCTAAACTTCCCAGGTATACTTTCCATCCCAGAAACGTGGAAGGGAAGCTACATACGAAAGCAAGAACCTTCTGGTAAACTAGACGCACACAAAAATCAACTTTAAGGCACAAAATCCAGTGCAATAACTATAAACATTTGCATAAATATAACCAGCCAGCTTAACAGTGGGAATGCTGCAGTTTTGAAATAAGCAATTCTGATATCAAGATACAAACTCCCTCTGGAACCTGGAGACTGTAATAAAGAAAAGGTAATAGGAAAAAAAGAGCTCCTAGTTTACCATTTAACTCTGGGCTGGAATCAGTATGTGAGCTCAGGAAAGGCAGTCTAATAGGGAGGTAGTGCACATCGGCATTAAAAAACTGAACGCTCCCTGAACTGTTAGTTATCATTGCAGTGTTAGTTATTAGTTGTCATACTGGATATAAAGAACAACACAGAAGAAAGAAAATGCCAAAGAAATACAAGGTAATTTATTGGACAAAAAGTGCAGATGAAAAACCACTCAGGTCTTTAAAATCAGTGCCAGGAAACACACTGATGCTTATTTAAGCCTGGTGGAAAACCCATCAGAGCTAATCTGCCTTTTGGCAGTCTAATCCAGCTCAAAATCTCTACTGACATCAGCTTTGTCAGTGAGTGAGTTACTGAAGAGGATAATCCTCCTCGTGTCAGCACTCAATATTATCAATTCTGTATTCAAAGGGCCCCAAGAAGACTGCACTAACGAATGTAGCTTTTGTCCAGTACCATCAACTTCCCTACGTTGTTGGGAATACATAGCATATGTTGAAAAAAGGGCTCTAAACAAGCAAAAATATGGCGGCATAACCAGCTCTAAAGTGTACATGCCACTGGGGCAGAAAGGATTTCAAATTAAAAAAGCTCCACCTCACACACTTTTCTAAGTGCCAGAAAAAAAAATAACATGCAAAGAAAAAAATCCTCCAGAAAAAATAGGAACCTTAAGTTCCTAACCCCAGTAACTTTGGTCACCTCTCACAAAGCTTGTCCTCTAAACCCTTCACCAGTTTTGTTGCCCTTCTTGGAAACACACTCTAGCATCTCAATGTCCTTCTTGTACTAAAGTTAAAATTTGTCTTGGATAATGAAAACTACATAGATAAATTGCAAAGTTAATTTTAAAAAATGATAATTTATCAGTACAATTTAAATTTCACCTCCTCCCCCAGATCTATAACTGTGTTTTCCAGCAACCAAGTATTTCACATGCAAACCACCGTACGTGGAGTTTTTATTTCCAGCCAGCATGGTCCTTTGATCTTCCTACTCAACAAGAGGAGTTCCAAGCTAGAGGTGTTAGTTCCAAATACATGTGAAAATGTTTGTCCTTTCAGATCTTGAGGAAGCCGAGGGCATTCAGCCTGATAAATAACAGAAAACAGTGAGTCATTTCATCCCACAGAAGTCTTAAAGGTTGACACACTATAGTCAGGCAGTGCCTTAACAAAACTACACAATCCCTGAAATCACTGTAATTTCCCACAGGCAAAGCCCTAACCCATAATACCTTATAGTAATTGAAGAAATTCCACTATTGACTCAAATAAGTGCATAACAAAATCAGGACAGTAATGTAAAAATGCACTGAAGCGAAAGTTCTTCATCTATACTGGATGCAAGAGAGACATTACCATCAGACAAGGCCACAACAGTGTTCAATGACCATTTTAACACATAAAGTGTTTGTGTTGTAAACTTAGATAGTTACACAGCTTTTATCTTGTCTGCTATACAAAAGCTGGATAAAGCGTTTCTGCTCAGCTGAATTAAAAAACTGAGAGAGCTAGTAAATCTCCATGCAAAGATGCTTTTGCACCTACAACTACTATTAAGAACATGGTTTTAAAAGGCATCAATTATTTCAGTAACTGACCAAACTAGTTCAAAACTGACAAATTTCTCACTTTTGAAACCAAATTAAGTATTTTTGCTAATTAAGAATAGCTACTTATGTTCTGATGGGATTTTTTTTTCATCTTTGCTGCTCAATTTTACAGTTCTTCAACAAAAAATTCTTTCTCACCCAGGTGCCATTCGCAAGAGCCATATGAGCAGAAATATCAGCTCTATTCTGGACATGGATTTAGTAAAACATTCAAGGATACCAAGTCATTTAAAACACCTTACAATACTTTGGACCCTGATACAGTTCAGCAAAAGGGTTATTTAGCAGAATAGTTAATTCAGTGGCAAGGTGATAAAAATTAAATTGAGATAATTGGGAATATCAATTGTCATAAATCAATATACAAATGATAAGTGGGGGAGAAGGTGGGAGGAATGCAGTAGCTGTAGGAAGTATTTTTTCCTCTCATGCTTCATTTACACAAAAAGAGCTAGTGCTAACAAATCAACACATTAAAGGTTACCTGGTAATGAACTGGCTTTGTTAAGGACTAACCAAAATAAAATGATAGCAAAAAACCCCCACAAGCTTAGGTATTAACCTGGTTTTGCTTTGCCTTTTTTTTAATTATAAAACAACAAGCAACTATTTGCACACTGCAACAAAGGTACGGTTCATTGCCCCTAAAGAGCAAATCCTGCAATTTGTTTGGGCTACTTTAGTAAAACTGTATAATTCTTCAGTTAAGTAAGAAAACAGGTTATGGACTTTCATTAGATTATTTATACTCACCGAATATTTAACTTCTAAGTATTCAGATTTTGCTGGAACATCCGGGATCTCAAAAGCATAAGATTTTTCCACTTTCTATATAAAACAAAAATATTTTTTTCAATATCTCCCAACTGAATATTCACTTTGTCTAATAAGAAACTTACTGAAATAAAGACTAGCCAAACCATACATCTCAAATATCATGGGCTTGATTAACGTTACTGATTACACAACTCATTATAACCACCTAAAGATAACAGGAATGGTTTAGTACCTATATTCAACCTCTTTAGGTTTTCTTACCATGAAGTTTCTACAGAATTGACTTAAAAGTATACTAACCATTACAAAACAAAAAGCATATGAGCTTAAATAGTTAGGGAAACACATAAATGTTCTGTAAATTCATAGGCTTCAGACATAATCGTGAGAACTGGTTGTTGCAGACTACCACAAAAATCACGAAATCACTGAGACAGAAAGGCATCTCCAGAGATTGCCTACTCCAGCCACCTGCTCAGAGCTGGGTCAAGTACAGCACATTGGTCAGGACTCTCTCCACTTAGGTTTTCAAAACTCCCAAGGATGGAGGCTCCACAGCCTCTCTGGGCAACCTGTGCCTGACTTCCCTTACAGTAAACAGGTGGTTTATCATAGAATCACTAGGTTGGAAAAGACCTCCAGGATCACAAAGTCCACCATTCCTATCAACCACTAAACCATGCTCCTCAGCACCTCATCCACCCGTCTTTTAAGCACCTCCAGGGAAGGTGACTCAACTACCTCCCTGGGCAGCCTCTGCCAGTGCCCAATGACCCTTTCTGTGAAATTTTTTTTTCTGACGTTCAGCCTGAAACTCCCCTGGTGGAGCTTGAGGTCATTCCCTCTTGTCCTGTCCCCTGTCACTTGAGAGAAGAGGTCAGCACCCTCCGCTTCACAACTTCCTTTCAGGTAGCTGTAAAGAGCAATAAGGCTTCCTCTTCTCGAGTCTAAACAATCCCAGCTCTCTTAGCTTCTCCTAGTAAGACTTGTTCTCCAGCCCCTTTACCAGCTTCGTTGCTCTTCTCTGGACACGATCCAGAGCCTCAACATGGTTCCTGTGGTGAGGGGCCCAGAACTGAACAGAGTATTTGAGGTATAATTTATTAAGGTGTAATTTATGTTCTGATAAATTTCATGTGTTTCAAAGGGTTCTTGTCCACCATTGGGCACCAGTGAGAAGAGTCTGCCAGAGCAGTTTTTACCTCTGCCCAACAGGTGTTTACATAGAATGATAACATTTGCACCACAAATCTCTCATCCTGAACCTCCTGTGCTCCAGGCTAGGCAGTCCCAGCTCTGTCAGCCCCTCCTCCTATCACATACGCTCCAGTTGTTATAATTATCTCTGTGGTCCTATGCTGGACTTGCTCCAATATGTGCACACCTTTCTCATACCAGGCAGCTCAGCTGAACATAGCACCCCGCATGTCTCACCAGGGCTGCATAAAGGGGAAGGACCACCTCCCTTGCGTCTGCTGGCAATGCTCTGCCTTACACAGCCCAGGGTGCCCAAGGCCTTTGGCACAAAGGCATACTGTTGGCTCTTGCCCAACTTCATGCCTACCAAGATGACCAGATCCTTCCCTGCAAATCTGCCTGCCAGCCAGCCAGCTACCAGCATCTACTACTGCCTAAAGTTAATGAGTCCTGCACTGGGACTGGAATATTTCCTTCATTTGAACTTGACAAGATTCCTGTAGGCCAAGAGAGGTCTCCAGGCTGTCAAGCTTCCTTTGAATGGCAGCACACTCATCAGGTTTATCAGTCACTCTTCCTGCTTTCATGCTGTTTGCAGACTTGTCGAGTGTGCACTCTGTGCCATCAACCAAGTTACTAACACAGACACTAAGCAGGATTAGACCCAGTATTGACCCCTGGCATAATCCATTAGGGACTGACCTCTACCTGGACTTTGTGCCACTGATAACAACATTTTAAGCCAAACAGTGCAGCTAGTTGTCAGTGCATCTCACTGTCCACTTAGTTAACACATACTTCATCAGTTCATCTTTGAGGATGCTACGGGAGACAAGAGTTCAAAGACTTAAAGTCAAGATAAAACAGCAGCCACTGCTTTTCCCATGTCCTCCAAGCCATTAATCTCTGCACAGAGGGCTACCAGCTTCATTAAGCGTGATTTCCCCTTTGTAAATCCCAGACCAAACATAGCCAAGCACCTTCCTGTGTTTTGTGTGTCTCAAACAATTTTTTTTCTCACAATTAATTGCTCCGTTGCCTTTTTCCAGGCCTTAAGGTCAGGCTGACCAGCCTGTAGTTCTCTCAAATCTTCTCTTCCTTGCCCATCTTGTGGATAGCTTTGACATTTGCTTTCTTCCAGTCCTTAAAAACTTCCCTTTTAAAAATAAACAAGCATTGCCTCACAATGACATTGGCCAGCTCCCTCCACACTCACGGGCACATCCTGTCAGGTTCCATGCACCTGTGTCTGTGTAATTTTTTTTCAAACATTCCCTAACCTGATCCTCTTCCACCAAAGACTAATCTTTGCCTCAGGCTCTGCTTTTGGTCTCTCAGGGACACAGATTGCAGAAGGCTGGATTTAGCAAGATCAAGGTGAAGAAGACATTGAGTATTTCAGCTTTTTCCATTCCTTTCCCTTTCATCAGCAGGCCCACGCTTTCCCTCAGTCCTTCTGTACCCACAGAAGCCTTTCCCAAAACTCTCAGCCTTTTGCACTAGATTAAACTCCAGGTGGGCTCCAGCTTTCCTTCTTCTACCATGATGTCACCTCCATAATCCCAACCCATAAGCTTTTAACCAGATCTTTGCCTATCCTTAGGCAGGGCTCCATGCATTCCCACTGCTCCATCATGTAAAAGGGACTCACCCCCTCCTCGCCATCCCAGCCCATCCTTCTTAACCTCAACATCCTAGGCCACTGCCTCTGTGATCCCAATGAAATTGTAGCCCTGAAACTGCACGTAGTTCCTCCTTTTATGCCACACACTTTAGTGTACTGGCACTCAAGAGAGACACCCAAGTGAGCCAATTTTCCAACCATCTGCCAGCTGTTTACTTCATTACATGCTCAGAACAGAATAATTTCTCTGACAGTATTGTACTTAATTTTGAGTGACTTGGGTTTTACTCGAAAACAATCAAGTTTGTTTACTTCTCTCTAACAAAGGCAGTTACAAGTTGTCTCTGTTCAGTACAGCTTTACTGAAAGTTCAGTATCACTTCTGCTTTCTTCAAGAAAAATGATTTTCCACAACATTCACTGCTTGTCAGTTTCTAATAACTACCTTTACTTTCCAAATTGTTACAATATCCTCCACAACAATGTCATGGGATCTGCTAAAATACCACGCTCTACTCCTGGCTTAACCTCAGCTGGTAACTAAGTACCACACAGTCTCTCACTCACAGCTCTCCTTCCACTTGTGGGAAGAGGCTGTAGAATCAGGAAAAAAGGGTAAAACTCATGGGCTGAGATAAAGACCGATTAATAGGACAGCAAAGTAAGAGAAAATAATTATTATAATAACAGAACATACAAAACAAGTGATGCATACGGCAATTACTCACTACTCAGTGGCCAATGCCCAGGTGATCCTGAAGCAGCAATCTCCTCCACACCTGGCCAAGTCCCCCCAGTTTATATACTGGGCATGACATTATATGGTATGGAATATCCCTTTGGCCAGCTTGGGTGAGATCTCCTGGCTATACTCCATCCCAGCTTCTTGTGCACCTCCCTGCTGGCAGACCGTGGGAAGCTGAGAAGTCCTTGATTTAGTGTAAGCATTGTTCAGCAACAACTAAAATCATCATGTTATCAACATTACTGTCCTATTAAATCCAAAGCACAAAACTACAACAGCTCATAGGAAGATAATTAACTCTATCCCAGTTGAAAATAGGACAATCCTGTAAATACATATGTTCTACCCTGTAACACTCCATAAACCATCTACACTGTCATTATGTATTATTGTTATGTTATGCTACAACTATGCTAGAACATTACACTGTCTAGACGAATTCCTAGAGGTCCGTTAAGTGAAAAGGTGTATTTTCAATGGACAGTGTACCAAGTTCAGCACACTATGTACAGAGTCGGTATAATTTGCCTGCAGATTAAGTTTACTAAGAAAAAAGGAAGTCACCATAAACTGAAATAAAATTTACAGATAAACAACATACACGCACAGTTGGGTAAACGAGGAGTTTTTTTGGTTTGGTGGTTGAGGTTTTTTCCCCTAAATTAAAAGCATCAATCAATAGCTCCCTCAGTACACTACAATGAGCAGTTAAGCTTGTTACTTCTCATAATAGCACAGTTTTAAGGCTCCAAAGCCTAGGTAGAAGAGAGGGCTCTCTGATATAAATAGGAAGAAGAGAAATCCAGAAACAACTATGGTATCAACAGTTACATGGAAGATGGAAGCAGAAAAGAGTAATGTAACTAGGTACAAGAGCACCACTATGAAGTCAGAGCAGCATTACAAACTGGTATACAAATGCAGATCTGAACTGCTAAATCAAAGCAGCATCTCAAATGAGCAGCACGTCATAGCTGAAATCTAACAGGCGCTGTGCCACTGATTTTAGTGCATACTATTGGTGACCTACCTCCTCTTTCTTTTTTTGATTTTTTTTTTCATTTAAAAAAACCCTCTCAGGCTTCACACAAGTTCTTGCTGCAAACTCAAGCTGAACACAATGTAAAAATAGTATGCTGCAGTGATGCATCTGCTTTATCCTCCACAGAGCTCAGCTCAATTACACAAGCGCCTGGTCATAACTGCAGTGAATGAATGCTTTGCTGCAGAGTAATCTGCCCTTCAAGTGGCCCTTCAGAGAGCAGAAATGAGCAGCAGTGATTAGCTGCTAAGTTCCTAAGTGGAGTAAAGGCTGCTTTCAAATTGATTTGTGAAGACTTGCTAACTTGGCAGCAGTGCAACCCATTGAAGCTACAATTAGCAGCAGGTGCGGGAGGAAATGATACGGCTTAAGTGTATCTGTTAGCAGGGACAAAGTTTGGTGCTGGCAAGGCCAAGATGCACAAGCACAGAGGACAATTTGTCTCAGTGTATAAATACTGATCACTGGTTATCCTAAGCAAAAGAACTTCAGATGCATGGCAGGTACACCAGTGACCATTCCGATTTCCAGCTCTGGTGAAAGAATAAGAGTCTCTCAATTTTATAGTACTATGCCAAAAGTAAGACTTTGTGCTACGCCAAATGCACTGCTCACAAGCGCTCTACTCACCTGGGCAGTACTGCCATCAGCCTTTTAAAAAAATCTTTCAAAACCCCAACCCTTAACACAGCTGTGAGACACTGGCTGTACATCACAGAACAGGGGGATTCTAAAGCATATTGGCTCCTTAACCACCTACAGACACAACTGCGAGAAGATAATTTTTTTGGAGCACTCACTCAGCTAAGTGCCACCACCATTTCACTGTGAGAGCCCTGCGAAAACACATATGAAAAGGATATGTAACAACACAGTTTCTGGTGGTATGACTGCAATGAAAAGAAAGATTATGACTCCTTATGGAAAACAGATTAATCAAGGTCCCTTCAAGGACAAAAGAGAAGTAGGGCATAGTAATGGCACAACTTCACTACCGGAACAATTATTCTTCAGGCAGCAAAAGGACACCCCTGCTGCAGAGATGTAAGCCTGGCCAGGTTTGGTGCATCTTGTTCACAATCAGTTCTGTGTTAAGCTGCAATAGCTGAATTAGTGGAATACCTTCCTTGAACAGTCCTACAAAGGCCCCACCAACAGCCCGGTCCCCCAATCCTACTTTTCCCTCTTATCTTCCACATTACTAGCGCTATACACTCCTGCTAGCTCTACTTCTCATTAAACTCTTTCAAGAGGCCTAAACTGATGCCAACAAAAAAAAGCTGGACAGTCTTTTACCATGTTCATAACAATCAGTTCACTGAAGAGAGTGATGAATTCAAATAGAATTTGAGTTCATACTGTTTAGAAACACTTCTGGTAAGTTACTCCACGGCTTCTCTGCACCCCCAACTAGCCTGCCTAATTTATTAATTAATTAAAATTTACAAATTTCTTCCTTTGTCCCTTAAATAGCTTTCTTGCTGTTCATCCCATTTAATGTTTTTGGAGAGCATAAAGGTCTTAGCACTATTCTTCCCTTTACTAGGCTAAAAAAAAATAAAGCCCTTCCACAGTTCTCTCTGGTATAGCTTATTCTCCTTTTGTCCCTATTATTGCTTGAGATAACCTGTCCTCATCAGGATAACCAACTACTATAATGCTCTAGGTAAGCCCTGAACAGTGTCTCAGGGCTGCTACTTCCCCATTCCTGCTAGAAATTGCTCCTGTGTTAGACACAAGGACCCCAGATGCCCTGTGGTCATGTGTCTGCACAACACAATTGGATCTTTCACTCCAAGCTCTGTGTAAACTCTATAAAAATTGGAAAACCTTCGAACTAACAACCACGGAACAGGTAGAGGTTTCCTAAGATTTGGTTCACAGATCTGCCTGTTTTCAAGGGCCTTTCCCCCTTCCCCCTCTCTCTTTCCATTTCTGCAAGAATTGATTTGCCCTCAACTTCATCCCTCATTTCTGAAAGAGTCTTCGAACAGTGAGCTATTACAAATTTTTTTTCACATATTGTTAAATTAATTCCTTTCCAATCTCCATATGTTACAACTAAGTCATAATCAAACATACAAGAGAAATAACATTGAAGAAACTAAAAAAAAGTGAAATTTGCATCCAAATTTGGTAGAAAAAACTATAACAAAAGATGACGAACATTTTACAAAGTTCTAATGAAGCATGCACTTTTCCTGAATGATAGCAATAATGCTAAGTGTTGATGAAAAGACTGTCACTGCTTGGATGAACTTGCAATATGAGGAATACTGCTCACATTTTCACTTTAACAACTTACACTTTCTGAAGTGGTCTACCTTTGAATTAGATGACCTCCTGAGGGGTCTTTCCAACTCAAATTACAGCATGAACTTGTTTTTATTTTACATGAATTGCATACTATTAAATTCCATTCTTCCTGCATTTTTACCAGTCATCCCATTTCCTGATCAACTATTCAGGAACAAATCCTGTGAAGTCACAAGTTTGCCAGCCTAGGAAAAGTTACACTAAATCCACTTCACCTAGTAATTACAAGAAAACCCAACTTGGTCAGACTAATGACATCTTAATTCGAGGTACATAAAAGTCTTTGAGCGCTGCACTCTGAACAAATCTTTTCCTACTAACTCACACATTAGCTACCTCCTCCCCGACCCCACACTCCCCAACCTCACCAGAAAACAAATGCAAATGAACAAGAAAGCTTTCTCAGGCTACCAAACTAATTCAGCCAAAATTTGCAACACTATCAATGATTAAGCCCTCTTCCTGCAGAGTTATGACAAATATTATGTTACCGCATGTGTAAATTTTCTATTAGAGCAACATTTTGCTTTTCCAATCTTGTTTTATGGATTTGTTGAGCAAACAGAACACAGCAAAATAACATGACGAGCCTATTGCCCAGAACAGCTCAAGTTTCAAGACTGGATGACCATCCTTACAACTTGCCACCTCATGTATTAACACACGATGGCACATCCATGCTCCAAACAGTACTCCTTCTAAAAACATAAACCTGCAAGGGTGTGGAAAAGGATAAAACACACCAAGATATAAAGTTCAATACAACACCAGGTCAGACTCAAAGACATTATAATCACCGTGCACCTACCTATCTGATGTAATTTTAAACGTTGACACCATGAGTTGATACCTAGGCTTCAGGTGTCAGAATTTCTATCTGTTCCATATTCTCAGAAATAGCTAACAAGGACAGTCTATATTCAACACAGTTTCAAAGCAGCTAATGAATGAGTATTTCCAAATGTTACAATCATGTTGCAGATTTACTGTTCTTAAAGGAGTACAGATATTTGAGAAGACACTGGGATAGCTTATAGAAGCACATATGCTTAGGCATGTAAGTAGCTGTATATCTGCATTTCAGCACAGCCTCCCCCTCTGAACAGTGTTTCAAAAACCTTACAAATCAAAACAACCGAAAATGACCAAACAGGATGCTTGTAGACAAACCTTTGATTTGAACTTCATGATCTTATACTTTGGTGAAACGCAGTCATTAAATTCCTTGAAAACACTCATTATAGTTACTGGAGTCTCCGTCTCTTTGCCAGTGGATAAATCAATTTCCTTAAAAACAGAAGATTTTACAAATTAACAAAAAAGCCAACAGACATGACCAGAAAGTTGTATTTTGGATTGATATTACAAATGATTTATCTCCTCTCTCTATATATAATGCAATCAGCCAAGAAAACTCAAATTTAAAATTATTACTTGAAACAGAGTGTTTAAAAAGCACAAAGTTTTCTAATTGTACTTCAAGGTGACTATTTCCTAAGCAGCAAATTTAACAGTTTGTCTGCAGTTGTTCATTAGGGTAGGGAAGAAGCAGTGCAAGGCTTTACACCTCCCACATGACATACTACGTGTATGTTGCACTTTACCACGTACATCAGACAACACTGGCTTCAACAGTTCACATAAACACAGTACTAGAACTCATAACCTGCCACATGCAGAAAGAAAGGCACTTATGTTTGACATGCTTAAAAGATACACTTACTGTTTCACGTGGCAGCAGGTAAACAGTTCTCTCAATATTTTTCACTGTCACACAACAGCTGACATAGGTGTTTGCTGATTCAATCCAAACTTTGCCAAACAAAAATACCACACCTAAGGAAGAAGAGCAGAGCAAAGAATTCAAAATTCAATTCTTCAATTAATCATTGTTAATCTTGCTTGAAGCAGCCTACTATGCATTCCTGCACAGAAACACAACCACTTCTGTTTCACAAGTCCTCGAACAACAAATCCTTACGATGTATCCACACATTCTAAAGAATTCTAAAGATCAGTCTTACAAGTAGATACCTGTATAATTCTTCATGCTCCTACCTCCATTGCTATAGTAACAATTACATGAAATTCAAAATGGCATCCCACAGCCAGTCTCAGAATTCTGTTCTGATATTCCATTTCTGCCTACATTAGTCTGATAATTCACAGGAGAGGGAGGAAGAAGTCAGTGAAAGCTGAAGACAATCAGAAGGCCTGTGCTGCCAATCACTCCTGAAACACATTGTCTACAACTGCTCATTCTTCAACTAGACAACTACAATTAACCCATTTTCTCATACTTTAGTATTGTGAGATCAAGATTCCACTACTAATAAAACCTGTAGAATACATTCTACAGACAACTAGTCACTGATCAACTGTAACAAAGTTTTCAACTATTTTTAACAAGTTATGACACCAAAAAATGCATGACATCGCAAGAAATCCTGCATGCTAAGACAGCAGCTGTAACCTGGGTATACATTCCGAAAGCCTAAATACAGCAAGACTTGCACAAATGACTCTTCGTTGTGGAACACGTCATTATTGTACAGGCACATCTCCAAGCCATGGAGAACACGGCATTATTGCTAAATGCTAATCGAGGATGTTAAACTTCAAAACAACATAGAATAAGGCTGACTTTCATATACACTTTATGAAATACAAGTAAAAAAAAAAAAACCAACTTCAAAGCACAGATCAAAAACCTAGTTTTATCTGACTTCCCCTCAAATTCCAAATAACTTGGAATCTGATTACATGAAAGACTCTTCCTACAGCACAATTAATGAAATCAGAAATATATCAGAATATATTTCTCCTTGGTCTGACAATGCAAACAAGTCCTTGGTTAAAGGTTATAATTTAACTTTGCCACTCAATCTATGTAAAGGCACCTTCATTAATCCAGTAGATCACAGGTAAGATGCACTAAGATGGATGACAGAGTTAGTGTGATAGGCTAAGAAAAATCACTTCTTGAGTGTTTGGAATAGATGTGAACATGACGCCTTTTATCAAGGACAGAGGAGAGAACGCTGCAGTTTTGAAGATGATGAGAGCAAGGATACAAGCTTCAGCTGCATGAAGTATCTTAGAGGTTTTAACATAGAGGCAATCTCCAAGTTTTAGACACTTTAAATAAAAGCATTTAGAAAGCGCTGGAATTACAGATCTAAGTGACGGAAAATTAAGTTCTTGCTTCCAGCAATCATTTTAAGGGACAAAAACTCAGCTAGGTTTATATCATACAGAAATATAAAACTATGGGAGATACCACAAAACAAGAGTTGGTTGCTTGAACATCTAGCAATATTAAGAGCATGGAGAAGTTAGCCTGTTAGAAGCGTAAATATAAGCAGGTGAGGTAGGAAGGATATATGAGCCAGTAAAGACAGGGTAAAAGGCTGCCTAGATTGCAAAGGCAAACTTCAATCTACGCTAGCAGGGACAAATAAGTCAGATTTCACACAATCCGAGTAGTTTAGGATGGAAGGAATCTGTGGAGGTCAACACATACACACAGCCACTCCCACGCTAAATGAAATCTCACATGCAATGAAAGCAGCGCTATCTTAAAATAGTTTTCAGAGACATTTGATGCGCAAAACCAATAAATGGGAGAAGAGATATCAGGACGTAACCCCTGTAAACCTGATTAGGAAAAGAAAGAAACAAACAAACAGTGGGAGTGAAGCTTATAAAACTCAGTTTGTGAAAAGAAAGATCATGTTACCAATGAACCAAAAGGTAAGTAAAGTCAAGAAAAAGAAAAAATGTCTTGCAGAGGGGAAAGAAAGGGTAATTTTTATTTGTTATTTCTTTAAAATGTTAATAGTATTAATTTCTCAAGTTCTCTGCCTAAGATAGTACAAGCACAGTTATGAAAATAAGCCTCCAAAAAAACATTAAGTTTGACAGAGTCTTATTATGCTACAGTATTTACTCTTCAGGCAATGCATTTGATACCACAGCAAATGAGGCATAAACAAAGATCATGAACATGTTGAACAAAAAGCAGTACCAAAATTCTCCCTTCTGCACAACTAATTGTAAACAGGTGCAGTCTTTATTATTTAATCCTGAAAAAGTCATAATGAGAAATGAACACTCCTTGCATGTGAGGAACAGAAATCCTTTCATAATTATGTTCCATTCAGCAACCACTGACTTAGAAGACAAAAAAGAAAGAAAAAGACAATAGCGGGGTCTTTAGAAGTAGCAATTTTATATTAGAGCCATTGATTTCATCGAGATATCTATGATTATTACCACTCCCATCACCAAGCTGTTCAGTCCAGCAGTCTCATATTTAAAGTCTGACACCCCAACTCAAAACAAAAGGTGTAAGAAGGAAACGTATCTGACTCAACACTTACAGCATTAACCCAAAAAAACCTTCAACAACATACAGAATAACCTTCTGACAAGCATACATGAAGCACAAATTACAAACCAAAGATCCTGAAGCTACTGAAGAGATAAGAGGATGGACAGGAAGTGCTTAGAACAGACGTGAACGTGACTTCTTTTGTCAGGGCTGAGATCAGAATGCTGTAGTTTTGAAGACAATGAGAGCCAGGATTCACACCTTAACCACACAAAGTATCTTAAGGATGTTAACCCAAAGACAATCTTCAAGATTTAGACAGTTTTAATGAAGAAATCTAGGTAGAGTTTATCTTTTCCATGTCATCTTCCTCCCTTGATAGACACACCTTTCCTACATATAAAATTGTGCAACTGCTATTGTACAGGTTTTCTAATAATCCATCAGATTTTTAAGTTACATTTCCAGAAACACAAAGACAACATGTTCAACTATTTGGTCACCAACTTCGTAGCACTAGTAGCTCCCTTTTTATCTCCCTATCCTAAACCAAGGGATAACATTTTTTTGCTTAGTCACAGTGCCCTGCACTGAGGACATAGGTAGAAAAACACATCCATGTACAAGGTACAGAGCACAGAGAGACAAGATACCTAGACAAGGCAAGTCTGAAAACCCCAGTTATATATAAAGAATCAGAATGGCACCTTCTGCCTTTAACTGAATGGTTACCTGGCTGACTGAACTGATCTTCGTAAGCATCCAGCCAATAAAATTTTAAGACTCGATCATCATTTTCCCCATTCACAAGTGGAAGGCTATTTGGGTCCAGCTGAACATCTGCCACTACAAGATCAGCTTCATCCTCTTCAACTCCATCCCAACATGAGGTATCTGGGAGAGCACAACTTCTGCAGGTTTTGCAGAAACAGAAAGAAACAAGAAGCAAAATCGTGCCTTTGCAATAACCACCGTTTCACTTTTTTTCAACCCTATATTCTCAGGCCTCCTGTTGCTCTTCCCACTGCAAGGAACATCCCCACGAGATGGGTTTTCTCAGATCTCTTCTATAAAGAAGGATAGAGTGGCAAACTGAGAAACCCACATATAAATACAATTCTCAATACACAAGATAGTAGTTTTATAAGTCATTCATTGTTATTTCAGCCTTGGTCATTCAAGCCTTTACATAACAAATATATCTATCCATCCAGACAAGTCGCTCAGTGGGAATTTAAACAAAACTACCTTTTCAGTCATTAAATTAAATTATTTTTGGCATTCAAATTTTTCATAGTTTAAAGACACGAAACATATAACTCAAGATTCTTCTGAAGAAGAGGAAAAAAAAATGGGGTTTCCAAAGACATAGCTGTTCACCATGTAGAATTACTTTTAGTGACAACACTTTTTAACTACAACTGTTATCAAATACCTTCATAGCTGCTTAGAATAAGGATTTTTGCTTATTGGCACCAAAAATCATTGTTGAACACTCATACCAAGTCACCTCGATGTACCAAAATGTGTGTTATGTCCTGCTAAATTCCCAAAACATCACATATTTTTCAATTAAGTAGCTGTCAGTATGTTCAACATTATCATTTCTAATGTCACTAAAATAGGACATGACACAGCATTACTATCATTCCGTCTATATCACAATTATCCCATTAGCAAAGACAGACATCAAGATAAATCTAAGGCTTATGGATGTAAAGAAAAAAAAAAAAGAAACAGAGATTCTTACAAGATAGATGTATCTTTCTTTGATTCTAGCTGCTCTGTCTCTTTCTTTTTGATTTCATTGTCCCTTTTCAAGCTTTCAGCTGTCTCAGGTATAGTTTCCACGTGCTCTGCTTCCATAGGTTCATCAAAGTCCTCCTCATCAAAATCCATCATTCCCGGATTATCATCTGGAAGTGTTGCACACAGAACTGAAGGCTTAAGTCATTAAAACGACACAGTGTATACTACAGCAGTACACATAAATAGAATACTATACACATGAACATAACATACACTATTAATATACAAACAAAATATCATATTTCAGCCATCTAAGCATCTAACTAGTATAAACTAAGAAGTATTTTAACACTAATGCACCACATTTAGAGTTTCCATAAGTGGCATTTGATCTTTTTTTGATACCTTCAATAGCTTTCTCTTCTATCGTCTTCACTACTTCAACCTTTTCTGTAGCTTTTTGTACATACTTGGTATCGTCATCTTCAGAGACTACAACAGATTTCGCTGTGTTATTGAGATGTTTAGCATGAAATGAAGCCGGGGAAAGAGCTTCCTTTCTGAGATGAGCAGGAGCTTTCTTTGATATAGGAGTGATTACCTGAAAGATTTTATCCACAAGTTAAAAGAAATTATCTTAAGACCAAACAAGGGGGGAAAAAAAAAAAATCTAACACTCACTATTTGCAGAACTAGTAACCATGGCTAGAGGAAGGGTTCCACATATTTTGCAGCACTATAGTTAAAACTCCTCAAAAGTAAATGTTAAATTCTATAGTATCATTTCTACTGTGATGTCATTTCTAGAGTTTTAGTCTCAGTAGGGCTTCTAATACTGTGGCCAACACCACCTCAGCCCTCCACTCACCCTAAAGAGAAAGCCAGCATTACTTAACCTACCTTCCTCAACAATTTTTTTGCTAGCTCAGCCAAATTTATTTATTCATACATATATTTCTGCTTAGCTCCTGAAGTGGAAAGTGTCACTGCCATCCTGCTTTTTATGCCTGTTTATTTTCTAAGGCTGCATTCTTCATCTTCTTCATGTGTATCACTGGTTAAAATCTCCAATTCCTTCCTCCCAGGACCACCGGAGATACCACCTGAACAGCTTGCATGGGAATTAATTTCCTTCTCAAGGCTTCCTACAAAACTGACCACTGTTTTGCACCATAAAGACAAAGATCCTCTTTTACTATAAATCCTTCTTTTTTCTTTTTCAATTACTTCTATGTTCCAACACAACTGTTGAAATGAGTGCCACCAGTGCTTATTTGCAACGTAAGAGTTGATGTCACTATTACAGGTTTCATATATCCAATTTATCCACCCTCCTCCATTTGCCCTCTACAGACTCTTACCAAGTATCTCACTCTATTTCCAGCTCTAAGGCCCTTTTAATTTACCACAACTCTTAATAAAATGCTAGCCTTCCATTCTCAGCAGCCTATCCCTCCTTTCACTCCACAATCTTCCACTAGGGTAAACTTCTATCCACAGCTTCGATTTTCCATTTGCTTTCCATTTTTGCAGAAGATGAGCTTCTTATTGTTTTCCACAAATATTCTCTCTCCTGCTTATTTCACTTCCCCATCAGCCTTTTCTTGCCACAAGGGTCTTTTCCACTCTTAGCAAAACAGAGACAAAGCAGAAGCTCATCTTCATGCAATGCACCTAATGTTACAGAAACATTTTCCCCTGTAAAATTTAACAGTAGATAGAGTTGCATTCTGTTATGCATTAACATGTAAGGGGAAGACAAAAGAAATGTATGAAGCTACACAGTAACACTGCTAAGGAAGCTAGCAATAAAAATAATTTCTAGAAGCAGAAATAAAAGACAACAGTATTCAAATAAATCAAAAAAACCAGATTAAACTTATTAATGAGAATTTTGATATTTTTTACTTTACCTTAGGAGTTTGGGATGGTACAGAGAAAGGATTCAGTGGTACTCCAGCAGATCTTTTCCTTTTCAGCGTTATAATTGGTGGTGGACTTATCTGAACAGTGTAAATATTCAAAGAAAAGAGAAAACAACAAAACAAAGAGACCCTCTTTAATGTTTTCTTTTGCCTAAGTTAGGAACAGCTTCCATAAAAGAGACCACTGATATTCCTTATTTGCCAAGAAAACACATCTCCCAATACACAACTCAGCCACATAAAAAGAAAAATCTGGCTGAGCAATCAGCCCATGAAGACAAACACCAGACTTCTTTGGTAGACAGTTTTAGAGAAAAATTGTTATCAACAAGTGAAACAGTTTTCAAACACTGGGCATTTCAATAGCTAACCATGCCTATAATGCACAAGTATCAGAGAAACTGGTGGGAGGTTCGTCACGTCTGCTGAAACATAGCACTGAGCACATATGCATTAAGAAAGGCAGAAGGGCTCTTTCAGCATTGTCACAACTAGAGGAAAACTTATTTAAATTTATCTACACATACTGATACTTAATACTAATCAACAGCTAATAACAAAAGAAATTTTAGAAAGCAAACAAAGCCAAAAAAAATGACAAGCTGAGAGAACTGGGATTGTTCAGCCTGGAGAAGAAAAGGTTTCAGGGAGACCTTATAGAGGCCTTCCAGTACCTGAAGGGGGGCTGTAGGAAAGCTGGGGAGGGACTTTTTACAAGGGCATGGAATGACAGGACATGCGGGAATGGCTTTAAATTGGAAGGGAGAAGATTTAGATTAGACATTAGGAAGAAATTTCTCATGATGTGGGTGGTGAGGCACTGGCACAGGTTGCCCAGGGAAGCTGTGGATGCCCCATCCCTGGAGGTGTTTAAGACCAGGCTGGATGGGGCCTTGAACAGCCTGACCTGGTGGAAAGCGTCCCTGCCCATGATAGGGCGGTGCGGAACTGGATGGTCTTTTAGGTCCCTTCCAACCCAAACCATTCTTTGACACGGCTAACAACTATTTACATAAAAAGAAGTCATAGTAAACTTATTTCTCCTAACCAATGCTCCATAAAATTTGACTGCATTTACATGCACTTGCTTAATGATTTAAGCAATTTTGATAGCCTAAGATATAATGTCTCAGATGTCACAGAGAGGAGTAAAATAATAAGTGCACAAAATCAAGAGAACAACTTTACATGGGAACATCTATACCCCTCTTGCTGCTCTGTAAAAACATATTATTCTTATTATGATATAGCGTATTTCAATTCAGTATTTCTCTACTACAGCACTTTCATGGCTTACACACATGAGCAATCCTTTCAGTTTTAAAAAATTCTGCTAAGGTTCATTAACTCATTGAAAAGTCATCAACGATGAACAGCCTCAGCTGAGACAGTACAGCCCTTCTACATCAGTCACTCTGCACTCCCAGCTCAGGGGAAGTGTTAATCCAGCACTCTGTAGTGAACTGTGGAAAGCAGGAGGCAGACAGAAGTTCAGGCTGAGTCATCTACTCAAACAGGCCTCCCTCAGCTCCTCTTGTGAGCTCAAATATGCCAGATGAAAATATCCTACAGTGATACACACAGAATCATAGAATTGTTTGGGTTGGAAGGGACCTTATCATCTAGTTCCAACTCCCCTACCATGGACAGGGACACATCCCACTAGATCAGGCTGCCCAGGGCCCCATCCAACCTGGCCTTGGATACAGTGCACACTATTCATAGAATCATAGAATCACCAGGTTGGAAGAGACCCATCGGATCATCGAGTCCAACCATTCCTATCAAACACTAAACCATGTCCCTCAGGACCTCATCTACCCATTCAGTTGCAGATAAGTCCTGTTCTACTTCAAGCCAACTACAACCTGGAAAACCGCATTAGCACACGATCTCCATAACATTAATACAAACCATCTGTAATCAGAACACAGTAGTTTTGGATTATCAAACCAATACAGTCTTTGTATAAATATATAAATAATAAAAGAAGGACTAGGGAGACCGTACAGTCCCTACTGGACGCAGAAGGAACAACAGTGACAGGGGATGAGGAAAAGGCTGAGGTACTTGATGCCTTCTTTGCCTCAGTTTTTAATTGTAGGGAAAGTTGTTCCCTCTGTATACAAACCCTGGAACTAGAGGAGCAAAACGAGGCTCCCATGATCCAAAAAGGAGGTGGTCAGAGCCTTGCTAGCCCAGCTAGACACCCACAAGTCTATGGGGCCAGATGGGATTCACCCAAAGATATTGAGGGAGCTGGTGGATGTGCTGGCTAAACCCCTTTCCATCATCCTCCAACAGTCCTGGAAGACTGGGGAAGTTCCACTGGACTGGAGGCTGGCTGATGTTGTGCCCATCTACAAGAAGGGTTGCAGGGAGGATCCAGGGAACTACAGGCAGTCAGTCTGACCTCAGTGCCAGGGAAAGTCATGGAACAGGTGATCTTGAGTGCTATCATGAAGCACATGCAAGAGAACTGGGTGATCAGGCCCAGTCAACATGGGTTCATGAAAGGCAGGTGTTGCCAAACCAACCTGATCGCCTTCTATGACAAAGTCACTCGGCTGCTGGATGAGGGAAAGGCTGTGGATGTGGTCTTTCTGGACTTCAGTAAAGCCTCTGACACAGTTTCTCCCAGCATTCTGCTACAGAAACAGTCAGCCTCTGGCCTGGACAGACGCACACTCTCCTGGGTAGAAAACTGGCCGGATGGCTGGGCCCAGAGAGTGGTGGCAAATGGTGTTAAATCCAGCTGAAGGCCAGTGACAAGTGGGGTTCCCCAGGGCTCAGTGCTGGGTCCAGCCCTGTTCAATGTCTTTATCAATGACCTGGATGAAGGCATTGAGTGCACCCTTAGCAAGTTTGCAGATGACACTAAGCTGGGTGGAAGTGTCGATCTGCTGGAGGGTAAGGAGGCTCTACAAAGGGATCTGAACAGGCTGGACAGCTGGGCAGAGTCCAATGGCATGAGGTTTAACAAGGCCAAATGCGAGGTCCTTCACTTAGGGCACAACAAGCCTGTGCAGTGCTACAGACTAGGAGAAGTCCGTCTAGAAAGCTGCCTGGAGGAGAGGGACCTGGGGGTATTGGTCGACAGCTGACTGAACATGAGCCAGCAGTGTGCCCAGGTGGCCAAGAAGGCCAATGGCATTCTGCCTTGTATCAGAAACAGTGACCAGCAGGTCCAGAGAGGTTATTCTCCCTCTGTACTCTGCACTGGTGAGACCACTCCTTGAATCCTGTGTTCAGTTCTGGGCTCCTCACCACAAGAAGGATGCTGAGGCTCTGGAGCAAGTCCAGAGAAGAGCAACAAAGCTGGGGAAGGGGCTAGAGAACAGGCTCTACGAGGAACGGCTGAGAGAGCTGGGGTTGTTTAGCCTGGAGAGGAGGAGGCTGAGAGGAGACCTCATTGCTCTCTACAACTACCTGAAAGGAGGTTGTAGAGAGGAGGGTGATGGCCTCTTCTCCCAAGTAACAGGGGACAGGACAAGAGGGAATGGCCTCAAGTTCCACCAAGGGAGATTTAGGCTAGACATTAGGAAAAAAATTTTCACAGAAAGGCACTGGCAGAGGCTGCCCAGGGAGGTGTTTACAGCACAGGTGGATGAGGTGCTGTGGGGTATGGTTTAGTGTCTGATATGAATGGTTGGACTCAATGATCCCGTGGGTCTCTTCCAACCTGGTTATTCTATGATTCTATGATTCTGCTTGGTGGACACAACAGGCAAACTGCATTTGTATGTGGAGTATACCAAGCAGACGTGCTATACAAGGATTCAATCTTAGTCTAATTTTAGGGAGAGCATTTTTATATGTTCCATAGCAAGGAAAGTTAATGGATTAAGGTGTTGCAAGCAGATTTTATTAATCTACTCACTTCAGCATTGAGATCTTGTAGAATATCTCCTAGTAAATCATCCTTTGACAGGTCCACAGTTTTCTGCAAGATAACAGATAGCAAAAGCTATTAGTTTTTAGTTATCTGTGCAAACCCAATCAGGAGATCAGCAGCAAATGGCTAAAGGATTTCTACAAAATACATGAAACTTTTTCAAGACAGCTCCATACAGAGGAGATTGTGATAGTTTATGTATTGCCAGGCACAAGAAACTGAAATGAGTTCTTGATTCATTGCACTCCCACTACAACACTGCAAACAAGTTAGAAATCTTTAAATTAAAAAATGTAAACACTTACATCTGTGTTTTTCTTCCCAGCACTGGCTATAAACATAGACTTAATTGTGTTTGGTTTTGACACCACAGATTTTTTCATGTTCTTTTTATCAACTGTAGACGTTTTACCACCTTTTCCTACAAAAAAAATAATTTTAAAAGTGAATTCTGCATTAGAAAAGCTCAATGTTTAAAAGTCCAATTATTATCAGGAAAAAACATCTGAGACAATCAACTACATCTACCTCTACATTGCTGGCTGAAATGAAACCTAATCACCTTTCATCTGCCACCAGATTTGTAACTGCTGTCATGCACACACACAAAAAGCAAAAGCCTATCAGCATGCTGTCTTTCCTAGTCATGTCAATGATCTTTGTGTACTTAAGTTCATCCTCTAGAAAAAGGAACAAGACGCTTTACACAGAAGCATCTCTAGAAAAGAAATAAGTGGCCAGGAGTAGGATCCTCAACATTAGACTCAATTTCTCAGCTTGCCACCAACCTCATAAAAGCTGGCAAAATCAGAGTCATAAAAGCATCCAAGAATTTTAGCAGAGTGACTACACATCCTTCAGACATGGGTTTTGCAAACTAAAATAATTCCCAAATACATTTATTCTAGAAGTGAGTATATATTCCACAGAAGACTGCTAAAAAAATTGCTACAGTAATGATGATATTGGAGGCACTGATTTGACCTGAATTTGTGGACCTCTGTCTTCTGTATTGCAAGGGCTCAACAAAATCCACAGTCACAGAACCACAGAGCTTCAAGGAAAATGTCATTTGGCTGTATTCACCACACCTGGTACCAAAAAGTTGTCCATCTTGAATACTTTTCAAAAGACACTGGGATACTTTCTACAGCGGTCTTGTTCAACTTACCTTTCTTACTGGAACCAAGAGCATCATCATCCAGATCTTCATCAAAGATTTCCCTGCCATCTTCTACATAACCAATCCCATCTGCAGAAAAACAAATTGTTAAAAATTTAAATTTTATATTCTGTCTTCCAGTATTTCCAAATATATTCATAATCCAATTTTTCACATGTTTAAACATCTTCTACCCTTTAATACAGGCAAACGTTGAAAACTATAGCACTCCATACTCATTAGACTACATACATTTATTAGACACACATTTATAGACTAAATATTTTATTACATGCTTAATTAGAAATTAAAGTTACATCACTGACAACTGGAAATAAAATTTCAAAACCACTTCTTAATGGAAAACTACTTTCATTACCATCCTAATATACTACAATGAGAACAATGCAAAAAAAGATTAATTTACATATAAAACCTTATGGTTTTTTGTCTGATAATACAATTTCTAATGAACTACAACCTACCTCAAATCTTGAAGGTTATGAAGCCAAATTGAGTTAAGACACTGTAATAAAAATAACTCTCCAAACGAATTTTAACTTACCATCATCAACAATCCAGTCATCATCCTGACGTTCTCTGACCATCTTGGAGTACTCTTCCTCATCAATTTCATCATAAACCCCTGTGAACTCCTCAACCTACAGGTAAGGTATACTGAGGATTAACATTTGCCATATCATTACTCATCAAAATATGACATCAACATGAACACAAAAGTTCCCAAGAAATGCATGTTTTCCTACACTGTTACACTGTTCATAACTAGCAAGGACACTTATCCACCCATTTTAGGTTTCTTTTTTGGCATTTCCAAAAGATTTGTCGCAATTTTAAAAATTATCACACTATACTGGAATTCAAACTCTACAGAAGTACTGGTGGAGGTTTTATTTTAAACTCCATCAGTTTTTTTACTCATTTCACATTGCCAAAAAAACTCAAAACCACTAAAGCAAAAAATCCTAGCAAGGATGAGACTTTGGAGACTTCTGACCTTTGCCTCTATTCTCAAACACCTAGGTGAGCAATATGAAAAGGTGATTTGATGCGCCTAAGAATAATGCTGAAAATACTCTTCTGTGCCTAAGAGCGAATTTGTGCGTCAGTGACCTAAACACATAAGGTTTCTTCACACCTTCCACCTCAACGTGGTCCTGTTAGCATTAGAACAAATAGGACAGCTTCAATGCCAATTTTTAGTTCTGTGAGCTAAATACTTTAGTTTTCTTTGTGGAAACATATCATACCAACATTAATGGATTTTGGTCATCTAAGGTTTCAAAATTAAAGTTTAAAATTACTTGAACTGAAAAGATAAAAAGTACCTGCTATCATAACATTAATTACACAATTAAATTCTGAAAGTTGGTCCTTCTTTGTGGCATAGTTATCAAGCAATATCAAGCATGTTTGACTTGCAGCTATTAAAACTTACATTTTTGAAATCAGAAACAAATTATTTCAGAAAGCAGCAAAAACTCCAGTTATAGCCTGTAATACATGCACTGTTAAAAGAACAAAGGCTGATCTGAAAAGCACATTTTGTTTCCCATAACTTTTAGACACATATAAGGGTATTTAAACATCTCGGCCTGCATCCACTTTTTCTTAAAAAGAAGAGACGAGGAACTTTCACCTCATATTTTATCTTTTCACCAGCTTTGGCTTTTTTGAGACGTTCCAGCGCTGCTTGCTGGCCTCTTCTAGACTTATTCTCACGTCTTGATCGTGATGCTGCATGACTTCCAGATTCATGCACAGCTGCAATTAAAACAAGACAAGTTCAGAAATGAGCTGCTGTTGTCTTTGGTATTTAATGTTCAGAGATGTATTACTAGATGGTTGCTGTTTTGCATAAAACGAACACTGTGACCTACCTGGCTAAAAGCATAGAGCGAGAGATGGCTCTCAAGAAGCAGTGCTGGAATTATACTGAAGGCAAGGCTTCAGACAATCAATCAGACTTCATGCCAGTTCGCATTCAGCAAGAAGCTACCACCTAGATTTCCAAAGTACCGCTCAAATATCATCAACCCTTAACTGAAAAGGATCCCCCCACCCTTTCCTTGGGAATTTCCAACTCCTTTTATTTTGCATGTCTCCATGACAACTCAGGAGCAGATAGACTTAGAAAAGGCCTACACTGCCACAAAGCAGTGATGGTGATCTTCTTAGGCGTTTTCACAATGTTCAAGAGTGCAGCTAGATTGAGACAAACTAGTTATTTGTTGACAGCAGAATACTGCCACCCCATCTCCTCATATGCTCCCTTCACAAAACTCCCTCAGCAAGGTAGTCTTCTCTTAACCTGGTCCTGTCTCTTGGTTTGGGGGGGAACCATCTATCTGACCCCAGAGAATGAATAGCCCCAATCCAACTCACAAAAGCAGACAACCAACCGGCCCAGGAACACAATTAATGGTTTTCCACGACAAGCTGGATGCCCTACTACAGTTAACAGGAGAACTCAGGGCTAGCATAAGTGGCCAGGGTAGGCAGCCAGAGAAGAAATTCAGTCCCTTCTAATGACATCAAGAGATCCAATTGTTAATAGAGCTGCACCTAGGCAGCACAGCTGAGACAAGGGGTAACGGGTACAAGTTGCTCCTGGGGAGATTCCAATTGGATCCCAGAAGAAAATTCTTCACCAAGAGAACAGTTAAACACTGGAATAATCTCCCCGCGGAAATGGCAGATTCCTCTGCACGGGACACTTCTAAGGTTCAGCCTGACAGGGTGCTGGGCCATCTCATTTAAACTATAAATCACCTAAAAAGGCTGGACCCAACAATCCTTGAGGTCCCTTCCAACCTGGCATTCTACGATTCTATGAAGTAAGGATTTGTATTGTTAAGGGCCAGGATGAGCTAAAAAGGGGCATTTACACTGATCGGTCCCAGATGCAGAAGAATTGCAAAGGTGCAACAACATTGTGGGTGCATTCCTACAAAATTTTCTAAGAGCTCTTTGTGTTTACTGTAAGCAAGCGCCTCAGGCCACACGCTTCCCCCCCAGAAAAAACAATTTGCACTCCAGGCTGGGACCCCCAGGGTCACTCCAGGGGTGACGGGGAGGCCAGCCTGCACCGGCGCAGGGCTGCACGGGCAGAAGCCGCCTCTCCCGGTGGAACATCCCCACCCCTCCCGCCGGGGGCGGCTCCAACACCGTCCCCCGAGCCTACCGGGGAGGGACGAGCGGGAAACGTCCCGTTTGGAGAACTACCCCCCACCCGCCCCCTCCCGCCCGGGGCGCCGCTGCCCCCCCTCCCGCAAACCGAAGGGACGAGGAGGGGGAAGGACGGAGAAGGAAGAGAGGGAACGAGAAAGGGAAGAATGGGAGGAGGGAGGAGGAATGGAGGCAGGAACGGGGGCAGAAGGGGGAGGAAGGGGAAAGGAAGAGGGGAGGAAGGGGAAAGGAAGAGGGGAGGAAGGGGAAAGGAAGAGGGGAGGAAGGGGAAAGGAAGAGGGGAGGAAGGGGAAAGGAAGAGGGGAGGAAGGGGAAAGGAAGAGGGGAGGAAGGGGAAAGGAAGAGGGGAGGAAGGGGAAAGGAAGAGGGGAGGAAGGGGAAAGGAAGAGGGGAGGAAGGGGAAAGGAAGAGGGGAGGAAGGGGAAAGGAAGAGGGGAGGAAGGGGAAAGGAAGAGGGGAGGAAGGGGAAAGGAAGAGGGGAGGAAGGGGAAAGGAAGAGGGGAGGAAAGGGAAAGGAAGAGGGGAGGAAGGGGAAAGGAAGAGGGGAGGAAGGGGAAAGGAAGAGGGGAGGACGGGGTAAGGGGAAAGAAAGGGGGGAGAAGAGAGGGGAAGAAAGAGGAGAAAAGGGGAGAGGAAAGGGGGAGCAACGTGGGGAGGAAGGAGATAAGCCGGGAGGAGGGGAGACGGAAAGGGAGAAGGAGGGAGGGAGGGAGGGAGAAAGGGGGGGGAAGAGAAGGGGCAGACGGGGAGCAGTGAGGGGAGGAAGGGGGGGATTAAGGGTGGAGCAGTGAGCGGAGGAGGGGGGAGTGGTGGGGATCGGGGGCAGGAGGAGGGTCAGGGGTGCGAGGCCGCCGCCCCGCGGCCCTCACCGTCCCTTCCGCGCGCGCCGCTCTCGGCCATGGCGCCTCGCGCCAAAGGCTCCCGAAAGTGGCGCGAGACGGGAGCCCAGCAAAGCCGCCGGGGCGAGCGCAGCCAATCGGCGGCCGCGGCGAGCGCCGGGGGCGGGGCCTCCGCCCGCCTCCCGCCCCCCCCCCCTCGTCTCCGCCGCTTCCGGGAGACCGCCCGGGGGTGTTAGGCCGTGGAGGGCGTGTTGGTTCAGCCCAGGGGTGGTGTTGGTTCAGCCCAAGATTTCGTTCAGCCCGAAGGTGATGTTAGTTCATCTCAAGGGTTACTTCATCCCAAGGGTTAGTCCGTCCCGAGGCTTAGTCCATCCTAAGGCTTGGTCCACCCCAAGGCTTAGTCCATGCCAACGGTGATGTCAGTCTATCTTAAGGCTTAGTCCATCCCAAGGGTTAATTCATCCCAAGGAGGATGTTAGTTAGTCCCAAGGCTTAGTCCATCCTAAGGGTTGTAGAGAGGAGGGAGCTGGCCTCTTCTCCCAAGTGACAGGGGACAGGACAAGAGGGAATGGCCTCAAGCTCCACCAGGGGAGATTTAGGCTGGAGATTAGGAGGAAGTTTTTCACACAGAGTGTCATTGGGCCCTGGAATAGTCTGCCCAGGGAGGTGGTTGATTCACCTTCCCTGGAGGTGTTTAAGGCACGGGTGGATGAGGTCTTGAGTTTAGTGTTTGATGAGGCATGGTTTAGTGTTTGATAGGAATGGTTGGATTAGATGATCCGATGGGTCCCTTCCAACCTGGTGGTTCTATGATTCTATGATTCTAACAGTGATGTCAGTCTATCCTAAGGCTTAGTCCATCCCAAGGGTTAATTCATCCCAAGGAGGATGTTAGTTAGTCCCAAGGCTTAGTCCATCCTAAGGGTGATGTTAGTCCATCCTAAGCCTTGGTCCACCCCAATGGTGAATTCATCGCAAGGAGGATGTTAGTCCCAAGGGTTAGTTCATCACAAGGGTGGTGTTGGTTCATTCCAAGGGTGATCTTAATCCATTTCAAGGGTTAGTCCATCCCAAGGGTTAGTTCATCCCAAGGAGGATGTTAGCTCATCCCAAGGGTTACCACCTCACTCTCTTCATCTGAGAGGGGTGTGCGGGCAGTCTCTGGTCAGTGTTGCTCCCAGGGCAGCTCCTCGGGGAGCCCCAGCAGGGCTCCCACCTGCTGCAGTGGGTTAGGGCCCTGTAAACCCTAACGGAATAGTGCCTTAGTTGGGGCAAAGCAATGGAAGTGCACTCTCCTGAGTCTGGAGTGTGGTGGAGGTTGAGGTCAGTCAACTAAAAGCTGGAGCCAAAATATGGTATGAGGGTCAAGGACAGCCTTCAACAACAAAGATCGGTCCCTGCTGGGAGAAACAGGCATTTCCCACACGCTTTTTACCCACAGAAGTAAGGAGGGTGATCATGACAGGCTATGGATAATATTCATAACAGCCATCGATTTCTTTTGGCATATTTAGAGTAGGCATCATTAGTCTATTGTTGCAAGTTTCAGTAACTCCTTTAGTAAGTAAATTGCTCCCTAATCTCTTCAGAGGCAGGTAGTGGTTGGCCAGTGGTTAGTTCAGTGACTAGATAATACAGCAGTTGCCCTCCTATTTCCTTATTTACCTTTTTTTTTTCCCCTTGCTAGACATGAAAAAAAGATTCAGATTGGATTTCCTAATAGGCCAAGTGCTTGGAGGGCTCAGAGAGCTTTTGCCCTTCATACGTGTAATTTTGGCAGGGAGAGGGTGGGTGGAAGGTGGGGTATGTTCTGCCCTTCTTGGTCTTACAGAGTTACCTTCACTCCCATGTTTTGGGAGTATGACACAGCAGCCTTCAGCTGAGGAGCAACAGCTGTGTCCGTAAAAGGATTTATTTCCATTCTGAGTATAGCTGGAAATGTTTTTAAAAGCTTCAGTTAAGACAAGTAAAGTTTTACAAGTTCTGTCCTTTAAAATGGCTTAGATCCACCTGCCAGGGAAACTGGTGAGATTTATCCTGTTTCACCACAGATTAACCTTGATCTTTTTTTTTCCAAAACCAGCAGTGTTGACCAGTCACTATGGAAAGAACTTGCAAACTTTATCTGCAGAATTTTCTGGAGCATTTTTTGCTGTGGGCGATGACTCCAGCTTCTTACAAAGGCAGGTACCACCAACATTCCAGAGACATTTGAGAGCAAATAGGACTCTGTCCTTATGGCTGATATGCTGTTAAAGGAGCATTAGCTGGTATTGTTTGGCCTGGATATTCTATTTTCAACTCTGTAGAAGAACTTCTGTGGTTCTGAAACTGAAAAGTTATTTTTGTTCTTAGCGAGGACTCCTTCACATTGGTAAGAGTGAATTCCAGGACACTGATGCTTCTAACTCATCTACCCAGTTCCTAGTTCAGATACCTCATTGCTGGACCTAGTCTTAGATGGAATCGGAAGAGATATTTTAACCAGCTGCAGCAGCTCCCTGGTGCCAAAAGACACAGGTCTGCTCCCTTAGCCACCCCAACAGTCAGAATACCCATTCACAGGCACTCAAGAGGATGAGACCACCCCTTGCAGCTGTGACTAGCTATTAGATTGGCTTGATTGTAGCAAACCCACATCCCTGGAAACACTGACAGCTCTAGGAAGAATGCTTGTGACACCTACGGATGGCCTGTCATGTCATATGCGCTGTGTTTTTTTCTGGTTTTAAACGCTTCCAGAAAGCAAGCTCACATCACTGAGCATGATGTGGGGTTCAAATTGAGAAGTTACTCAGATTTTTTAAGCTATGATAGAGAAATATTTATAAAATAACCATATCACAACTTTGTTGATTTTGAATTTAAAAAAAGTGATGCTGCTTTCACATGCTTTGGAATTTTGACTTGACTGGATTTTAACATTTTTGATTAAAAGAAGACAATACCCTTTGTGAGCTGTCATACAAACAGTAGCATGTTTGTCATTCAGGTGATGCCATGACTTGGGCCAGTACACAGTGATACATTTAATTTACCAAACTGAAGTTGTTGCCATAGCTCCACTGTGGGACAGCACGGATCAAACAAAAGCCTTTTTCATGAATGCTAGTTCAATCCTGACCTTCATCTGTGGCTATAACAAGAATGCATCTGTTTCCAGCAGCACAGCATGACAAGCATATTTAAATGCTGCTGAGGGGAAATAAAGAGTGGGGGGAAGGGCAGGGGATGCACTTTGCTTTGGAAAAGAAAAATAACCCAGCAAGATCCAGGACTTCTCTACTAAATGGCTTTATCACAGGACATAGCTTTGAACTGATCTTTAACCTCCCTTGGGACAGCCATACAAGAACAACTTGGTGTGACTTTAGCTCAATTGTCTTTGAAGTACAAGAAGTGGGAATTCTGCTGTGCAGTTCAGAGCCACCCAAGGTTCTCTCAAGGAAAGTGTGACAGCTACGGAGGAAAAGTGCAAGAGAAGCACAGTAATGAAGATGGTAGGCAGCCAAAAATGCAGTACAGAAGCAGCAGCTCAGGAAGCTCCCGGGTTTCAGCGAAAGGTGACAAAGATGTATTTATGTTGTTTTACTAGAGCTGTAATTTAAATACACAAGTTATGAATAGAAAAATACCGTAAACTCATTGCAAGTAAGATAATGTAAACAGTAGTGTATATTAACATATGACAGTTCAAATGGAGTATAGTATCAAACCTGAGTTAAAAGGACAGAGTAATTACAGTGTTGAGGATTATTCTTGTCTTCCTTTCTATGTATAGACAGTAAGACAAAAATATAAAGCTCTTTGATTCAGACATTACAGATTAGGCTTATGGTTGGTAATTTCTTTGATGGCGGAAAAAAATCTGTTGAAACTAAGAGGGGTGACATAAAAAGCAGAATGTGAGTAAACCATGAATTATGGCATGGTAGCATGTTTACCTGTATTATGTCTAACTCAAAATGCTTCAATATTGTTATGTTGTATGTACGTGCATGCTAGTACTCAGGATATCAATATATATACTCTATGTGTATGTTTCCTACAAATGTGGAGTATTTAATTTTCTTGCTTTTAATAGAACCGTAGAGTTGTTTAAGTTGGAAAAGAATATCAAATCCAACTCTTAACCTAGCACTGCTGAGTCCATCACTAAACCACATCCCTGAGTGCCCATCTATATGTCTCCAGATCCATCTCTGACTACTTCACTTCAACAGCTGCTTACTAAACTATATACTAGTCATATGACATTTCAGCATGTATTACTTAACTGTATGGGTGACTAAACTCCTAAAGGAGCATAGATTATGCAAATTAAAAACCTCAAGTTACTGCTTACCAAGAGATCTTTGTTTTCAAAACTTTTCACAGGTTAGAAATATGAACCGATAGAAATATGAAGAAGTAGGTGCTTCTCCATTTGTTCATCGCTAAAGATGACAATGCAAAATTTATGTTCAAAGAGCAGGTTCTTGCTTACCAGGCCTGTAAATACCTTTTTATCACTGCACAGCTCTTTTTAATCCCTCCCTGAGTTAACTGCTAACATCAGGATGAAGAGAATAAAGTCAGTATTGGAATATTAGTGCTCTGAAACGTAAATGTGAAACAGAAACTAGAACAACACATTAATTTCCGTTCTGACAGTAAAAAAAAGGTCTATGGAATGAACATTCAGAGACACTGTATTTAAACACATTATATTCTGATTGCAATTAAATTACAGCAAATCCTAGTAATTCAACCAGAATTAATGGAATTACACTAACCAGAACAGAGAGCAGGATCTCATCACCTGCTTGCCTAATATAATATTCCTATTCAAACCTAAAAGAAAAGTACAAAATATTATACTGTAGATTAAAGAGAGAAGACAAGCTAGAGGAAACTCACAGAGAATGAACTCTCGTATAATTATAATATCTGAGAATTAAGTCTGATGCCAATAGTATTCAAATGCATATAATAATTGCCACAGCATAAAAGTCTGTTTTAACTACTTTCAGCGCTTCTCTTTACAGTCCTAGTCTTATAAAAATGAACAATTAATGTATAAGTAGAACATTATTGCAGAGAGGCTGTTCCATATCAAGACCTGGCTGAAGATCAAATGTGCTTCCATTGGTGAATACTCTCAGCATTCACCATTTCACATTTCTTGGGCAGAAAGGAGGAAAGCGTCATGATACACTGCAAAGTCTAGTTGCGATCCTGATGCCTCTTTGCTGCTGCATTGGTGCTGGAAAAGGCTATGCTCACAGTGTGAGGTCACAGCAATGTCCTGCTGCTTCCTGTGGGCAGGGAGCACATGCAGAGGCTGGCAGAGCAGACGAGGCCCCATACCCCAATCCCTGCGGACTGCCTGGGCGTGGGAGCTAGTGTCAGCCCTGAAATCCAGAGCAGACAAGTCCATGGTGATGGGGCGTGTCCAAGATCAAGCCACAAAGTCAGATCATGGATGGATGTCAGGATCAGGCCCAATGATACTAACCAAGGTTATACAAGTCTGACATGGCTTTTGTGTTTAACTACTCCTCTGGCTGATTCTTTACAGTCTGCATCTTATCTTCCTTCATTCTGTTTTTACAAAACAAAATTTCTTCAGGAAGACTCTGCCCCTTCCTCACTCCCACCTCCCTTTTAATTAATTAGTCTATCAAAAAGTAGTAAATGTAGCCTTCTGCTAAGTGAGGTTTGGGTTGTGTTTTGTTTGCTGGTTTTGGGGTTTTTTTCATTAAAAAAAGATGTTTTCTTGTTGTTTTTCCTAAGACTTATTCCTTGCTTCAGTCTAAGGAGCACAACCCAAGTTTTCTTTTCCTGCATGCTATTCATGCCCCACTCAAAAGCTCAGTGGTTAGCCTCCTTATGTCTTATACCTTTGGGTTTGGGTTCTCTGTATTCAATCTACCAAGTAGTTAGCATTCTATGGTGCTTTTCAGGTGTCTGCATGTGTGTCCCTGTTCCACTGGCATCTGATACTACTGTCCAACAAGTTTTTGCTTTGTATGAAGTCCAACTAAGATGCTGTTGATTATTCCTTGTGGACATTAGCAGGAAAGTAACTATGAGCCTGAGAGAAAGTGTCCTCCCAATCACTTCTGGTGCCTTGATCTGCCTAAATTAAGGCAGAACAGAAGATGCTTTTACAGGAAAGAGCCAAGGGGAAGTCATGCTGCCAGCAGGTCAGGACCCTCACCAGCCAGGACCCAGTCCCACAGTACCTGAGCAAAGTGAGCAGGACAGAACAGAAGCAGGTATCCCAGTCTAACCACCAGTCCAGGTTACAAGGCAATATTGTGGCATCTCCCCTGGCAGAGCTTGAGGCCATTCCCTCTCGTCCTGTCCACTGTCACTTGGGAGAAGAGACCAGCACCCTCCTCTCCACAACCTCCTTTCAGGTAGTTATAGAGAGCAATGAGATCTCCTCTCAGCCTCCTCTTCTCCAGGATAAACAACCCCAGCTCTCTCAGCCGTTCCTCATAAGGCCTGTTCTCCAGCCCCTTCACCAGCTTCGTTGCTCTTCTCTGGACTCGCTCCAGAGCCTCAATGTCCTTCTTGTGGTGAGGGACCCAGAACTGAACACAGGATTCAAGGAGCAGTCTCACCAGTGCTGAGTACAGAGGGAAAATAACCTCCCTGGACCTGCTGGTCACACAGTTTCTGATACAGGCTAGGATGCCTTTGGCTTTCTTGGCCACCTGGGAACACTGCTGGCTCATATTCAGTTGGCTGTCAACCAACACCCCCCAGGTCCCTCTCCCCTAAGCAGCTTTCTAGACAGACTTCTCCTAGTCTGTAGCTCTGCATAGGGTTGTTTTGCCCCAAGTGCAGGACCTGGCATTTGGCCATGTTAAACCTCATGCCGTTGGACTCTGCCCAGCGGTCCAGCCTGTTCAGATGCCTTTGCAGAGCCTCCCTACCCTCCAGCAGATCAACACTTCCACCCAGCTTAGTGTCATCTGCAAACTTGCTAAGGGTGTACTCAATGCCTTTCATCCAGGTCATTGATAAAGGCATTGAACAGGACTGTACCCTCTACCCAGATTACAAAACCTTCCAATTATTAATGTTTTGGGTACCTAAATATTAAATATGAAGCCCCAACAATCACTTGAATGCAGTTTACAGTAAGATTTTTTTTTATGTTTTACTATTCAGGTTTGCATTTGAGATAGTATGGGAAATAAAAACTGCTATGGCAGTTGAATGACAAATTAACAAATGGGAAGGTAAAGGTTGACAAGAATAGTGGAGAGAAATAAAAATGTTGGAGACTTATAGTACTAGAAAAAAAGAGTTGCAGAATTCTGGGAATTGGTCCAAGAAGTCTGAAATTGAGCTGGGGAAAAAGGAAGGCACCAGATAGATTAAAGGTCAGTGCAATACAAATATATGCAAGAAAGGCAGTTTTAGCTTTGTGTGGATGTGAAGTGGTTGGAGTGTGTGTCTAGAAAGCCAGAAGAGGGGAATAGAGAAAGGAGAGACAACTACATAGTTTAAATGTAAATAAGAAAGAGATTTTTCTTAAATCGTATCTTAGCTGTAACAATAAGAAGCAGAACAGATAGAATGTGAATCATTTAGTCAAAGCTCACACTGGGATATATGAAGGAGTGAGATCTGTCATGCTCAGCTTTATATTACTTGTTAGTAGTAAAGTTGCAGCTGTAGTACTGTGTTTGCACTCTGCAAGAAAACTATAGAGAACCCAAAATAACACAGGGAGTATAACAGAAATCCTTTATCCTGCCCTGATAGCCAGTAACTCAAAGCTTGATTGTTAAAATTAGCAAGTACAACAGAGTGCTTTAATAATGGGACAGACAGACTGAATGTTGCCTGTCCCAGTGACCACCTCTCTGACTATGGAAAATAAAATGAAGACAGATAGTCTCTTGGTCAAAACTCAACCATAATTTCTCACCATTTTTCTTCAAAATTGCTAATAAAATTAATTCATGAAAGACTGGGAACACAACGAACCCACCCCAAAGTGAGTAGCCCACTTATTCAAATCAGTGCTATACAGCATAGAAGAATGGCATCATCAAAAGCCACTTTTCCAGAATCTATAGATTTCAGATTTTTTACCTATAAACTGTACTGGAATGAACACAACATTTTGAATGAAACTCTTCTATAAAGCCTGACTAAGTTGATTATATACAAGCATCCCAAGAATATGTAATTTATTAAAAATCACATCTGTACCGTGGAATTATGGTAAGAATCAGGTATAAGATTATTTTGTACCAGATTCTGTGTTTTTACTTTTCACCATTTACAGGCTGTCACTGCATATAAAAAAAAGAAACCTTATGAGTTTCATCCATATACAATTCTGTAAAACTTTTTCATAAATGGCAAATATTTTGAACTTATTCCTATGAAAAGGTGGTAGTTTATAAGCAGTGCGCATTCCACTGGAATGATGAACTACTTAAAATGAATTAAAGCTGCAGTATCAACATTACATGGGAGCATCAAAGCAATAGTGCTGGAGGCAGTGAAAACCAACAGGGTTTATTTAAATTCATGTATTTCATTTTCTCCCTTTCCCTCCCACCTATGCAGGTGGGGAAAAAGAGAACTTCTACCACTGTGAGGTTTTAATCTCAGTCTAAAAATATACGATTTAGCTAATTGATCATCTCAATCTAAAAATATGTGATTTAGCTAACTGATCATCTCAACAACAAGGTATCTTTTTCTGCTGTTTTTGACTACTAATTCCAGCATGTCCCATATTAGTTTGACATAGATAGATAGATAGATAGATAGATAGATAGATAGATAGATAGGTAGGTAGATAGATAGATAGATATATAGATAGATAGATACATACATACATACATAACACACATATATGCATATATAGAAACAGAATGTTTTAACTAATCTACACCAGACATAAGCTTTTATTCCATCTTATAAAGTCTTGCAGTTGACAGTCATTAAATCTTTCAGGATCCAAAATATATGCAGTGAAGTAAAATTCAGGTCATCTGTTAAATATTTAAGGATTTATTCTATGTTGTTTCTTGTAGATGTTTGGCTTTGAAGTCAAACAGCGTTTAATGCACCAGTCCCTGGTTTTCCATAGTTTCCTGCTGACTTTTGAACAGAAAATATGTGAGGTTCTTTTTCTCTTCATTGTGGTTTGGTGATAGGTGAGAAGACTCTTGCAACCTCTCTCTTGGGAAGACATTTTTAAATACAACTTCTGTGCTGCCTGGTGCTTGAGATCCACTGTGGTGCTTCAGACACTTGACAATATTCTCCAGGAGCTGCAAAACGTTCCAGTCCCTGCTTTCACAAAGACCATCAGAATAACGGAGTATCTTTTCTTTAATAACACAAATGTTGTGTTCCTTAGCCCAGAGACTTTGCCAAGTATTTACAAACTCCTCTGTGGCAATAACATCTCTTGATAACTGTGGGCATCTAAGCCAAAACACCTTATCAGCAAGTGGCTCATATCTTAGTCATTATTCTGTGTTGCAGATAGCAGGTTATATGATTGCTTTACCTTTAGAAGAAGCAGAAAGTACTCCTTGCTAGCTAGTTGTGAAATGCATATCATTTCCCTGTTCAAGCAGGGAAACCCTTTAATGGGTTTATTCACCATGTTCAGGTACAGGTTGTTCCTTCCAGGATTTTGCCTTAAGGTAAGAAAGCAATTGGTGTATATTAAACAGCATAGATACAAACTTGGTTATAGTAAGTTTGATGAAGTGAGCTTCTTGCTTATCTTAATGCATTAAATAGAGAGACAAAAAAGCCCTCTGAGGGAAGTGGACACATTAATGCATGTTCAGAATTAAGCCATGCTAGCCTACCAGTGCTAGTTTGCTAGAATCAGTTTAACATGCATAATATGGTAAAAGCATGATAGAGGATTTATAGGTGCTGGTGTCTACAAGGAACTGGAGTTTGTTTAGTTACAGTTCTGGGCAGTGATCGATGCTTCACTAAAAGATTTTAAAAATATGAATGACTAAATAGAAAAAAGGGTGGAGGGAAAAGCAAGGAGATGTTTAAAAATGAGAGCTTGAAGATACAGGAGAATCTATCCAGAATATTTTTAATGTGTGGCTGACCATGAAGCTCAGAGAGAGAATACTTCCAGTTTGAGAAAGGAGAGGATTTAAGCATGGCACCTAAGCTTATTGTATTTTTTATGTTTTTCATACTTCGAGAATTAGTTGTCCCATTTTGCAAACTGAAAACCCATATAGAAAAAGCTCCACCATACATGAGAGCTATTGGCTAAGATTCTTCCCTGTTTGCTGTCTATTCAATTAAAACCTTGGAATTAGTGTTAAGAGCATTTGGATCATAGTTTCCTGGCTTGTTGGCATGTAACATTAATTTCTGCACCTTGGGGCAGGATTTTTATGCCCCAGATGTCTACTCAAGCCCAAGCAGAAGTTGATAAGAGCTCAGTCATTACAGGCAGTGGCTATACATCTCTTTTACTTCTGAAGGAATGGCAGGAGAATGCCCAGGAGATTCTACGCAGCTTGGTGCAAGATATTTTGTTAGATAAAATAAAGTAGATGCATGAACTTTCCCATCCATCACTCTTGCTCCTCTGTTCCTTTAAAAGTTATCTGACTTGTAAGGATTTACAGAAGACCGTCTGCTTGGCTTCTCCAGTCAAACCTAATTTTTATTTACTTATTTTAGATGATAAAGAAAACATATCCTAGCCTATTAAAGGCCATTTTGCCCCCACAGCTGAAAGTAGATGCAGCTTAGGATATCTTATTCAAGATATCTAGTATGCCAACTAAGACCAACAGAGCGAAGGTGACCTGTGGCGAATTCTGTATAGACAGACATGCCAGATCCCACAACCTTCCCTCTGCTCTTATTTCAACTCTCTCTTGTGCGTGCTGTTAAGAAGGTGCACAACATGTCTTAATCGTGCTGTTCAAACCAAAAGGAAAAAAATATCAAGGTGGAAATAAAATAAGCAGCAAAATATGTATTCCACTTCTATTTTGAAATTCTGGCACACCTGAGATATAGGTGATAACCCCACTGAAGACATTTTTCATTAATGCTATATGTATATGGAAAAATTTATCTTGATAAAAATTGAATCAAAATGCAGCCAAAGTCAATAGCAAACTCTCAGTATGAAAGCAAAGATGAAGTTCACCCTTCTGTACTCAAAATAAATAAAAGGCAAAGGTATTTAGATTTCCAGTTTATTGGCAATCATCTAGCTGCATGAAAGTCCATTTCTCTTTAATTTCTATTCCCATGCACCTGCCTGGTCTGGAACAGCTGGACACTGACCCCACATATGTCTGTACCCAGTGGTACTCCTTCATCACACTGGCACTGGTCTCTTAACAACTGGTGTATGTGCTTGGGTTTATAAAAGGGCTACCTTTGGCTGCTCTAGTCCTAATGTTGCTAAGCCAAGCTGTCCAAATATTCTTCTAACAGCGCAACACTCCTGCAAATATTTTTCCTGAGAAAATGAGGTACCGATTTCAGGCTGAGTGCTGCATTAATCATGGTTTAATCATTTCCCTTGAGTATGCTTTCCATTACATGTGAGCAGTCCTTACAGAATAACTCATGAAGGAACTTAGTTACGAGAAAAAGGTTCCACTGTGTGGTTTAGTTAATTTAGCTGCCTGATTTCCTTGCTCAGATACCTCTTTTGCCAAGTATTTTCCTTTTTTCTTGACTGCTGTCTCATACTTTTCACATTCTCTTTTCTATTTTCTTCCTTGTCTCCTCTGCTTCACTTATCTACCTCTTTCCCTTTCGTATAGCTCATGTATTTCTTTCGTATTCCACTGGGCCTCTTTTGAAGATGTGCAAAACACAAGACAGTTGAAATTAATCTCTCAAGTCCAAGGGAATGACCCTGAGGCATAGTTCTCTCGTAACTCCTCGTGGCTTTGTATGGCTTTAAATGTTCATGTCTCTTGCTGAAGTTTAATTTTAAAAAAAAAATGTTCATAGTGCTCATTGAACTGGAATCCACTTGAACGAATCTATCAAGGTTTACAATAGCCGATGGAGTCTTTCCATTCTAGAAAGTACTGGCTGTTTATCATCTTGGTCATCTGCTCATGCTATTTAAGAGTAGCTAGGCCACTCACTTCAGCAGTGAGGAAGCCACAGCTGTGTGTGATGAAGCAGCTGCATAGCACGACTGGAGATATAGTCATGACTCCAGGGCAGGCACTAGCCACGTTCCTCACTAAGAGACCTCTGTCACATATTGGGCTGTGATGGAAACATTTTACTGCTGCTACCATTACAGCTATGTCTTGTTATCCATCTCCTGGCAGAATTTTACCAAAACTGTTATAATTCCTTTCACAAAAAAGCAAATTCATTTCTCTAGTACCACAAGTTTTAAAAAAAGCATTGCCTAGAAACTCAACTCAAGCTGAAGTGAGTAGATATAGAGTCATAGAATCACAGAATGGCTTAGGCTGGAAGGGACCATGAAGGTCACTGTATTAGGTTCATTTATAGATACCAGGGTGCAAAGACAGGACCACTAAGTCACAGTTAAATCAAATATGCTTTGTTGTTCAAACACACTATTGTACTTTAATCTGTTATACCTACATTAAAACTCAGCAACCTGCCAGATGGTGCCAGCTCACTGAGTAGGAGAAGGAGATGGAGGATGGTGCTGGGGTGGGCAGGGCCGATAGGCACTGCAATCTTAGGACATCCCCTGGTTCAAAGATGTTCATGTATTCCCTGTTGACCCGACCCATCCAGCTCAGCTCCATTTATCTTCCTCTCAGGAACTGCAAAAAGGGTTAGAAGCACCCCCTGCTCCTCATGTGGCCTGGGCCTGAGCCAGCTGAACACCAACTTGTTATTTGTCCCACACTAAGAGCAATTTGAACACCGTGCCCTGTTCTCATAACACCTTTCCCAGCTACTCATGCTCCTTGTGCTCTGCTTCTAGTATTCATTTCTTCTTGGTCCTGTAAATACCAGACAGTTCCAATGGCTTTTCTACCTTTTTTATCCGATTCCCCGACTGTTATCCACTAAGTTAAGTAGTCGCGTACTTTATCACTGCAAACTGGCTAAGAATTGTTGCTTCAGCTAACTCGCTACTTTAAGATGGGAGTGTACAATACTTTTGCTATATATATAGGTATATAATCTGTCGATATGTATATCATGTCCAGTAGCAGACCGTAGTTTATTGTCTGTGCTACATCCCTCCAGTACCAGTCCTGCAGTGAGCGGGGTGCCCTGCAGGGGGCGGTGCGGGGCCGCGGGAGCTGTCCGTTCAGCACCGCCTGCGCCGCCCCTAGGCCCGCAAGGAGGGTCTGGTGCGGGAGCTGCAGGGTCCGCCCGTGCCCGGTCCGGTCTGAACCTCCCCTGCTGCTGCTCGAGGCCATTCCCTCTCGCCCTATTGCCTGTCACGTGGCAGAAGAGACCAATACCCACCTTGCTACGACCTCCTTTCAGGTCATAGAACGATGGAACCACTTGCTTGGGACTTGGGGGTGTGGGTTGATGAGGAGCTCGACATGAGCCAGCAGCGTGTGTTGGCAGCCCAGAAGGCCAACAGCATCCTGGGCTGCATCAAAAGAAGCGTGGCCAGCAGGGCAAGGATGGTGATTCTACTCCTCTATTTCTCTCTTGTGAGAGCTCACCTAGAGTATTGTGTCCAGTTCTGGAATCCTCAACATAAGAATCACAGAACCACAGAATCACAGAACAACCAGGTTGGAAGGTAACCATGGGATCTTCTAGTCCAACCATTCCTATCTAACACTAAACCAAGTCCCTCAAGACCTCATCCACCCGTGCCTTAAACACCTCCAGGGAAGGTGAATCAACCACCTCCCTGGGCAGACTATTCCAATGCCCAATGACACTTTCCGTGAAAAACTTCCTCCTCATGTCCAGCCTAAATCTCCCCTGGCGGAGCTTGAGGCCATTCCCTCTTGTCCTGTCCCCTGTCACTTGGGAGAAGAGGCCAGCTCCCTCCTCTCTACAACCTCCTTTCAGGTACTTGTAGAGAGTAATGAGGTCTCCTCTCAGCCTCCTCTTCTCCAGGCTAAACAACCCCAGCTCTCTCAGCTGCTCCTCATAGGATCTGTTCTCCAGCCCCTTCACCAGCTTCGTGGCTCTTCTCTGGACTTGCTCCAGAGCCTCAACATCCTTCTTGTGCTGAGGGGCCCAGAACAGGACACAGTATTCAAGGAGCGGCCTCACCAGTGCTGAGTACAGAGGGAGAACCACCTCCTTGGACCTGCTGGTCACACCATTTCTGATACAAACACCATTTCTGATACAAACACCATTTCTGATACAAGAAGTATATGGAGCTGTTGGAACGGGTCCAGAGGAGGGCTACAGGGATGATCAGAGGGCTGGAGCACCTTCCAAAGGAGGACAGGCCGAGAGAGTTGGGGTTGTTCAGCCTGAAGAAGAGAAGACTCAGAAGAGATCTTATAGCGACCTTCCAGTACCTGAAAAGGTTATAGGAAAGCTGAGGAGGGACTTTTTACAAAGGCTTGTAGTGGTAGGATGAGTGACAATGAATAGAAACTGGAGAGGGGCAGATTTAGACTAAACATAAGGAGGAATTTCTTCACCATGAGAGTGCTGAGGCACTGGCACAGGTTGCCCAGGGAAGCTGTGGCTGCCCCATCCCTGGAGGTGTTCAGGGCCAGGCTGGGTGGGGCCTTGGGCAGCCTGGGCTGGTGTCCTGCCCACTGCAGGAAGTGGAACTAGATGATCTTTAAGGTCCCTTCAAACCCAAACTATTCTGTGATGAGTGAGGACAACTCTCGGGGCAGCTCACCTTCCCAAATCATAGAATCATAGCATCATAATTGCTTGCTTGGAAAAGCTCTTTGAGATCATCAACTCCAACCACTCCTGCTCGCTATTAAACCATATCCCTGAGCACCCCATCTGCCCGTCCTTTAACCACCTCCAGGGACGGGGACTCAGCCGCCTCCCTGGGCAGCCTGTGCCGGTGCCTGGGAACACTTCGGGTGGACGAATTCCTCCTGCCGTCCGGCATTCCCCGCGGGGCGCGGGCTGCGGGCGCAGGCCGGGCGGCGGCGCGCCGGCCAATGGGGTAGCCGCATACAAACGACTCGGCGGCGGCGGAGGGGCGGTGGCGGGACGGCGGCCGCCCGGTTGCCATGGCGACGCGCGGGTGCCGCGCCGGCGGGCGGCTGGCGGGGAGACCCCGCTCGGGGCGGGCGCGCGCGTGAGCGGCGGCGGTTCCCCCCTCCCCCGCCCCCCCTGCGCCGGGCGACGAGGAGGGGCGGGCGGGGGCGCGCGCGCGGGGGAAACACACGGGGACACGTGCGTGCCGGGCGGCCATGCCAGTGCTCGCCCGCCGTGCTGAGTCAGGAACCGGCACCCCCGACCCGCCCCGCGCCCGCCAGCGGCGCTCCGAGGCCATGGAGGAGCTGGAGCACACCTGCCCCCAGCCGCGCCTGGTGAGTCCGGGCGGGGGGCGGGGGGGGGCGGGGAGCTCGGCCCCGAGCTCGGCGCTGCATCCCGAGCATCCTCCCGGGCGGCCCCGAGCTCGGCGCTGCATCCCGAGCGTCTTCCTGGGAGGACCGGCGCTCGGTGCTGCATCCCGAGCATCTTCCCGGGCGGCCCCGAGCTCAGCGCTGCATCCCGAGCGTCTTCCTGGGAGGACCAGAGCTCGGCGCTGCGTCCCGAGCGTCTTCCTGGGAGGACCGGAGCTCGGCGCTGCATCCCGAGCGTCTTCCTGGGAGGACCGGAGCTTGGCGCTGCATCCCGAGCGTCTTCCCGGGAGGACCGGAGCTCGGCGCCGCGTCCCGAGCCTCGGCGGGCGGGGCGGGCGCTGTGCGAAGCCGGAGCCTTTGATGAACGCAGGGCAGCGCGGGCTGCGCGGGGGGCGCAGGGACAGGAGCGCTGCTCCGTCCTTCGAGAGCCAAAGGAAATCAAAGCCTGGAGAAAACGAGGCCGAGGGGAGACCTTGTCACTGTGTCCAGTTCTGGGCCCCTGACCACAAGAAGGATGTTGAGGCTCTGGAGCAAGTCCAGAGAAGAGCCACGAAGCTGGTGAAGGGGCTGGAGAACAGATCCTATGAGGAGCAGCTGAGAGAGCTGGGGTTGTTTAGCCTGGAGAAGAGGAGGCTGAGAGGAGACCTCATTACTCTCTACAAGTACCTGAAAGGAGGTTGTAGAGAGGAGGGAGCTGGCCTCTTCTCCCAAGTGACAGGGGACAGGACAAGAGGGAATGGCCTCAGGCTCCGCCAGGGGAGATTTAGGCTGGACATGAGGAGGAAGTTTTTCACGGAAAGTGTCATTGGGCATTGGAATAGGCTGCCCAGGGAGGTGGTTGATTCACCTTCCCTGGAGGTGTTTAAGGCACGGGTGGATGAGGTGTTGAGGGACTTGGTTTAGTGTTAGGTAGGAATGGTTGGACTACAAGATCCCATGGGTCCCTTCCAACCTGGTTGTTCTATGATTCTATCTGATGAGGCCGCTCCTTGAATACTGAATACTGTGAATACACTGTGCACAGCAACCTGAAAGGAGGTTGTAGCGAGGTGGGTTCCAGACCCTTCTCCCAAGCGACAGGGCAATAGAAGGGGGAATGACCTCAAGTTGTGCCGGGAGGGATTTGGATTGGACAGCAGGAAAATTTTCTTCACCCCACGGGTTCTCAGGCACTGGCACAGGCTGCCCTGGAGAAGTGGCTGAGTCCCTGGAGGTGTTTAAAACACGGGTAGATGAAAGTGCTCAGGGTTATGGTTTAGTAGTGACCAGGTACGGTTTGACTCGATCTCGAGGTCTTGTCCAGCCTAGGGATTCTATGATTCTATGACCTGAAAGAAGGTTGTAGCAAGGTGCATGACGGTCTCTTCTGCTAAGTGACAAATGATAGGACAAGATGGAATGGCCTCAAGTTGCACCGGCGGAGGTTTGGATTAGACAGGACATGTAGAAGTGGCCTCAAGATGTGCCAGGGGAGATTTAGATTGCATATTAGGAGGAATTTCTTTACTGAAATTGGTGTTGAGCATTGGAAGAGGCCGCCCAGGGTGGTGGTTGAGTCTCAATCCCCGGAGGTGTTTGAAAGACGAGGAGATGTCATGCTTGGTGACATGATATGGTGGCGGACTCAGCAGGGCTGGATCAATGGTTGGACTCGATGAGCTTTCCCAACCTAAACCATTCTCTGTGTGCGATTAGGAAAAATTCCTTTACCGAAAGGCTTCTCCAGCACTGGCAGAGGCTACCCAGGCAGGTGGTTGAGTCACCATCCCTAGAGATCTTTAAAACACACTTGGATGAGGTGCTTAGGGATATGGTTTAGTAGTGGATGGGTAAAGTTTGACTCGATGTTCTCAAAGCTCTTTTCCAATTTAATGATTCTATGATTCTATGTCAAGATTCCTCTGATGGATAAGGGCACATTTTAGAATGCAGCCTGCCACATTCCTAATAGCCTCTCCAGAGCACAAAGCCAGGTTTTCATCCCTGGGAATGGGAAGCGTGTGTCTTGCTGAAGTTGTGTTATGGTATGGAAAGCTGCACGACTTCCAAGGGTGAGCACGGAGAGTGATGGTTGGAGCCATGCCCACACCCTCTGCCTGGGAACTATGTCTGCAGTCAGTCTGGTCCCACCGGGAATGGGCAACCTTTCAGAGCCCAGGGAGGACTGTCCTGTGCCAATTGGGATGTGTAGGGAAGTGAGTCTTAGGAGAGCTGCATGTTGTGTCAGAAAGGGAGGATGAGGTAGAGCTGGGAGAGTGATAGTGAAAATAAACTCCTTGGATGGCATTTGGTTAAGGGTGGAGGAAGGCTCCTTCAGCCACCTGCAGCAAAAGTGGTGCAACCAATGGGGTGAGGGAGGGGCTTCTCCCCTTCTGCTCAGCTCTGGTAGGACCCCACCTGGAGTGCTGTGTCCAGCTCCAGAGTCCTCAGCACAGGAAGGACATGGAGTTGTTAGAGGGAGTGCAGAGGAGGTCACAAAGATGATCCAAGGGCTGGAGCACCTCCACCATGAGGATAGGCTTAGAGAGTTGGGCTGGTTTAGCCTGGAGAAGAGAAGGCTCCCGGGAGACCTTGTGGCAGCCTTCCAGCACCTGAAGGAGGCTACAGGAAAACTGGGAAGGGGCTCTTTATCAGGGAGTGCAGTGATAGGATGAGGGGGTCATGGTTTTAAGTGGAAAGAGGGGAGATTTAGATTAGATACCAGGACGAATTTTTTTACTGTGAGGGTAGTGAGGCACTGGCGGAGGTTACCCAGAGAAGTTACAGATGCTCCATCCCTGGAGGTATTCAAAACAAGGTTCGATGCAGATTTGAGCAACCTGACCTAGTGGGAGGTGTCACTGCCCATGGCAAGGGGGTTGTAACTGGATGACCTTTAAGGTCCCTGCCACCCAAACTATTCTATGATCCTATTATTCAGATTGTGTAGGCAGCGTTACAAGGCAGCCATACCCCAGGAGCTAAGGTTTTGACAGCTACCCTTTTTACATGTGGTAATTTAAAATAATTTAAATAATAATTTAAATAATAATAATCATCCTCCTCCTCCTTGCTTTTTATTTAAAACTTCTAGCATTCCCATCAGGAATGATCACTCCTTTACCTAAACATGGCGTGCACCATTGGCAAGGTGGCAGAAAAAAAAAAAACAAAAAACATTAGGCAAGCTCACACACAAAAATGCAGAGATAGCATCAGGGTGTGAAAGTGCATGGTTGGTGCAACAGTTTAGTAGTGGAAATTAGATCATTTAACACCAGAATTCAGTCACAGTGCTAATTAAAATGTATTTGAACATCAAACTTCAGTAATTAAATTCAATGCTATAGTTAAGACATCATTCTGATAGGACAAGAAATAGCAACAGTTGTTGAAGCTGACCTAAATTAATGTTTTCTACCGCTAATGTTAAAATTGGAATCAACTTTAAAGAAGACTTGTAGTGTGTTATGGAAGGCTCCAGGGGATGTTTGAACAGGGAAAGTTAGCTCACGTGTTGTTACTGCAGTGTGTTCGTAGCGGCTGTCTAAGATTTCTCTGTCAAATGCTCAGGTATCGCAACCCATTTGAATATATTACTCCATGTAGTCTGACATTTTAAAAGATTTTCAAGAAAGAAGTGACAATATGATGCCAGTATTTACAGTATCACATATTCCAGTATAATTTCACTGGAAATTAAGGTGACAGCTAGAGTACACGAATAAAACATGAATTCATTATGATGTTTTAGATCTTCCTGAGTACTAGTAAATTAATAATGGACAGTGGAAACATTTTGAATAAAGATTTATGGGAAAATATGTCCTTATAAAGTGATATTTTGTCAGGTAGCAGATCTAGGTTGTTTTCAGGCAAAAATAATATAATTGCTTGTTGAAGTATAGTGCAATACACCATATCCAATTAGGGCATAATTAGTGATGGAGGCAAACATAGTTGAGTCATGTCTTAAGTGAGAAGAATTCAGAGTTGGTGTCCTGAAGAGTTCATTACCCCTCAACAGATGATCTAATAACATGAATTTTAAATGTCTATCAGATTACTTATAAGATCTTCAGTACTTTCTCTGATCCTGCTCCTTTGAAGGCAGCATGGTACAGTGGTAGGCCAGTAACCAAGTCACTTATTTCATTAATATAAATGGAAGAGGGCGTCTCGGTTAATGTTTTAGCCTTGTTTTATTATCCTGCACCTCAGGATGGTACCTCTGGATGGCTTTGTTACCTCAGAATGATATACTTTGTGGCGAGTAGTCTAATGGTATTTACAGATTACTTTTTAATGCTGTTCATTGATTAAAACACATCCCTAAAATTAATTGTCTGGGCTTTCAAGTTCTTTATACAGGCTTATTTTTAGGAAGCATTTTTTTGTTTGGTAAAGCTTCAGAATCAGCTGAAATTTTAGAAGATGAAAAGGAAGTTAGTTCTTTCCTGAAACAGTTGTTGCCATCCATTTCATTAAAAAAGATATTTAAAGTCTTAAAACTGTGAATATTTGTAATAGATATCTGCCACTAGATTTTAAGCTATAGAGTCTGGTATCTTGGCAGAAGTGTCACTGTAGAACTAAAGAAAACCCTTGTATCCTTCAAAAAGCAGGAAAACAAGGTACATTGAAGGCGATCCTCAGGTAAGTTTCAATGGGTATTGAAACGTGATGTTTTCCAATGCCTAGTAGTGTTGTGGTATAAATTGCCGTTATTTTTGTCCCAAGATACTCTTTGGGTTTCTTAACCAGCTAGAGCATTAATGAGCAATTCATGATTCAATCAATTCCCCTGGTCCATCTCTTACTTGATCTTTGCCTTCTTTACGTTCTCAGCTTCAATTTACCTGAATGACAGAAAAATGTCTCTCCAGGTGACACAGGTACCTTAGTCTCAGTGCACAGTGGAGAAACAAACCAGAGTCACAGGCTTTACCCACTGTGGTAATTTTAGCATATTGGTAGTCATACCCCCTCCCCCACCCAATTAGTGTTTCTCTGGTCTTGTTTTGTATTGTTCTGCATTTATCCATTTATTGTCTGGACCAGGCTGGTGAGGTTAAACCACTTCCTAGTCTACCACCACCCCATCCATTTTTTAAAATGAGCATTGCTTCTCCGACTTAAGCCCTAGGATTCCTATGGTTTGGTCATGGGGACCCACATTGTTCTAAATGGGATGAATATTGCTGCAGGTCATAACATGATGCCCATTCAAGGTATTGCAGTTGCCTCTAGACAACTTTAAACAACCTGCAGACCACTGTTGGGCTGTGGATCTCAGCCAGGGAATCCCAGCAATAGGTTTTGCCTGTGTGTGTCTCTACTAAAAGGGCTCATAAGTGCGGCAAGCTCTTAGTTTAAATGGATGGCAAAGAAGTACCAAAGAGCAGGTATAAAGCTTTGTGAAATTATTAGCTTGGGTGCTTTATAATTTATTTATGTTCTTTGTGATGAAGAGTTTTACTTTGGTCCTTCAAGACTTTGGTCGCACATGTAGGTAGCTCCTTGAAGAATTACCAAACCTCAGCCTGAAAGAAACAGGCATTTCAATGCACTTGGTTCAGGAAGACTGTTCCAGATTGAAACTTACTTGAAAACAAACTGCAAACCCTGCTTCTTGGTCTCATCTTTCCCTTGAACATACTGAGAGCTTCTTTTCCTTCTATTTCGCATCTCTCATCCAACATAAGCCTCAATGAGAACATCTGGGAAATACTGTTGGCACCCTGGGCACCGATGTCTTATTTTCAAAACTGGCTGAAGCCCTTAGGGATTAGGTCAGCTAAGGGAATAAAGAGCCACGAAACCTATGTTTCCATTACAATACCTACCTCATTGTGCTTTGAGTTTAATGTGAGATTGAGCTTGAATCAGGAATACCAGTTCTTCTGCAATGAACCGGGGAAGTCAAGCACAGCTTAAGGAAACTTAAGAAACCAGATAAGCAGAAAACTGCCTGAATTAGCCCAAGTGAACTGCAGGGGAGGAGGGGGAGTACACAGGTATGTGGGTGACTTGGCCTGTGTTTGTGGGAATGGTAGTGGGTACAAGGCCACACAGGAATTAAGCAGCAGTTTTCATGAATTTAACATAAAGTGAGTCTATATTCAAAATTATGTAAAGAAGAAGATAGGTGCTTTTCTTTGCTGTGTGTGCTCTGTCTTTGGCAGAATGGCATTCCCAGGAATACCAGGCTGTTCCTGAGATCATAGTTATGTGACATCTGTGCTACCATTGTATGCCTGTTCTCAGGCAAGTCAAGCTGTGACCAGGTCCCATTTGTCGGTGCAGGAAGAGGCATCAGGGTCCTGTGTGGAATGTGCCCAGCTAGTTTCTTCTGTTTAGCAAGGACAGGCTCGCTGGAGACTTAGGACTATCCATATGGTATATAAATATGTTCTGCCAAGGCACTGTAAGCATCAGGGCCATTTGAGGTTCACCCTGGCAATCCCAGTCACTGCTCCTAAGGCTGAATTTATTTTTACTGCCTTGCCTTGAGATTCTAAGGCTATAGAATTATACAGTTCAATAGGAATCGGGCACCAAATATCTTGGGGCCACTGAATCTAAAGTACTTCAGAACATGAGACTCAGAGTTGAAGAACAGAGCCCTCACATATTTTAAAGTATCTGTTTAAAAGGAAAATGGTTTAGTACTTTCACTCACTGGAGCTGTATAATGGTTTAAGGAGGCACTAGGCTCCTTCAGACAATTTCTCTGTTGCTGCTGTTAAGTCAGGAAATGTTAAGCACACAGTTTGAAATAATTGCAAGAAAAGTGTGCATGTTTTGGATTCCTGTATTTTTGTCCCTGGATGTCTTTTTCCCTTTGTATGTGCAAAGAGTGTTTTGAGAGAGTCTCATGCAATCTCTAGAATTATTTCAGATATTATATTTCCATGATTTTCCATAGATCTTTATATTTTTCTTTCCTGTATCGCTGAAAGGTATATGCAGTTTTATTCAGAGGAGTTAATGATGACTTTAGGGAGATTTATTGTAGTTAAAAAGCATCCTGCGCATCTGTTTCTCTCTCATTATGACTTAGGGGGTCTGCCATCTGTTTGTTTCAAAGTGAAACTAAGCATAAATATAAATGTAAACAGCTTTATATTTGAGGAACTCTAATTTGACCAGTATCTTTTTGGTTCTTTACAAATTTGGTTTCTGCTCTGGATTAATTGTAGTTTTCAGAAATGTTAGCTACTACATGAAAGGACAGTCCCATAAAAAATGCCAAGAGTAGCTGGTACTTGGGGACATGTAGCAATCTTTGCCATGCTTAACAAAAAAAAGCCTGTAGACACCAAAAATATGCTGTGATTTCCCTCTACTGCATCAAAGGACATAGAATTGGCATATGTTCCAAAATGCTATAGTGTCTGCAAAAATATAGTGAAATATGTATTCACCAGATACACAGAACTACAGATTTTTTTTAAGGATTCACAAATGATACATAAGCACAGGAAACAAATATTACATTCCATGTATTGTATTCATTCCTTGCAAATGCGTGTATGCAATGACATTTTAGAAGCAGCTTTAATTAGGAGAATACTAGCAATTTCTTGCACTGTGCTGTGGTCATTGCTGGGAAGGTTTGTATAATATCTTTAAGAAAAGGGGTAGAAATCATCGCAAATAGACTCTCTCTGCTCTCTCCTCAAAACCATACGCAATGCTACAATGTCACGCCTATAAAATGGAAAAAGAAACCCAATATATACATGGGTGTGGCACAGGAGAAATCCCAAATTAGGAGGCAAATACTAACTACACAGGCAAGAAGTATGCATTGCGTATTACCAGACATCCAGCACTCTGCACGGACCCTCAGTGCAGCTAAACTATCTATCACAATATGTGCTTATACCTTCGTTTCCACATAATGTGCTTTACTTTCTTACACGTACACAGGCAGATGCACTCCCTAGGGGATAACAGTTCTTCCCTGGGTGTTTCTGCCTGCCAGCTGGGGAACTGCATGAAGTATGTACCTTCTGCGAGGGAGGGAAAAAATGGGGTTTCTTCGCTTCGACGTAGCTGAGTAATGGTTTATACAAACTACTGTCCTACATCTGACATAACTGAAATCTGAAATAATTGATAGACATTACATATTTTTACGTAAAAGCATAAGCAGAGATTGAGTACTGGGCCAAATTCAACCAATATCTTAGCTATAACTCAGCTGATTTCAGTAGATTAATCCTTGCCCGTATTAAAGCTGAAGTCAGATCCCTTTAGGCATACATCAGGTGTGTCCAGTAGTGTACAAGTGAAAGAAATGGATAGAGAAAAAAAAAATCAAATTGACATTGTCTCCAGTTTCTGGATTGATCAATAACACACAGAGTGGTGTTAGAGCCGTGGTTACACATTTCTGGTCTATTGACCATGGCCAACCCTCAGCATCACTCAGAGGCCAGCAAGCACCTGCCATTCAGTTTTTAATTGCATGTGCACTAAGGGCAGTTTGCACTTTGATTCTGTAATGGTGTTGCAATGCCCTAACTTTGTGATGGCATCTGCGGGCTGTGGCTTGGTAACTGCTACCCCGTTGAAAGATCTACATACTTTATTCTGAAATAATACTTAACCCTCCTCAGTGCCATGACATCTGACAGCTTGTCTAAGTCTCTGGACATCAGGAAAGGAAGACATCTAGGCTCACAGGCTGTGCATCACCTTAGCTGCAGTTTGTTCTTTCAACGCATCCTACCTGGGTCACCTGTATGTAATGCTACTTCCAGCTGTGCCAGGGGAGTGGGCTCAGGTGGGTGAGCTGCTGAGGGTCACGTTTCCTTTCTTGCTAGAATTCATAGAGACTGAGGTGTTTCCTCTCCAGTTCTTTCACTGGAGCTCTGCTTGACTTGAGGCCTATCCTGTCTCAAGGATGGATTTTATTTTCTAAAGAACGTGTTCCAGTTCAGTCAAAAGTCATGGCTGTCACGCGGGAATCTTGTCAGGGAATTCCTCAGCCTTTTGCAAATACTAGACTGGATTATGTAATAGTTGTTCTAGTTTCATAATCTATGAATCTGTACGTATATGCATCATCGTGCTGCTTGAGAAGGCAGTGGAAGCTGCTTTTCTTCTATTATATCTTCAGTTTGTAAATGTATCTTGCAATTCTTACTGTCTTAACACTAATGACAAGCAAAATATATTTGATTGAAGGTAAAACCCAAAAGAAGCAATTGAGAATAAGGCAATTTGGAATGCTTTGCAAACAGATAATTTTTTTTAAGTTATTAAATTAGTTTGCCCTATTTTTAGTTTGCATCCACCTCTCTGAGTCAGCAGAACTGTGAGAGAACAGGCTAGATGCATTAGTGTCAGAGTTGCTTGTGAAAAGTTTACGTGGAAGCATCCATCAATACATTCAATTACACCTTAATTGCTCATAAATTTACCTGTTTGGATCAAGGTTACTAAAGGTAATATATGAGACAACATGATTTTCATTTCTCACAGTGCTCACTTACTGAGCTTGTAAGAGAAGACCTTGGTAGTCCTTAAACACAGTCTTGAATACTGCAAAGGATATTCATACTTCAGAAATTCAGCACGCTTTTTTAGTTCCTTTTCAAGAGTTTTGATAGCGTTTTTGTCTTAAATGTTTCTTAGAGTTGATTTCATTTTTTTCCTGGTCTGTAAGTATTGTTTGCCAACATCAGGAGCAGGTTCCCAAAATAACCTTTCCTCCTATGACGATCTTTCCCACATGATTTGTTCCAGTGAAATCAGTTATGTTTTAAATACTGCCTCTGAGATAATAGAAGATTACAGCATCAGACCTCCCACAGAATTTGCCTGCCAGCTTAGTTGTTTTATAAGTACAGGCCCAGCCTGCTATATCAAGTTTTGCCTTGGTAGCTGTACTGGTTCAGGATCTGAAGTTTTCTTAGAGCTTTGTTGATGCCAGCATCTTAGGTGACCATACAACTATTTGCTCTACCAAAAGAACTGTATTTTTGTCTTTGTTGTGTGGTGAAGGAGGTAATGTAGCCACACACCTTAAAAGAAATAATAAAAACGAGTAGTTCCCTCAAATGTTGCATGCAATTACCCTGCAGGCAGAGTTAAATAGCAGATGCACTATGGCATAGATGGGTCTATGTTTGCCCATTTTCCGAAATATTGTCGCCCTCGCTGTTGTGTTTAAAAAACCCAACCAACCAAAAAAAAAAAAAAACACAAACAAAAAAGAAAAAAGCCTAGAAAACAAACATTAACACAGCTAATTATTTCCTCTTTTAGACTGTAATCAAAAGAGAGGGTGTGAAGGTGCTCCAGCTTCTGATCTAGTATTCCAGTACTACAATTTCTGTTCCACAAATCACTGACCAATTTCCTTTTAATCTATTGGAAACATAAGCTATGAATACATAAGCTATGAAAACATAAGCTGGTGACTAGCAGCTAAGTTAAATGGCTATATCAGCCTAAGGTAGTATTAAGGGCGCTAATAAAAAGGCAGCATCAAGATACACCTGAAAATAAGCTGCTTCTAGCTGTCACTTGGGTTTTCTTCATAAAGTATCCCAGCTACAGAACCAGCTCAGGCATACCTACCACACTGCAGTCTCTTCTTTGGGCTACTATTTCAGTAAATATAGTTGCAAGTTACAAAGATGTTACTGGGTGTAAAAGGAGCTGTGAGGTATTTAATAGGAATTCCTCCTTCACCTACCCTCCATCTTTTAATTTCCTGAAGTTTATTGAATGCCATTCAGTGATTTTGTAAATTGTGAGAACACAAGTAAGATACTGTTTAAACTTGTCATCGAATGATTCACTTCTTAAATGATAGTTATGGGATATGATGTTTATGCACATGTTCATTTTTAGGAAGTGAATTTAATTATGATTGAGTGCAGCGTCTTCATTAGCAGGAAATAGTACTCGCATTGCAAGAGTTTTTAACATCTGCTGAAGTAAATATCACTAATTAGTCCTAATATTACAATGACTCTCAATCTGTGACATGTAATGGGCTTTTTCTAGACACTACATATTAATAACAGAGTAATGATGTGGCATTTGGACTGCTTAAGTGAAAGTAAGGTCTCCCTGCTGACACCAGGTGTAAGGTGATCACGTCATCAAAGAAAACTGCAAAGTGTGAGCACCATGTGAATCATATTTTATTCCTGTCTATTAAAGCTCTAGAAACTGGGAAAGATATCAGTTTGAACACCTTGCAGGTAACAAGGAAGGGCAACAAAAATAATCAAAGTTGTGGGCCATCTTCCATACAAGAAACAAATGAATGAGGTAAAGCTCTTCAGCCCGGAAAAGTGACTGAGGGAAGAAAAGAGGGAAGTAGGGAACAGGCAGCTACGGATAAATTTACTGAATTTGTACTTCCAGTACAAGAATGTCGAATAATACAAGGAGGAGGCAAATGCTGAAAAAACAAAATGAGATAATTCATCATTGACCTCACATTATACCTATAGGGCATCATGCTACAGGATGATGCAGATCTTGGAGGCTTACCTTGATCAAAAGACGAGGCTAATTTGGCTTGCTTGACTAATGAACAAATATAAAAGCCTGAAAAATAAGGAGGGCACAGATGAAAGGAAAAAAAATCTGTCAGAGAAAGACAGAAGTACATATGCACGAAGTTTTCGTCTAACCTTCTGACTATTTGCAAAACTATAACAAACTCCTTAAAGTACTTTAATAGATTAAAGTGAAAATGTTGCAATATAAATTACTTGCTCTCTTCTCCCAATTCTAGTTAATACTGACAAGAAACTGGAAAGGATACAAGTCATTATATACACACTGAAAGAGGTTTGATAAATTATTTGGTTTTTTAGTAATTTGTTGAAATAGTTTCTTATGCTGTAATTTACAAACCAAATAGTCTCATCTTATTTTACTCATAAGATGCATATGTTAAACTTAGCAACATTTTTTCCTAGGCTAGATAAAGCTAAATAGTATCGGATACTCATTGGGCAGTTATTACTGGATTTCATTCAATCCGTCAGCACATGGTATTTTTACATTTCTCTGTGTGCCTTTGATAGACTATTGCAGATTTTGATCTATTATATTGAATGTATTTTCATACCTAGTGACTGAAATGTCACAGATTAACAGGAATATTGGCAAGTCTAGTTCTAAACCCTTAGCGGTAAACTAAGCATTAATGATAAGCATAAAGAAAAGCTGGACCGATGGGAAGCCAATAGAAGTGGTTCTCCATTGAGCAGAGACCAAAAGAAAAATCTTTGTGTTGGAAAGGCATTTACAAGGATAAAAAAAGCACCACAGTGTTTGCCAAGGGGTGGAGGGGGAAAGGTGTCTTGCTGCAAACCAGGCCTATTTTCTTCAAATAATCTCCAAGGAAACAGCCTCTGCCAAGCTAGGATCTGATTACGAGCTGCAGGCCTCAGACCATAGACGTTACTGTTTTAACACTTTTGCCTTCCTTTTTATCCCAGCAGGAACCAGGCTGTATGGTCTGCCGTGTAACTTGACCTTGCTTGGAGATAAAAGGACAGGTTAGCACACAGCTACCACAAACCCAGAAGCAAAAAGACAGTACTTAGAAAATAAAGGAAGGAGCTGGCACGATGTGATTATGTGTAATGTTCTGTGCTGTGCGGCGTGGGTGGCCTGATGAGCAGTGCCCATCCACAAAACCCAGATAGAAACTTGGACTTGGTCATGATTTCTCCATTTTTAAGCTTGTCTGTACAGAGAAGCTGTGATTTTCTGTGATTTAAGTGTGTTAATATCACTATTACTAATATCACTAAGATATTAACATTTACTCAGATTATTTCTTCCAACATTGGAGATGAAGAAAAAGAAGAAAAGAAAAATGGAAGGGAAAAAAAACCTACATAAAATTCTAATGCTTTTGGTAGACGAAATAATAAATCAGCAGAAAGTGTTTGATACGAACCTTAGAACTCACATAAATTCTTTGCTGCTGTTTATTGCTGTCTTCTGAGCTTTCCATGCAACAAGCCAGTGAGCCCAGAGTTCACGAGCAATTAGGCATGACATGTCTTAAAGTGTCTCAGGGATGCTAAAAGAAATAAAGGCTCAGTGATGAAGCATTCAGCATCCAAAAGCTGAAAAGAGAATGAAGAGGAAGAGAGATTCTGCTGCAACCAACCATTGGTGCTCAAAATCTCTCTTATATCTTTAGGTTATAAGCGCTTCAGAGAAGGTACCTTTGTGGTGCTCTGATTACAGTTAGAGCATTTTAGTACTATTACAGTATGTGTCAGACCAGAGAAAGGAGTTGCAGCTCAGTTACCTCTGGTTAGATGGGACTTCTCGTTGTACTGTTGGCTTTATTTTGAATAGCTCCTGAAAAATATACAAGATTCTGATTAACAATGCAACAAAATAACTACAGTCCCAGTGATCTGTTTTGATGTATTGTCAGTGGGAGGATGCAGGGCCTGTAAGGAGGTGGCCTATTTGCAGCTTACTAAATTACAATTAGTTTTCTCAGCTACTATTTACATAGCAGAACATATTTTGCATTTTAGGCCTTTGGACATTGGGACCAAACCAAGGATGAAGGTACTTGGGCCATCAAACCTCACTTTGATCTCAGCAAATGGAAAAATTATGTACCTGCACCAACTGCAGAAATGCTTGAGCTTCTCAACAAAGAATTAAGTTTCATAGCATGTTTTGAAAGCTTTATTTCTGTCATCATTTTACCTTGCATGAATTGTGTATCCTCACAAGTGACCAAAAAGCAAAAATCCCCCAAAAACACGCAACGTCAAGCCTGGTTACAGCATCTTCTTAAAGTTAAATGGTTCTTTTTTGCTTTGTAGAAGAAATGAATTTACTTTCTTTGTGGCTTTTTTCCCCTTCCAGACTCTGACGGCACCTGCTCCATTCGCAGATGAAAGAAGCTGTCAATGCCAGGCTCCCCATGAGAAGCTAACCATTGCACAAGCCCGCCTAGGAACACCAGGTATGTATAGACTGCAACATCAGGAGAATCACAGGTGCTCCCAAAGCTCAGGCTCTCCCTTACGGATATATGTCCATGCTCACTTATATTTTCTGCTTGGAAGCAGAAGGGCCAGCTTGGTATCTGGTGCTGTCAGGTAATAGGGAAGAAACCGGTGACTAGAGGACAATTATGTTCTGCTAGAGAAAGAAAAAGAGAAAACATTACAACTTGAAGTTTGTTGTTTTCTTGGATAGTTGCATGTTGCTTGGAAGGAAGGCTTGCCAGCCCACTCCAACCAGCCTGAAAATTGTGTTGGGTACTGACCACCTCTGGGATTCTCTTTCCATACTACTGCTGTATGATGACTCTTCTTTCACTGATGTTCTTGTTGATCACTTTGGAGCCTAGGTGGCTTTAAAGGCAATTTACCCTTTGCAAAGAAACCACGTCCATTTTCTTTATCCCAACATTAATGATTGGGCTGGTGAAACAGGATGATTTCACATAAAACCCCAAATACACACTTCAACCCTGCTAAATTCTAAGAGTTTATTTTTTAAAAGTTTTTGTTTACTTATTTTACTTATTTAAAATAAGCTTTTAAAGTATGTACAATAAATAAGCTCTCCAGTCAGCTCTGCAAGAAACAATGTTCTCCAGTGGACCCTTAGATGTCCTGACAACAGAGACATCTTTCTCTAGTGCTGAAGCACAGTCCATGTAGGCTGCAGCTCTGTTACTCACATCTTGACCATCCTTTTGCTTGGTGGTGGCACAGCTATCAGCCATGTAATTTAGTAAAGCAAGTCCTTTTTCTATCTGGAAGCTTCTGCTGTAGATATCATACACAAAGCAAAATTTATAGGGGTGATAGCAGGAAAATGGTGAGAAAAAGAAATTATAGTCTCGTTGTAGAGAAGAGCTTGGGAGAAGCGTGAAAAGAGAGAAGTGAAAGGTTTATGTGGAAGAGGTAGGTGATACATTTTTACAGTGGAAAGCTGTGGGAAAAACAAAGTCATGGAAAAGAGAGAAGGAAAAGGGAGATGATAGGAAAAAAAAGAAGTAAAAATATTTTAAAAAATCCAGAAGGCAGAACTGACTAGAAAGGCAGAGAGAAAAGAACAGGACATATGGTGGAACTCCAAATGAAGCAGGAAGATGACATTTTTGCTAAATTAGAGTGCAAGGATGATGTATGATAATAAATAGGCTAGGTCTGAGAGAAAACATCATAAAGCACAGAGAAGAACAAGTAATGAGCGGGATAAAACACTGCAAGTTCACCCATGCTGCATTTTGAACATTGGAGTAAATCTCCACAATTATCTGATCTGGGAACAAATACCTGTCCAGTAGTATTAAGTGCAACTTGCTTTGGGACTGAAAAATCACTGTTTTGTTTCTTTCTTCACAGCTGATAGACCTGTCAGAGTGTATGCAGATGGGATATTTGACCTCTTCCACTCTGGCCATGCTAGAGCTCTTATGCAAGCCAAAACTCTATTCCCAAATAGCTACTTATTAGTAGGAGGTAAGATAAGACTTATTTATTGCACTGGATTTTTATTTGTGTGCTTCAGTATCAGAGAGCTATTGCTGTGCTTGCACCTCCAGCTGTTTATACACTGACTTTGAATGCTGCTTTCACTTTGGGGGCTTTCTATAGGTGATTTGCCTTGAATTACATCTTACAATTGCATCAATTAAAGTAAAAGTCAAATTCTGCCCTCAGCAGCACAGGCACAATTCCCATTCTAGTTAAAGCAGCTGCCTGCATGACTCTGAGCTTGGAATAGCTCCAGATGAATAATTTACCTTTTTCAGTTTTTTGCTCAAAATTGTTCAAAGATGAAGATGAGTGAATGAGATCAACCACTCATTTGTTCCTGGCTCCTTCATCTCACTACCAGCCAAGCACATCACACAGCCCCCACCTGCCAGGTCAGCACTGTGTGTGCAGAACTAGCCTTCAACATCAGCAAAGGAGCGAAATCACCCGTTATCATTGGAGATCCAAACATAGCTCAGGATTCTAGCATAGTTATCAGCTTACAAGTGTCCCTGGGCAGGTTACTTTCTTATCAGTGTTTTTGCCGTGAATATCTTCTATTTTTTTCTGGTGTGCAGCTGGCTAACAGCAGTTCAGTGGTAGGTAGGTGCCTGAGGAGTCGTTGGAGGGTAGCTGTGTCCTGCGTAACTGGCTGTGCAAGCTCTCGTGAGGCCTCAAAAACATACATTTCGGTTCTAGCTTCTCACGCCTTTGGGGTTGAGATACACCTCCTGTAAACTTTTCACAGCAGCCTTCACCTTCCTAAATGCTTACAGCAGTGATGATAAAGCAAACATGACTGCAACCTCTAGATACTTTGTAAGGTATGTTATTTTGTATCTTTGTACAAAATCAGCTGAAAGGCATGGGGAAAAATATCCAACGTAGAGGAAATCTACTTATAAACACACTCTTCCATTTTAGTCTTAAGTCTATGAATTAAATTTTCTGGGAGGGTAAGGAGACATCCCTTTGTTATGAAGAAAACATTTAGGACACTTGTGTTTTCTTGCTCAGACAAATAGCTTGAAGAAGAAGCAAGTAGAGGTGCAAGACTGTGAGGTTTTAAAAGAAATGCCAGTAGTGCATGTTTTGCTGTTGCTTTTAAAGGAGAGAAGAGTGTGTCCCAGATCTAGGAAGAAGCTCTGAGGCAAAAGCCTGGCTCCTTTGACATTCATGGCCTATCTTCACTTTGCAGCCAGCCCTCATCAGCACCTTTTCTCCCAGCAAGGCACCATGTCTTACCGTGTTTAAAAAGTGGGCACCTCTCCACACCCACTTACAATTTGTGCTGCAATAGCACTAGCGTCATGTGTGTTTGTGGGTACCTCAACCAACCTCTTTTATTTCTTGTTGTGAAGGCAATTATTTGGAGCAAAGATTTTTTTTTAAAATAGATATTTATACCTTTGCAAATCAGTCATTTGCTCAGAGTGACAGAATCCAAAGGAAATACAAAGACATTGTGTCTGCATTGCACATGAACAAACAGTAATCAAAAAATGAAATCAAACCTTTCTACAGATTTCAAGCAAATCTTACTCTTTTCCAATAATTTTAGTAGACCCTGTCTTCCAGGAGAGGGTAGCTTTAAGATGACATAAAGGCTGCACATAAATATAAATACAATGCCAGAATGGATCTTTCTACTGAAAATGCTTTGATTTTCCGTTCTTGTCAGCAGGCATAAAAAATGACATAATAGGATAGAGTAGCATTTTGCTAGCTGCAATTCATATGTATATTATTACCTGGCTTTGAATTTTGCACAAACTTTGGGGCTATCTAAGCCTTCCTACATTTTTCCTACTTTAGAGGTCCTTAACAACCATCGCAGCAAGAACATCCATTTCAGATCATAAAAAAGACAGCATTTTTGCAGCGCCTTGCATGATAGGTTGATGTTTTCAAATCAGAAAGAAGCAGCTGCTGTAGGGCTGCTCTCACACTTCCCTGCAGCACTAATAATGTTGCATTTATCATTCATCAAGCACATTTACTGTTTGTCCCAGTGTCACAGACAAGTGATATCTAAAGGCACAGTTTTGACCTGTGGTGAAGGTCTGCCAACCCAGATATAAATGGATATCACATTATTCCATGGAGGTTGCCAAATGACTACTATAGCTATACTATTAGACAGGTTACAGTTGTGGGAACATACCACTGTTTCTGAACTTGCTTATTTCACTAGAGCACGTGGCTTTTCCTAGTCTTTTCCACTGGACTTCCTTCTGCCATGTCCCATTTGAACATGACATGAGCTTTATTTCTCTTTTTATGAAACCAGCTGATCTCAAAGCTAAACTCAGAGAGAGATTCCTGTAAGATTTGCCATGACTTGTTTTCCATCAGTGTTTATGTAGTGAGAAACTGTAAATTCATCATTTAGAGCATTGTGTACCAAGCAGGAATAGGAGACTCAGAAAGGCTAAAGGGTCTCCATTCTTGGAAACACTAGTAGACGTGACCCTGAGAAACCTGCTATAGTTGACCCTGCTGTGAGGAAGATGGTGGGATTACATGATGTCCAATGGTGCCTTCCTACCTCATCTATTTGTGATACATGAAGCTTGCAAGCACTCTCTTTGCTGACACTGCAGTTTTTAAGTGTTTTTAAACCACTGGCTGTCACCCTTGAAATTTCACAGCCCAGACATTGCCACATAGAGTGGAATTGAGTTGTCTCAACACGTGCATATCATACCACCTGAGATGTCCTACAACATTTCATTCAGGCTCTGGCTGCAGCTCCAGAAAGGGAAAGATCTCTCAGAAGTCAATGGTTGTACCTGCAAACCCCGTGCAGAACTCTTAGATGGCCTGGAGCAGCCGAAAATTAGCTAAGCTAATGACTAAGTACTTAATGGAATTATCAGGAAATTAATAAATAACTGCTAGTCATGCTAATTCTATTGAGTTTGTAGCTATTTTGTTGACACTTCCATATCTTAGTTTGCAGTGATGATTTAACTCATAAATTCAAAGGCTTCACTGTGATGAATGAAACTGAGCGATACGAAGCCCTCAGGCATTGTCGCTATGTGGATGAGGTCATCAGAGATGCACCTTGGACACTGACACCTGAGTTCCTTGAAAAACATAAGGTACATTTCTCTCCTTATCCCTCTTCTCCCCTGTATAGACCAATGGTTGAGAATAAACTCATTACGGTTGGGTATTTGTTTTAAACTAGAAGAGGGCAGATTTAGACTAGCTATAAGGAAGAAATGTTCTACTCTGAGGGAGGTGAAACACTGGAACAGGTTGCCCAGAAGTGTGGTAGGTGTCCCATCCCTGGCAACATTCAGGGTCAGGCTGGACGAGGTCTGAGTGACCTGATCAAGTTGAAGATCTTGCTCACTGCAGGGGGGTTGAACTAGGTGAACTTTTAAGGATCCCTTTCAACCCAACCATTCTGTGATTCTATAAGCAGCAAATCTGTGGAATTCTGTGCACTGCAATAAATTATTTAATTCAGTTAAATACCAGTCACTTTAATTACATATAGAGCATTGCTTGCATCAGTCTTTGTTAGAAAATGTCATACTTATGCTTTTTTTTCTTAGTATGCTAGGATGATTTCTGTAGTGGGATTTTTGAATGGTAAAGTAACATGGAATTATCAGCCATAAACTGACATTCAAGAAAGGAGCTCATGAACCAGGAAAGTTATCACATAGTGCCTAAAGTCTTGTTAGGGCTTGAATTAAAGCCACATTTCTTATTAATATCAACAGGTGCAATAATTGGTCAGAAATATATATAACATCATACATCCTCTAAAAGGCAGGGTATAATTTCTATAATTGCTATCGACTGTCTTTCAATATATATAAATCTTAACCAAAGCATAATTAACAAGGATGTATTTTAGTGTCTACATCACTGGGTGACAAGTGGACAGTACTAGTTACACGTGTATATGTACAGAGCCCTAAGAAGGTAGAATCAGTAATCCTGCCTCCATGAATCTGAAAGTTGAGGCTTTGCCACTCTACTTAGCTCTTCCAGTAGCAATAAAAGCAATGGGTTTCTTAGGTTTTTTACAGAATATTATGCAGAGCCAGTCAGAGCAGTGTGTTAACAGCAGTGCTTTGAGAGACAAGCTTTCTACTCTTTCATAATCGATTGTACAACACAGCAGTTTTAGGCCTGGGTCTAGTGTAGTATTCTAGGTTATGGCTTTAGCATAAAAATGTCAAAGGCAGGTCATCTGAAGTAGAGAAAAGAGATGATCCTCCACAATGACTTCCTGCTGAAGTGGCATGCGATTCTTCTTCTCTTCACTGGCAGATTGACTTTGTAGCCCATGATGACATCCCATACTCTTCCGCTGGCTCGGATGATGTGTACAAACACATAAAGGAGGCAGGTAAGAGCAACTTTAAATTTATAGCACCTTCCTTACCAGCTTCAGCTCAAATTCTTTTACTGCCTTTTGACCACAGCTGCTGGGAATGAAGCAATAGAGAGAATTCCACATTCTCTTACAACCTAATGGTAGATACGTACTGACTTCAGCAGAAAGATTCACTTTCTGAAACCACAAAGAATATCCTTGTCTGAACTCCTACCATAAATGCCAGGAAGCCATTCAGATCTGTTGTAAAGGAGTCCCATCTGGGTTTTTAAGACAATTTTAGGGTGCCCGACTAAGAGCTTTGAATGGATGAAAATTACTTTAGTTCCCACATCAGCCCAGCCAGCTTCAGTGGTTTGTTGATAACCACAGACTGACACAAAAACTGCAAACTCCTTGACACAGCCTAGTCCTGAATCTGGGTGAGCACAGGTAGCCTTTGGAGGTCATTCTGATTTGCAGCAAGGGTTCTTTTCACTCCCCTGGCAGAGTGTGGAAATCAGTACCAGAGTAATTAATTTGCCATGACTATTTAGCAGTTTGGTACACTGCCATATTACATTGAACATGAACATGCTGAAATCATCAGAAGTTTGTATCACTTCAGATCAAGGAAGCTGAATTAAATCTGTGGAGACAATGTTAAGCCACTGTTTGTCAGCAGCAGCTATCCTAACACAGTGAGCAGTGGAGGAAGAGGAATTGATCATACCTTTCTACTCCTGCTCCCTGGAGCTGCTGCTTTGAACCCTGGCAGCTCCATCCTTTTCCTGTTCTACCTAAGCATGTACGTCAGAGGCTTAAAAATTCCAGAGCAAATCTTCTTGATGCTAATTTGTCATGCAAAGTGACCTTCTCAAGCTATACAGTGACAGCAGTAGACTAGGTATTGACCTGAACTGAAAGAGTAAGCTTTTTATAGCAGCACTTCTTGATCTTTTTCACTTGCAAACCACACTGTGGTATCAGACTCACAACCTTCCTTTGGGAACTGCTGTTCAACAGTTTCAGAGTCAGCACCAACTTGCTTCAGTAGGCAATAGAACATACCTCCAGCAAGGACAGGTCACTGAGGGACACGTGGAATACATGCTGCTCAGGTGGCTATTTCACCTTTCTTTTATAAGGTGCTGAGTGGACAGGACAATGTGCCAGGAGCCGTCAGTGGATCTGCATTTGTTACCAGCCTGGGCTGAGGGGTGCCCAAACCTGGCACATCCTTCTTTGCTGTTGGTCTCTGCTTGAGTGCAGTGTGCGTGTGTCCTGATGAGAAATTCAAACTTTGTTTGCAAAATAGAGTATGCACCTAACAGCTTAAGGAACTGCCTGTCCTGTGTCCGTCACTGTGAGATGCTGGAGAATTTATTTCAGTCTTGTATGGGTGAATTTTGTTACCTAAAAACTAGGAATAATGTTACCTTATTTGTGAAGAGTTTTGAGATCTAGTGCTGTAATAGTCCTAATGCTTCATAACAGCATTATTATGATAATGAATTTCTCCTTTCTTCTAGAATATTCTTTTTTAAATAGGCCAATGCTGTGGATGCACTTGTGCATTTTTCTCAATTCCACTACTCCCATTTTCCGACACCACGCTGCTGGTGAGGAGACACGCAGATGGGAACTGTGGAGCCCCTTGTATAGATTCCCATGGGCTCCTGTTTCCCTGCTCCCTTCAGTGAGTGGGAGGGTGTATGAATGACTGGGAGCTGGGTCACTGTGTGCTGACTAAAACTCTGCACATCTGTGAACAATTAGTTTGGAAAAAATGAATCACATGAAGCAAGTGAAATCAATGACTAAAGGTAATGTTCTCATACATTGCTTTGTACATCAGCTTGAAAACAATTCAGCTTTTGGCTTAGCAAGAAGAGGGTTTGAATTTTGTTCATCTCTTCTTGTAGCTGCTATCTATATAGGCTTCTGGCTCAAAGTGGGTTTCACTACTTCCAAAAATAGTTTCCTGAGTGACTGCTGCAAGCCTGAAAATCACGATCATGGGAGCTTCTCTGCTCATGATTATTTTAATCTATTTTTTACCAGAGTATTAATTAGAGATCAAAAATAAAAAATATCACATAGCGGTTAGTTGCAAGAAGCTGCTAAGCTACTTGATTATTCCTCCAAATCTTTTTTTAACCCTGTGAAATTAGCTAGCAATGCCTATTTCAAGTGAACGTGTGAGGATTCACTTGCTAGTGTCTATAGCACCCTTTAAAGACAAAGCACTACTTCTTCTGCAAAACCATTTCCAATCTTCTTTCACAGCTCTGTTTCTTCAACAGCGTGATGTTGCAGTTGTATATAAGTGATAATAATATTTTTTTTGTACCCCTAAATAACTACTAAACCGAGAAGCACTAGCCCTCTGCTGTTATTGCCTTTGTGATTTACATTAACAGTTCACGTGATCCTGTCTTGATAAGGACTAATTAAAAAGCAATACATACCTTGTCTGTGCTGATGGAAATAGAAGCAGCATTAATAAATTGTTAGTTTTCTTAGGGATGGGTCTGTTGGAGCAGGGAGAGTGATTATGTAGTCCCTGACATGGCCAGGTGGACATGAAATAGGGGCTGTGGAGACTGATACCTGCAGTCCCCATGGTGTTATCTGTGTTTGTTCACACTACCATTACATTTCACCTTCCTGTTACAAGCTACTGGCACTTCCAAGGTGTATCACAGTTATTGAACACATCTTTTACCTGAAGGCTTTTCTTGGCTTTTGCCAAGGCCAGAGGTTGGTCTGTGTTACTCAGGACAACAAAGACCATCAGATGGTGCAGCACAGGAGTGAAGGGAAAAATGGAAATACACAGGGGAGTAGCAAATGGCCTTTCAATAGTGGGACTGGAAGCCAACCCTCCTACTCTTTTATATAACATTAAATAATGGCTAAATTTTTGGAAGGAACTGCTCTGTGCATTTCCACAGCTACGAGGTTTAGCCTTTCTTGCTCGGGAGCCCCTGCCAGTCTAATAACTTCCACATCACAGCTGACACTGTGGAGAAGGCAAGTTTTAGCCTGTCTGAAAGCTTGAGGGAAAATGAATCATATAGCAACTTAGTGCCTTTCCTAAACTCACATAAGAACAACAAGAAATAACTGGGAATAAGACAGGCAGAATTACAAGTCTCTTACCTTTGGCCAGGCATTTCTGCTACACCCCGCAGCACCTAGTACTGTTGGTGCTGTCTCAGCAGGCTTTCTTTCCCCATTTTGCTCAGGAATGTTCGTACCAACGCAGAGAACTGAAGGTATCTCAACTTCAGATATCATCACAAGGATCGTCCGGGACTATGATGTATATGCCCGGCGCAACCTCCAGCGAGGATACACCGCCAAAGAGCTGAATGTTAGTTTTATAAATGTAAGTACACAAACCTGCATTTACTTCTGAAATGCTCTACATTGCAATTAAGGTCCTAGCAGAAAGGTTAAGAAAGGGTATCTTCTTCCTACTGCCTTTAAAATAGCTGAGAATAATTTAATTTAATAAAACCAAACAGTATACTGAAGGTACTTGTAACTCCTCCTATTAATTAGCAGCAGCATTTCCATCTTATGCTTTTATGTTTGTGAAAAGACTGCTGCTCCCCCTTCCTCCTTGATCTACAGGTGACCTAATGACACCCTAGGAAGGAGCCCACCCTCCCCACTTCAGGCTTCTCAGCTGCTCACCCAAGACACAGATCTCTTTATTCCTATTGTGAGAAGGCAGCACAGAAAGCAAGGATTTCAATATGCAAACTTCTCCTACAAAGCGACATGGTAAAACCCAAACCATCTCCATCATGAAGCAGTGAGATTACTAGAGAAAGCTAAAATGTTTTTTAAAGACAAGGAAGTGTGTTACAAAGCTAGTACATAAATTATAGAATAGTTCGGGTAGGAAGGGACCTTAAAGATTATCCCGTTCCAACCCCCCTGCCGTGGGCAGTGACACCTCCCACTAGATCAGGCTGCCCAAGGCACCATCCAACCTGGCCTTGAACACCTCTAGGGATGGGGCAGCCACAGCTTCCCTGGGCAGCCTTTGCCAGTGTCTCACCAACCTCATGGTGAATAAATTCTTCCTTATGTCTAGTCTAAATCTGCCCCTCTCCAGTTTATGTCCGTTGCCCCAGTCCTATGACTACAGGTCTTTGTGAACAGCCCCTACCCAGCTTTCCTGCACCCCTTTAGGTACTGGAAGGTTGCTATAAAGTCTCCTTGGAGCCTTCTCCAGGTTGAACAACCCCAGCTTGTCCTCATATGGGAGGTGTTCCAGCCCTCTGATCATCTTTGTAGCCTCGCCTGGATCTATTCCAACAGCTCCATATGTTTCTTATATTGAGGATTCCAGAACTGGAACACAATACTCCAGATGAGGTCCCATGAGAGAGGAACACAGGGGCAGAATCACCTCCCTTGCCCTGCTGGCCACACTTCTTTTGATGCAGCCCAGGATAGGGTTGGCCTTCTGGGCTGCAAGCACACATTGCCAGCTCATGTCGAGCTTCTCATCAACCAGCACCCCCAAGTCCTTTTCTGCAGGGCAGCTCTCAGTCACATCACCCCCGCATCCTGTATTGAAATTGGGGATCATATTGAGGATAAATGATGCTGACAAGATCAGACGCCACAATAGGCAGCGCAAGAGCACCAGTTTTGGGTTCAAATTATTCAGGTTCCACATTTGGAATTGCACCTTACGCTCCAGTGAGTGGTAAATACGTACCAGAAAGGGAAGTTTGCTTTCCTTCATTTTATGTTTGAAGTCTTAACTGAAGGCCTGGAGATAACCCACATAACTGAGATTCTTTGTGATTGGGCTGGCTTACAGGAGGACTTCCTACCTTCTTCCTTGATGTTAGGAAACTCCTGTGTGAATGACTGAATTGTGTCACTTTATGAGGGTTTTGAAGTCTGGGAGAGAAATCACAGATTACAGGGCATAAATGTTGACTTTACTATGCTTTTTCAGTCTTCTACATCTCTAAAAAAATCCTGCTTGTAAGCACTCCACCCAGAAGGATCACTGATGCAAATATCTTTTAAATAAGGCTTGCTGGATGCCTTGGGTGCTACTCAAATCTATGCTTTAGCAACTCTAATATTTAGATACTCTTGCATAAGATATGCTTCTTCCAGTTTCAGACACTGATGTATCCTGAAGTCCCTCCTAGCATTTAGTTATTTAGCTTATAGTAATTTAAATGCTGAAATACTAATTTGCACCAGAGACCATCTGGTTTTTCAAAATTCAAACCACAGGATTTCACCAAGGCAGGCAAGTGCTGGTTTCTTCATTAAAGGAAGGGCTGATCACCTACTAGTGTGAAGTGAGCTTGGTTTCTTTGGACCCTGAAGATTTTTGTTGGCCTTACAGCCTGCAGAGATGATTCTTCTAGTGATGCACCAGGTAGAATAAAACCTACCTCAGCACTAAACAGTATTTGTTTTAGAGATAAAGTTCCTGTTAAGTGAAGTTCAAAGGAAATTAAAAAATGATAACGATCTGTGCTTCTACAGAGACCAGAAGCATTTCAAGACAAAATCCCTTTAACCCCAGAGTATTTGAGAAGTTTGGCATGAGGTGAGCTCCCCAACATTATCTCTCTTTCCCTCTCTTTTGCTGTGACTTGGCAACTAGGAGTTTGCTGTCTTTTCTATGAAGTTCGCTGGCCAAAAGCCACTGGTGTATGCACATCCTTGTTGCAGCCAGAAGCTCCTATTAGCTAGCCAGGCTCAGAGATGAAGAGAGCTTTCCTTCTGCTCTGCAGAAATCCAGCCAAAGAGGCAGTGTGATCCAAGTTAGCAGGTCAGCCGTGGGCTGCATTTGGTAGGAAACCCAGGGAGATTTGCCTTCCGCTTACTGTTAAGTCCGAGTTATTAATTTCTCACTTGTATCCTTTACAAGATTCATATACTTTTCAGAGTTCAAAATTTGAAAATGTGGAAAGGTTCATGTAGTGGATTAAACATAGCATTCACACAACACAGACTTTTCAATATGCCTCTCCTGCACTCCGTTCCACAAATGTTAAATTTGCATTTATAAAATTAACCTGGCAATAATTAACCAATACCATATGTATACATATTAATGCTTTTTTTTCTTTCTTCTCAGCTATCAGTGGCTAATTATTTCCAAGTCCTTGTATATTAATCTTTGTCCACTCTTTTAAAACAGGAGAAGAAATACCGCTTTCAAAACCAAGTGGACAAAATGAAAGAAAAAGTCAAGAATGTGGAGGAAAAGTCAAAAGAATTTGTTTACAAGGTGGAAGAAAAGAGCCATGACCTTATTCAGAAATGGGAGGAAAAGTCCAGGGAATTTATTGGCAACTTTTTAGAGCTGTTTGGACCCGATGGAGCTTGGGTAGGTATTCTGCCATCCCAGGAGGTCTGAGTAGTTTTTATCTCTCCTCTGTAACACAAATCAAGAACAGATTCTTTTGCTGCATTCTTTGTTTTGAAAGCCAGCATAGTAGGATAATGCCAAACCTGCCTGCTGAATCAAATAACTCATGCCAATACTGCAGTGGGAGGATTCGCCTCTTCTGGCTATTGCTGCTTTGGGATAATTTCTATTTTTTGTGAAGGTGCAACAATGAACATGGTACTGCTTTTAGTAAAGCTGTATAACAGCAACACACAAGCAAACAAGCCAGTAGAGTTCATTCTCTCCATTAGCATTAAGTGGGACCGCATAGGCACCAAGGAGGAATTACACACTAGAGGCAGTGAGGGAAACAGGACTATTGAAAAGTTTTTCAATAGTCCTGTCATGGTCTGTACTCAGCAGTAGAAGATGGCAATTATCTAACTTTAAAACCCGCTAACTTAAAATCCCAAGAAATGTCAAATGTTCAGGCTCTTCTGACTGCAGGGAGAACTCAGGTGGAACTGAAGCACTTTCAAAGCTCTCCTTGGTACGTGCTGGCTCCACAGAGCCCATTTACCAGAGGTCTCCAGGTGCCTTGGAAAGCCAGTTGAGTCAGCCACAGCATCCTTCTGGGGCGACACTCCAGGGCCTTACCTGCTTAAACCAAAATCAGTCACTGAATAGTGAGTTGGTGACACTTGAGAGCTCCAAAAGACCCTCCAGAGCTCCAAAAGACTCTCACCTTTCAGCAATAGCTTGCCAAACTGAGCAGCTTTGTTTCCTTGTACAGCTTCTGTTTGTTTCACTGAAACCAGTAGCAAAGCTTAGTTTGAATGTAGACTTTATCATTTGTTTGAACAAACCTTCTTAGACCTTCCTGCTGGGAGTCAGTCCTTTTCCAATAAGGTGTCTGTGCAACTGTGTTCTGCTGAGAGCCATCCAGCACAGGCATCATCCCAAATGTACCTGCAGCTCTGCAAGCTCAGAGTGAAGCTGTCGCTTGGTGTGAGGAAACGTGAGCACAGAGAAGAGCAGCGAGCAGCACAGGGTGAACCGAGGGGAGCAGAGTAAGAGCTATACAAATAATTCCACAGAGGGGCACGGTGCTTCGGAAGCACAATTCCAAATGGAGGCACTCAGGCAGGCAGCGCCCTCCTCACCAGAAAGCAAACCTTTGGAAGAGGCTTGTGCAAAGCCTTAACTGCTCATGGATTACAGTTTGAGGCAAAATGTCAATAGAGGCAGCAAGCCAGAGAAAACAGTTTAGGACTAGCAGGAAGCAGATACTACCGGAATAGTTTTAAAGAGGAAACACACGCGTAATGTTCTCTCAGGTCAGCCACATCAATTCATACCTGAACAGCTTCCATTGACAAGATCTCAGCAGAGTTTTTGTTTATAAACAAACTCTCAGGAAGAGTCGCAGACCCCTGGTGAATTAGGTAGCCCACACTACAGCCGTATGACAACTTAGTGCCACTAAAACATGTAGTATCTGCCTCTTAATGGAATTCTTACCCTGTTGCTGCTATTATTTGCCGTGTTGATTACCACTTAGTTAAGAAAAGCCTGAAATTAGGCTGTGACAGCTGCAGAACAGAGACTGTATCCTTAGAACCTCTTTAGAGCTACGTCTGACCCATGTGAAGGCAGGTACTCTCTGAATAACACAGTTCCTAACCATATAAACAGCACGGCAGCTTGTTCATTGACAGTATCAGTCTCCTTGGGGAGGGGAAGAGCAGGACTCTTCTGATGAAAAGCCCAGATTTACCTGCAATGACCACACGAAGCTTCCTCTGTAAGCTAGTCCCCATACAGCTTGGCAAGTGTTCTCCATGCGGGATAGCCCCACAGCTGTAGGTGCCGAATAAATGAAACTAACACAGCACATGAAACCCACAGGAGGTGAGATGAATTCAGCTGTGCAAGGAGAGGAAAAGAATTTAAAAGCCATGATCCCATTCCCTGGCTCTACCCAGCCAGTACTGCACACGGATGGCATTTTAAAAAACCCTTTGCTGATAAACCATTTTACCAAATTTGATTAGAAAAAAAACTGCTCTGCAAAGGTCTTTTAGGAGCTGGGGGTGACCTCCTGTTTCCAGAGTTATTATTTGACCACAGAGACCTTTATCATGAACAAGAGGAATGAAGAAAACTCAGTGTTGTAGGAAAAGCGTCAGTGACAACGAGCTGGGAAGTGGTGTGGCTTTTTTTTTTTAAATCAGTTTGAGCCTTGGCAACAGGAAAGACTTTTAAAATAATGATAACTTGCTATTAGTGTCAAAACTGTTATTAACGTTAATTTGCCTTATCACTGTTAGTTAGAAGTTGCTTTTAATGTTGACATTAAAAATACAGGAATCGGTGTGGGCATGCTGGATTCCTAGATCAGTAATTTGTATGCCATTAATATGCTATTATTATTTCACAAATAATTATTATAATACGCTTTATGCTAGCATCAATTTTCTAGAAGTAAGGGCCCCATAACCCACAAAAAACTGTCCGTTTGTGAAAAAGGTCAAAATGTCAGTTTTCAAAGGTCACGATATCTAGGACTCTTTAGCAATTTTGCCTACCTGTGCAACCCCCCGTATGTATTTTTTTCTGTGAGAGTCAGAGGAGTGAGAAACAAACATTGACGTGACATGAAACTTCTGTTACAGTGTGAGAGGGGACACAAAATGAGAAAGCCAAAAAAAAGGTGCAGCCTGGCACAGAGGCCCTAGAGACAGAGATGCCACCCCAGGGACACAAAAAGCAGCAAGGCTCATTCCACTTTTCAGACACATATGAGGAGGCAGCTAAGCTTCAGGCCAGCAAAGAGAAAGCAATCATCATAGGGTTAGGTTTCCCTGCCAGTCTCCCAGAAGGAGACCGTGTCCCTTCAAAGGGACAGCTTCCCCCTGCGCAGTGCCCAGAGGGTGTTGGGGATGATTGCACTGGGAAACAGCTGCATCGCCTCAAGCATCAGCAGGGCTTCAGATAAATCTTACAAATTGACTAGAACCCAGGGAGGGTGATCAGGCCACACCATGTGCCTGCAGCCCAGACCCAAGCACGGCCTTGAAATCTGCAGGAAGCAGTAGCAGCTCTCCATAATGCCCAGCTGGCACTTGTTTTGTAAAGCAAAAGAGTACCTACAGGTAGGCAATTTAGAAATAGGCAAGATATTGTTGCCTGGTTGCAAGTTTGCCGAAACCAAAGCATTGTCTCCCTAAGCTGGTTGGGTGTACTTGAACTTGCTTGAACCAAGGCTTTGAAATTATTTTCCCATGTCTGGTGAAGGCCCAGGGCACGCTCAGTCTTGTCTAACCCTCTGACACTTCAGTGGAGCTATAAAAACTTATTCTAATTCTTCAGCATTCATGGGCCTGAGGGGCACCCCTGTTAGGAATACCTTGTCTGCTCAGGGTTTGACTTACTGACCCTGCCAGAGCACAGCTGGAGGGAAGGAGTCATTCTGGAGGCAGGTGAATCACAACACCACCTTCTCCTGCAGCAGCTGTGGTTTTAGCCAGCAGCCTGATGGTTACAGCATTAATGCAGGAAGCAATTTGGACTGGCTTGGGCACTTACCAAGCTGAAGGTGTGAGGACACCACCTTGTTCAAGAAATAGACTCTTTGCTGAAGCAGCGAGCGGGATGCAGGTGTTGTACAGGCTGGCTGGCTGAGCACCTTAGCAGGAAGGTAGGATTCTCCTTTCCACCCCAAGGTAGACAAGTGCCCATCCCCCCATGCTGGATACCAGCCAAGCATTCTGATCTGCCCCCAGCACCTGTACTGCACCACAATGTCACTGAGCTTTCTGAAGTGGTTGATTAGCAGCCAGGAGCAGGAGGAAGTAAAAATGTTTTGTTTGGCCAGGAGAAGGATATTTCAAATCACACAGGTTTTTGTTTTTTTTTTTTTTGTTGGGGGTTATCTTCAGTGAGAGGATGAAACAGACTAAGTCAAGCCAACAAAACCTCAATATCTGTGATCTAAAGAGAAAATTCGCACTCCTACCACTGAATTTCAGCAGGGTTTGGGGCTTTGCCAACCCTGACAACATCGTCACTGCTCTCAGCAGGAGAAACCTTCCCCCATCCAAACGCTTCCTGGCACCATTTATCAGGAGCAACCACCATCTGTTAACTACTGAGATTTTAGGAACTCTTGACTGTTTTAGACCAAGCAGTAATGCGGGAGTAGGTTACACTCTGTGGGTCTTGAGGCATGAGAGCATGGCTAAGCATGGCTCCAGGCAGGAACTGTTCACTCTGCACTGCAGCAACATCCAGGCTCTAAAACTAAGTTAATAAAGGCCCATGTGATAAAGATGTAAATTGGGTGAGTGAGCTTACAGAGGAACAGCTAAAGCTTGGTATTTGTGCTCGATTGTTAACCCTCTGGATTACTAAAAACCAGAAACCTGATGGGAGAAACCAGCATTTGCCCCTCTGATGGCAGAGAATACCAAGTTTCAGAGACAGGGAGGAAGAGTAAGAGTGGCAGCCATGTGCTCCTTGGCTGGGAGGGTCATCACAGAGCAGAATTGCTGCAGGGGACAGGGAGGAGAGGCAGAACAGAACTGTGATTGCCCAAGCAGGCATGGTTTAGTGAGTGATAGGAATGGTTGTACCCGATGATCCAGTGGGTCTTTTCCAACCTAGTGATTCTGTGAAACCCAGGACACATTCTGCAGAAGTATTTTGCTTTCAGACCTGCACAACAACTTAACTTTATGTGGGCTGGCTCTTTTATTCCAGCCGAGCATCACCGGTGATCCAACTCTCAGTACTCCAGACATGGCTGAGATTTCTTGTTCCCCATCCGCACAAGGAGCAGCAAGGCACTCACATTTGACATTTTCCACACGAAGCCTGTGGCAGCCACGCAGTACGCACTAGATCCTGTAACACGGTCCAGCTGCCTAATGCAAGGACATGTAGGTGCTAACAAGTAGCAGCATTTGCCTTAGCATGGAAGATTGCTTGACTGAAAAAGTGCTCTCATCCACCTTACCAGCTCCGGGCAGGCCTCCACACAGCTTTACAAAGCAAAAAATGACAATAAAGCACAAAGCAGAACATGGAACCTGCATGTGTTTTTCTTTTCAACAAAACCATCTGAATTCTGACATTCCCACTCCCGGTTTAAGTGTTTGGGTGGTGCCTGCTCCAATCAGCAGGGGAAGCAGCTGCCAGTATTTGGCAGACACCAGGCCGTCTCCCTTAGGAAAGGAAAGAGGAATAAGGGCTGGGCCAGCAAAGAAGCTTGGTCCATTCCAGCACACCAAAATGAAAAGGTCTTGGGAACAAGGAAAATTTGGAGTTCAGGTGGAAAACTGACTTTTTGAGACAGCGTGACTAACGCAGATATAACCAAAGGGAGTCCCCCCGCAGCTGGCTAGGGCAATACGCACAGTATTCTTACACTAGAGGTGTCTGATCTAGGAAAAAACGTGTGAAAGCTGGGTTATTATGGGCACAGTAGAAGAGGGAAAGGCCAACTATGGGCTGAACCAGCCACACTTCAGAGTGGCAGTTGATCTTCTGACTCCTTGCTCTATCCCAGGTGGGAGGCACAGCACAGCACAGCCCTTGTGCATGCCCACAGACCTACCTTTCCCCTCCAGGCATCACTCAAAGAGCACCTTTTCACTTTGCTTTTGCAGAAGCAGATGTTCCAGGAACGAAGCGGACGAATGCTCCAGGCTTTTTCTCCCCGGCAGAGCCCAAACAGCAGTCCTACACGAGGCCGTTCGCCATCCCGCTCTCCATCTCCACCTTGGGTCTTCAATAAAGCCTCCCCTCCTTCTTCTCCAAAAGCTGCCTCTGCTTCCCTCAGCAGCATGAGCGAGGGAGACGAGGATGAGAAGTAAAATAAAGATCTATTTTTTTAACCATGAGACAGAAGAACAAGCTGTGAACTCAACCGCTGATGGGGAGAAGCGTGAGGAACATCTTGGGTATCTCTGACAGCAGGGAATGTGCTCTGGGAGAAGAAAAATGGACTGGAGCACAGCAAGGGAGGTCTCAGGAAGAGCTTGTCCCATCCCCACTCCCTCACAGCGCCTGGAGGCCTGGCTAGCAGCGCTTGCCAGACATGGTACTGGGGACTGACAGAAAAACACACACCTTTGTGCAAGTTACTGTCCATGCACTGCTGCTCCCAGCTGCTGGGTCAGCAGGGAACTCTGCACTGAGCAGGCCTGGCAGGAGAAGCCCAGTTCCTCATCCAGACTCAGCACACTGGCACGCGGTGGATGCTGCAGCCTGGGAATGGAGGAGATGCAGTTGTACCAGGCTGTGCTAACCTTGAGCTCCTCTGGAACGTGAAGAAAAGGCATTGCTGCAGCAAATACATTCAGAAACAGGAAATAACATTTTACTTTTTTTCTTTTTTAATGGAATCTGCCCAGACCCCAAACTACACCAGTGAAACAGAGTGCTCCAACCAAGCTGGTGGAAATCCATTTAATATATTCAAGCAATTGAATGCTGCTTGTTGACCAAGCCTCTGTACAGGGTGCGTGTGGAGAGTTGGGCTGCATTCACTTCATTGAATTGCTCTCTGTGTTCCTAGTGCCTGAACAGCTGCCTGATAACTTCTGTTTTGCCCCCTGGCTTGAAGCTTTGGAGGCAAGAAAGTGATTGAAAAGACAGCCCTGGCTGGAATGTGGTGTTGTAGGAGATAGTTCAAGGTGTTGGTGATTTTGCTTGGTGAATTCTAAAACACAAATGTGGGATCCCAAGGCCTCGGGAAGCGGCCTCCTAGGAAGCCCTGCTGTTTCCCGCTATGTATCACCAAACAACGAGCACAAACGGTGCTGCTGTCGTCACACGCTGTGCAGCCAGGTAAACAAATTTCTCATCAAACACTAATCGGGATGAACTCGCTCTCCACCCCGATGGGGTCCCGAGACCATTCCTCTACCCTAACTTGGAGAAAGAGTTGGAAAATACAATAGAAAATCTTTTAAACACGATTAAGCATGGGGATTTCCTTCCTCTGTCCACAATAGCTGTACAGTCCAAAGCAGAACCACAGAAAGGGCAGCATGAGTCTGGCTTCCTGCTCCCCTGCAGCTGGGCAAAGCCAAGGCCGCCTGATGTCCAGCTCCACCGTTCAGGTCCTTCACCTGGCACCTAGCAAGGTGGCTGTAAGGTTTGCAGGATTTCTGAGCATGGGGGACACTGAGCATAGGGTGCCACCGCCTGCCGGTCCCACCAGCAGCCTGGGCACAGGGTCACAGCAGCAAAATTGCCACTGCCCTGCTGCTGCCTGGAGTTGCAAACCCTGTGGGCAGCACCAGTCAGCACTTTGCTGGTTCCCTGTGCAGGCAGCACAGGAAACGCCTGGGAGAGAGAGGGCTCCAAGCGGCTCTTGAAAAAGAGCTGAAGGAAGAAGATGCCCGAGTGTCTGAGCACACAGGATGCAGTGCCTGTTGGCAGTCACCCCACCAGGACACCATCCTTACTTTGCTGAATGACCTAGTAGGTAAACTCCTTCCCTTCCAGATGCTTTTCCAGGCAGGTAAACGACCCTTGTACCAGGCACCAAATTAGTTCCCTACAGCTTTCATCCCTCCCCAACCATGAGATAAACAGTTTTTCTTTGGGAACACTTTGCCAGACATTAGCTACAGGAAGACTGAGAACATAACATCATCTCGTGGCATGCTTTGTCCTCTGGAGTCAAGCTAGTTCCTTCTTCACAGAGCTGCAAAAAAAACCAACCAACCAAACAAAAAAGATGAATGGGAAATAGGGTGAACCGTGACTTTCACTGCAAAGAGCAAGGGGAGAGCCACCGCCAGTTCAGCTGCCACCAGCAGTGTGCCCGATGGGATGATGCAATTGAGACCTTTTTCAGCCTTAGGCAATCTGTACTGTAATTTCATACCTGGGATGCACTTTTTTTTTTTTCCTGATCCTTTGCAAGTCTTAAGTCTACCCATCGCAAACTGCACCACCACCACAAGAACTGTCTGCTCTCTACTGGTGCTGTTTATACCAGGAGCCACATGCAAATGTACTGGAGATGGGCAGGTGTTCGTTGTTCTTGGCTTTTACCATTTTTTTTTGTTTGTTTTAATTTCATGGCACGTAACTGTTCAGCAGCCTTTGTTCAGTGGAAGAAGCACCATGACTTGTAAATAAGAACTGGAAAAAAACTCACCAGTGGTCTCTTCTGAACAGAAGCTGTTTCTCAGAGTCACAGGGGGCTCCCCAGCAATGAAGCCATATGATGTACCAGACATCCTTTCACATTTAGGATATTAATAAGCTGAAGCCTTTGCCCTGCGGGTACAGACACCAATATCCATGTGCTGTCTCCAGCAAAACAGAACCTCACTGTCTCTGGACACGCAGAGAGCAATTTTGCACTTCTGAATCATGGTTGGGTTTTATTTTTCATGAGCGTTGCTTTAATTCAGTCCTATTTATCAGCCAAGCTCCACATGAAAAATAAACACTGTACAACAGATACTGCTGCCTCTCCCCCTTCATTTTAAAGCACCTTGGGATGCATAAACACAACCCTCAGAAGCCCCACTTGTCCATGTCCTTTGTACCCCACGGCTTTCCACTCCAACAAATGCCACTAGAGCAACGTCACCAACTTGCCCCAAATCCTGCTGCTCTCAAGTTGCTACTAGTGTTCTCTGCCCTGATGGCATCGCCTCTCTCCTCACCTGCACCCACATTTTTCTGGCTGCAAGGTAAAAGGTGGAGCAGCAGACACCAAGTTTACCTCCCTTACCCTCTGCTCCAGGGCAGTGGATTTAGAAGGCATGGGTTTACTTCCAAATGGAAATAAGAGGGAATGCTTTTGTAGCCATCCTGGCTCAGGGCTTCTCTAAACCATCCCCAGCAGCAGCTGAGATGCTCCTCTCTGTGCCAGGATGGTTTGCGGCTGTGCCAGGTTTACACAAAACTGCACCACAAAACATTAGCCACAGGGGCAACTCCTGACACTGGCCTTGGGACTCGACACTTCCTCCAATCTGCCTGAGCATCCCTGCTGCACCCTTTCCCTTCTGTCCTTTCCGTAAGAAAAATTATTACAGCAGCAGCCATAGAAAAGATTTTTTAAATGATGTATTGTCAGTCCTGCCTCAGGCAGGGAGAAGCTGAACCAGCAGGCAGGGACTTAGGACTTCCCAGCTAAAGTATTTTTAACTGCAGAATAAGAACACATTTTCAAGTTACTCAACACAGCAGAGAAAATATTTAAGTGCAGAGTCCCCACCAAAATGGTCCCTGGCGAATACAAGCTTTATAACTTCAGATGATTTTGAGGCTGTTTCGAGCAGTCTCACAAGACTTGGGAGATATGGGACATCCTCAACGTGCTCCCAGGACCAGGACAGTCAGCCCAGCTGCAGTCTCACTTCTGTTTTGCCACAGAGCTGCCTCTGCAGCCCCGTGAGAACCACCATGTTCCACTGATGCCTCCCCCACAATCTCACTGCCTGTTAGCTACAGACACTCAACTGTGCTGTTGACAGCGCCCTGGGAGAAGACGATGAGAACCCCCTGTCCACATGAGCCTCATCTACACCCAGGGATAACATGAGGCATCACCGAGTCAGGAACTGCCTGGCAAGGGGACATGAAGCAGGAGCTGCAGCACCCTGTGCGACAGCAGCACCTCCCTCTGCTGCAAACAACCACTGTATTAGATCCGAAACAAACTTTAAACCCGGTAGTACAAACCGCAAAGCATTACCAGTTTCTTAACTGGTTATTTCACTGCACCGCAGAAGCCCTGAAAACACCAAAGAGCACAACTAGAGGTGGTTGGAAAGTCTACGCTCTAAGATCATACAAACTCATATAAAATAGGTCGGAGAATGCTTGCAATGTGACTGAATATGTTGAGGTGATTTTCTGCAGTTCAATGCAGAGCTCTTGTCAAACATCCTCAGCATCTCCTTAGTTTTAAAATCTTCATCATCTAGGCATGAAATATAACATCATGTAACCTCCCTCACAGGGATGATTTAACTCAAAAGCCTCAAGGAAGATAAATCAAGCATCAAAAAACTCCATAATTTTGTGTGCATATTAAATCTTTTTTTCCAGATATTTCATAGGAATATAACTCTTGAGAGAAAGAAAATACATTTAATGGCACAAAGCAGTGCTGACTGCTGGAAGCTGGATGAGTTAACATCAGGCAACGCACGTTTCAAGTAAAGCTACAGAAACTGCTCAGGATCCTGACTTCCTAAGGGGACTGGCCCAGAGCTTGAACCATTCATCATGGATGTAATAAATACCCAGCACTGCCCATTCTACTTTCTCCTGAACACTGCTGCTCTCCTGAGCCACACAACTTTCCCTCTTACATCTAGAAGTCACCTCGCTGGAAATGCTACTATTCACTTCCACTTTCTCTCCCCCTGAAAAGGCAGAGGTGATTTTGGCCTGGAGGCAGGACAGGCTTCACACCTCACTCAGCCAGTGGTCACAGGTGTACACTGCAAGAGTAAACAAGAGATGACTGTGAAACAGCTCAAGTCCACATTGGCAGCAGGTCATAGAATCATAGAATCACCAGGTTGGAAGAGACCCACCAGATCACCGAGTCCAACCAATCCTATCAAACACTAAACCATGTCCCTCAGCACCTCATCCACCTGTCCCTTAAACACCTCCGGGGATGGTGACTCAACCACCTCCCTGGGCAGCCTGTTCCAGCACTTCCTTCCCCACTCCACCTTTGCTAAACAAGGTGTATCTGTTTTAAGTCCCCTCAGCACGTGATGTTTAGGGCTTTGCTTCCTCAACCGCACAACTTGCTCTTCCTCTTCAAAGCCCAAGAATGACTTCTGCCAACAGAAGGCACCTGGTAGGTTCCCAGTGCTGTGTCCCCGTGAGCACGTGGCATGTTCAGCCACAGGAGATTTTTGATTTGATGCACGGCAAAACCCCTTAGGACAAGATGGTTCCCTGAACCAACACAAACCCTACCAACTCAGCAGGAATGGAGGGTTTGACACTACAAAAAATTTGCCTGAAAGGAAAAAAAAGGGTAATAAGCCATCATGTGGGAAGAGTCCTGTATGACAGCACATAATTAAGCAGCAGTTTCAGTAGATTATGGTGCATAAAGATCTCTGATGTCCTCCTACAACCGAGCAGAAAATGGACCTCAGGCTTTGCCTCTTTCAGGCTATCTTAATAACTCCTGTTCTAATCTTACTTTGGAGAATGATTTTTTCCCTCTCAGAACACAACTCGTGTTCTCCAGGCATGCACACAGATATTTTCTGCCCTTCTGTTTCTGAAGGCCCTTTCCTAGTGTGCGCAATGAAGGTCAGAATTAGCATTTCTAATCCAAAGGGAAATCAAGGCCACTGCCTCACAGCTCCACCTGAGGGAGAGGAGACCAATACAGAACAGAATAAAAATAGCTGAGAGCCTTTGGAAACACATCTTCACTGCACTAACTGTGGAACGCAGGACAGAGACTCAAGCAACAATCGAGTCTCTTCCTATGAGAAGTCACTGCAGGATCTCCCAGCAGGCTCCCACGTTAAAACCAGTTCCTCAAATAAAGGGTCCAAAATTTCCCTGCTCCAGCAGTTATTCATGGCTGGACTGATATGTTTCTTAAGTTCAAACAGTTCTTAGAAATCAAATGGAAATCAATCTGTTAAAAGGGCATGGAGTGAGAGGACAAGGGGGAATGGCTTTAAATTGGAAAGGGGGGGAAGATTCAGGTTAGTGATTAAGAAGAAATTCCTCATGCTGAGAGTTGGTGAGGCACTGGCACAGGTTGCCCAGGGAAGCTGTGACTGCCCCAACCCTGGATATGTTCAAGGCCAGGTTGGATGGGACCTTGGGCAGCCTGGGCTGGTGGGAGGTGTCCCTGCCCATTGCAGGAGGGGTGGAACTGGATGATCTTTAAGGTCCCTTCCAGTCCAAACCATTCTAAGATTTGTAGACAGGCCACAAAAAAAAAAAAAAAAAAAAAAGAGAAAAAGAAAAAGAAAAAAATCACACAGGCACAGGAAAGCTGGGAATCCAGAAATCCAAATATTTTTTGCTTTGTTTCATTTCAAATGACTGCAGGAAACAAGCAAAAATTATGGTTGCAAGGCACATTTTTCACATTTACAGAACCCAGCAATAAATTTAGTTTTTTAAATGTTCAACTGGCCCAATCAAGAATATGGTCCATTACCACAAAACAATTACTCTGCCTAAGTGTAGAAAGCAAGAACACTCCAAAGGAAAATCCCATTTGGTGACACTGATTAGGATGCATGAGCACATCAAGTCTCTCACGTATTTTGAATTCTACGTACAGCTTTGTTACAATAAATTATGGCTTCTTTGTGTATTTTTTTAGCCCTATTCCATCATTCTCTCATCATATTTCCCTACAAACAAAACCTGGTTTTCCATAAAATAATGTAACTGTGAACTGCAAAGCCATCATCACTAAAGAAAAGCAAATTAATTATAACCTGTCCTTTACAAGTTACCAGCTTTGGATATCAACAAGGTTGTGTTATTTTGACATACTACCTGCCATAAGCAGCCTCTAGGTTTTGAACGTCAAAACTAATGCATAAACCCAGTATGAACCAAGTTACTTTGCTAATTGGCTGTACTTCACAGAATCACAGAACAGAACAGAATCACAGAACAACCAGGTTGGAAGGGACCCATCGGATCTTCTAGTCCAACCATTCCTATCTAACACTAAACCAAGTCCCTCAAGACCTCATCCACCCGTGCCTTAAACACCTCCAGGGAAGGGACACTTGGGACACTTTGTATCATCAGTTGAAAAGTTAACCAGGTTCTTTTTTAACAGGGTCTTGAGTTTGTACTGCTACAATACGTGATTAAAGCCAAATGTCAAAACAAAATACAAAAACTACCCTTGGAGAAAATGTCTACCAAACGTGTGCATTTTTCCCAGAAAAGAAGAAGGACATTTTAAATATTCATATTGTTCACATGCAAACAGAAAATGGCATTAAGGCATATCCTGTATAAGAACTAACCAGTGGGTTCCAATCTAAACATTAACCCAAAGAGCATAGGAAATCTTGGGTGATTCAATTATTTTTCTATCTCCTTTCTTCCCAAGACACTTTTTCTTCAAACGGTGCCACAGCACATACTTGGGTCACAGATACACAGAGAACATAGAGCACCATCAGAAAACACCAGCAAGCTCACCCTCCGCATCTTTTAAAGAAATCTAAGAAAAAACCAATGCCATGAGGTCAAGCACCTCTACTCTGGCATCTTTCCACTTGCAGTTTCTGGGAATTGAGGTACACAGTGATTAACTATATAGGAACTAATTAAAAAAACAGTCGGCCATTACGCAAAGAGTGGTGGTGCTACCCTGCCACCTGCAGAACTGACTTCACTCGTAAACTGAATGAAATTATACCCACAGGGAAGTACCTAAGATGATCTTTTTGCATATTTTACCTACCTTTGCTTCTTGATAAACAGTTGAAGAAAGATTAATTATATATTTGAGCACTGACAGCTGTGTATCAAGTACCTTGACAAAATACTTTTATATGCCATCAAGAATCTAGAAACTTCAGTTCTCTTGCTGTTAAGCATGATGTTTAGGAAGTCAGCATTCCCCATCATTAAGCACATAGAGCAAGAGCCAGATAAAATGCATTCAAACACATGAGAAAAAAACCACCCCTCTCCTGGGTAACAAGTGCTAGGACAAGAGGAAATGGCCTCAAGTTGCATCAGGGGAGGTTTAGATTGACTATTAGCAAAAAACTCTTTACTGAAAGTGGCTGAGTGTTGGAATAGGCTGCCTAGGGAAGTGGTGGAGTCTTCTTATGTGGAAGCGTTCAATAAACATGTAGATGTGGCACTTTGGGACATAGTTTAGTAGGCTCCAACTTCTTCATCACAAACAGCTATTTGCTAAGTATTTTGTAAAGCTGGTCAACTCGTACATTATAATGTACAGGACCTGGCCATACGAGCACCTCCCATACGAGGACAGGCTGAGGTTTGAGGTTGTTCAGCCTGGAGAAGGATCTCAGGAGACCTTATAGCGACCTTCTAGTACCTGAAGGGGCTACAGGAAAGCTGGGGAGGCATTTTTCACAAGGGCATGCAGAGATAGGATGAAGGGGAATGGCTTTAACTTAGAAGAGGGAAGATTCAGACTAGATATGAGGAAGGAATCTCTTCACCATGAGGGCTGTGAGGCACTGGCACAGGCTGCCCAGGGAAGCTGTGTCTGCACCACCATCCTTGGAGGTGTTCAAGGCCAGGTTGGATGGGGCTTGAGCAGCCTGATCTAGTGGGAGGTGCCCCTGCCACGGGGTTGAAATTACATGATCTTCAAGGTCCCTTTCAACCCAATGATTCTATGATTTCACTTAAGAGTATAACTCAGGCAGTTTTCAAGCACACTGCATTGTACCAAGGGACACTCATTTATTGGAATGTGAGGGCATTCTCTGAAAATAAGGAGGGAAAGGCCATTTTTTAAGTGTTAAGATGTTAAAACTTAACCTTCAGCCCACCAGTATCAAGAGACATAAAACCCATCACAGAGCCATGACCTGAATGCACAAAAACCCAGGAGGTTTCTTTACATGAATGCAAACCCAACTGTGCCTTAACTGTTGGGCCTCTCCAGCCCCAAGGATTACATAAAATATTCTTATGTCTACGAAGAGATTTCTTTGTAGAGATAAGAATAAAAAGCAAAGTGCAACAAGTAATGAAGGTGTTCACAGTTCACAGAGCAGACCCCATGCACACACCACCAACAACTTCAAGTCCACTAGGCTGGTTCCTAAGTTTTAATAACTTACATCTCACAACAGTGCAAGCCAGCACCAGTTTCCAGAACCACAAGAAAATCTTAATGAAGCTGTCATTTAAAAGCTGTCCAATACCAAAACACAGACCAACACTTGACCTTGCAAACTGGCAGAACTGAAGCTTTCTTCTGAAAAAAGAAGCTGCACTTACAGGGGGCTGCTCATTTCTTCATTTCTAAGAAAAGATTCCACAGCGACAAGTAAAGAAGGAAAATCATCTTAAAACGTTGAAATCAAGTCTTCTAGCTGCACACTACTAGAAACGGTGATGTGCCTAATGCCTTGAGACTAGGAGGAGCATAAGTTGGGCCTAAGACATAAACAATTATCCGAGTCAGTAGACAGAGAGTTTTCAGATTGCTGTAACAAGTTTTCTGAATGGTTGATGCTTTTGGACAAAACACAGTAGACGTTTTTTACTACACTCACCTAATTTTGTTACTAGAGGAGATGGTACCAAATCTTAAAGTAAAAGCAGCCTCAGTTAGATGATGAATACAAACCAACCTGACAAAACAACACCAAACGTTTAATTTTCCCTGTTAAGCATGCCTGGCATACTTTGTATTCCTGACTTAAATTAAAAACTCTCTACTGCAAGACTTCTCTTTCATTGACAGGAACAAATTTAAGTACTCAATGAGCCTACAGCAGTCTAAAAAAAGGCATGAACTGTATAATGAGAAACTGATCCCTTATTACAAATTGTTCTCCCACGCAAACCTGTGTCCTAGAGCCATTATTCTTAATTACACTGCTGCTACAGCTATTCTCACTTCACATTCTGCAGACGGCTACTGTCAAATATTATGCGGCACATGCTGACAGATTTTGCAGTGTGGAGCTACTTAATTAACCATTCAGTTCCTCTGAGTATCCTATCATGGCAAAGGGTAAGGAGCAGGAAAGCACAACACAGATTTCTTCTCATCTAAAGTTTTAAAATATATTCTTCATCTGGAAGAAAATTACATCAGTTCTAAGCAAAATTCTGACCACCTAGGGCCTCATTTATTACTTAATAAGGAAGTTAATCAGTCAAGCAAGCTGGATCTACAGGCATTTTTCTGAATTGCTTGGTAAGAAACTCTTTTTCCATTTTCTTGAATAAGTTATGAACACATATAAAAGCTTCTGGAAAGCTGCAGAAATTTCAAGGAAGAAGCCTTAGCTGTTATTTTATAACAGATATTTCAGATGTCAAGAATAATCCAAGAAATATAAGATTTAAGGAGATACACACGGCAGAAAAAAAAAACAAGCCCCAAAGGTGCTCATCTATTTCAAAGAAAACAACGTGTGGTGACAAACCGTGCTGATGCACCCAGGACAATCAGATACCAGAGTTTCAGAAATCCCCAATAACTGACTTCTCTTTCCAAGCTGTTGTAGAAGCTTCTGCTGCTTCCAAGTCAGAAAATCAAAAACTCCAAGCAGCAAGAATTAACTTGAGGCAATCCTTAATACCACAGAACATAAAAGGAAATGTCGCATTCCACAGAAATATTAGTAAGTGCCTAAAACAGTAGGTTTCATCTCTATCCACTTCAGAAGAAGCATCAGAACTGTCAAAACAGGTAATTCAGACCCTGCCTTCGGAATCTCACAGAATTTGATCCCTCTAAACCCTGCATGTCTACAAATCATCAGTCTGAAGTGCTATGAAGCTGTGCTGCTCCCAACCACAGTGTCAGTGATGATTCAAGGGCTTAAATACTCCCTCCTGTTACTTGCATTGATATAATACACCAATAAGTTATTAAATTAACTATTAAGTCTTGATCAACAGCAAGGGCTACAAAACTGAAGGGAAAAAAAACCCCAAAACACACACATATATAACAAAATGGTTAGCAACACCACAATACTCTAGCTGAAATTTTAGCAAGACTGAAACGCATAGTGCACAGATGGTACCAAACCTCCGTAATTTAGCTACTGTTATGTGTGTTTTGCCAATGTTAACACCTTTTCTGCTTATAAACCCGTGTTCCCTCAAAATGGCGATCTTGAAGAACATGTATTAAAGTATTTTTTTTTAAACATTACTTCATATTTTCAAATTATTTAAATTTACAGTTATTTCAACTGAATGCGCCCTTAAACTATGACAACTTCTGGATTCTTTTAGGAAAGAGAGGAGATTTTGGAGTTCTTGCTACAGATTTTCTATTTTAGGTAGGTATTGAGAACCAGCAGTTTCTACGTAGAAGGCCTGAGCTTTTCTTATCCCAATGTTCTGAGAACAAGCAAGGAATGCTGGCTAAAAAGAGAGAGCAAACCAAGAGTTACTAACTAGGTTAACTCAATTTCCTCAGACTACAAAAAAGAAAACTAAGTTTTAACCCCAAAATACTTTAGGAAACATCTGCAACCCCTTCAAGTTCCCCCTCCTTCAAGCTACAAACCTATGGAAACAACAGAGCTTATCTTTATGGAGAAAGGAATAATGTAGAAAAAAAATACCTGCAGAAGTAAAGGACCTGGAGTAACATCTGTATCGACTCATTTTTCAAGAAGTCAGTCTCCCACAAAGGCTTTTGCAATTCCATTATTCTGTACTAGCATCTTCAGACTTACAGTTAGAAAAAAAAACATTATATTTAATTTTTTCCACTCAAACCAAGTGCAATTTCATTTCTACAGAACTGCTGCCTTTGTAAATATTTTGAAATCAGGTCCTCTGTGTAACTGCAAAAATCAAGAACTGAAGTTCAGCTATGTCAGCACATGACTATCTTTTTAAAAACAAATAAGGCCTCATGCCACGAGAATCACTGAAAGATAACTTCAAAATGAAAAATAATAGTTTCTTGTGAAAATAAGCATTTTGTAAAGACTCACATCCGATGGGAATAAACCATATTTATACAAAAGTTTAAAAGTTTCAGGGTCTTAAAACCTACCTAGAAGTCTGATACAAACCAGATCATATTACAAGTACTGGAAAATTCAGAGTACACAATATGTAGGCAATTGCATTATATACAGTTCTTGAACCAGTTTAACAAAAAATAAATTGTACTTGAGATATTAACAATAAATCTTGTGTGTGTGCACGCGCATACTTGAATGTATATTTACATAGAAGATTTCAAACTGCATTGTGACAAAACAGGCAAGAAAAACACTCTTATCTGAAATTCCTCTCTGCTTCCCAACTCCAACTCTAAGGGTGTCCCCTCTGTAAGCATGTCTAAAGTTGACCTTGTGCTGCCAAATGACAGCCAAAACTGCATAGTGTGTGAAACCGAATTAGTACCTTAAAAATATCATCATGTAGTTTTTACATATCTTTATTTGTCAGCCACAGAAAGAAAAAAAGGAAAAGAACAGTATACACAAATTATATACATAATGGGTATTGGGCTAGAAAATTCCAACACAAGGTACAAAAGACTCAAAATTAAAGTATCACCAATTAATCATGGGAAAAATTAGCTTCGCACACCCCCATTATGGATTTAGTTCATTCAAATGATGTTACCTCAGAGGAAAGGCAACACAAGCCTCTCCGGGATGCCAGGTGCAGCCCTGGCCAGCTCACCAGTAAGAGTTCTGTCTCATAACCGACGTAAGGAACTTATTCCCACCCACGTGGTGAACACAAAATCCAAGACAAGTTTAGCACGCTGTTAACAGTTCATCAGAGATGGCAGCATGAAGCAACCAGCAGGTCCCTCACCTAAAGACAGTCCTTGCTCAACAGCTGAGAGCACTCACAGGGAACCACTTGGAAACACAACCGACCACTGTCTGGTATTATCTACAGAGGGAATGAACTTCCAAGGACTGTCAATCTGGCACTTCCTGTCAGTATTCAATTCAAAAGGAAGATTGTAATAAAGCAATTAATACTAGTTTGACAACATCAGAATTATCACAAACACATCAGTCCTACTGATGAAACCAGAGGATTTTCTATGTAGTAAGAAACGAGCAAGCTCGCTATGCCAATTTCTGAGATCTTTTAAGGTAAGATAATACTGCAATTAAAGCACGTGAGCTTCATGTTATCTTATTTATCTTTAATTAGAAATCCACTTCAGATACATAAATCTTCATTGTTTCAAATTAACACCAACAGCTTAAGTCTTGATCCTGGAAACAGATTCATTTAAGTGGGATTACTCTCATACACTCTTTAAAGACTTGTGCAAGTATTCGCAACATTCAGCCCTGAAGTCGCTACACAATTTACAACTGTGTTCCTAATTTGTGAATACACTCACCTATGAGCTCAGTAATACACTGTTCTGCCATGTGCCATCATAATCGTTCAAGTTCTACAAAACCACATTTATATATATATATTAATTCATAGGCAGGTAAGTATGTCAGGAAGAAGAGATGAAGAACTATTAGAAACCACCACAACTGAGGAAACATGGCAGGAAACATGCAAGGAAACTCAACACTGCACAGTGGGGTGTGGTTATCCTCAAAACACAAATAATAAACATTTAGGCTGTTTTCTACAAAATTATTTCTGTTAATCAAGACCACTTTGCGGCACCTAAGACAAAGATCTAGAAGTGCTTATTAAAGGTTAGGGGAAGGAAAATGTCTTCCACGCCAACGAGGTCAAGTTTTCACCCTACATACTAAGTTTGGGTAGAGGTGAATAGGAGATTGCACTACACTGAAACCACTCTTGCTTGCTTTTTGGAGAAAGCGAATAACTGCTTCAAAGCAAATTCTACATGCCACTGAGGACAAAAAGAAGTATGTTATCCAGTTGGAGCAGCAGGTGTAGCTTACATAGCCAAAATGTAGCCTGAGTTTCCATTGAACATTACAAAGGTCAAGGGACCTGCTTTAAACACTGCCCAAGAGGTAGCACAAACTGCAGCAGGACAAAGACGTTCTCAGTACTATCCTAGCTTATGAGAGTCAAGTGCAGATGCAAAGACTGTGCATTTGAGTTGTAAAAGAAGCATTTCGGTGTCTTCTGAATATTTCTCATCAAGGGCCAATGTTTAAGGATTCCCTGTTAGCCTCAAAACAAAGCCTAGAAACACCGGGAGCACAAGCATGTCTATGAGTTGGAGAGGTTTCAGTATCTACTAACACCAAACTAGGCAGGGGATTAATAGATTTGTGTTCAAGACATACACCAGAAAAATGCACACTGGACAAAAAAGTTGAACTATTTGTAACACTACAACACACAGAAGTTGTTTGTAAACTCTCAGGAAGAATTGAGGAGCAAACACCTCTTGCTCATTTTGTTTCCGTTGATCACTAAACACAACAGATGTGAAGCATTTTCACTGAAAACATTTTTCTTCTGTTTGTGTGTCCTGTAACTCAAGGAAAACAGGCTGCAATTAGCAGGCCATACATCTGATATCCATAAAAAAGAAATATACTTTTATATCATCAGCAAATTTGGAATCAGCAGCCCAAAGATATCAAAACAAGTAGTTACAACAGACTCCAATCAATGGTAGAAATAACTGAAAGTTCAGTATCTGTAGTTAAACAAGCCACATTAAAAACTCATCCACCCTCACTTTTCAGGCATACCCATTAAAAAACTCTTCTAATTGAAGGTCTGCTGTTGTTTCCTAAAACAGTTTTCAGACTAATACATCTATGCAGAAACATGAAACAAGGACAAGGGGTGAAGGTGTACGTAGGGTCTCCACTAAAGCACAGGCTGCCTAGAAAAGGCTGGAGAGGAGACAAGTTGCTTCTTGCTCGTAATCACTGTAATGCCCACAGACAAATGTTGGGAAATGGAAAGCAAAGGCATTCCTTGTGGTTTACCTCGCTGCTTCAGGTTGTTTATACATGCTCAGGGTTTTTGGAAATAGATGCCATTTCAAGGGACTTCAGTTTTCAAGTACTAGAGCACTGCTGTCCTGAAAGGCAGCCAGTTGTTTTTGCGAATAAAGCAGTGAAATGATTAATATACCATAACATCCTCTGTGGTATCTTCAAGCTTTAATTCACCGGCCTCCATGGTTTATGTTTACTTCATGAAAACAAGCTCCATACACCTGCATCCTTTCCTTTCTCTTTCCTCTCCTCTTCACGTATAAGGAGACAGTCAAAGAGAAACGTCAGGTCAGGATTTACTATTTCAAAACACAATTTCTAATAAAAGCTGAAACTCGGCTTCTTACACAAACTGTTTTATTCTGTGGAATGTTCTAGGTAATGGTCTGGGAAAAACACCACACGCAGCTGGGAAAATATTAGTTTCATCACCAATTTCTATTTTTAAGCAAGCCCTCCTCTGCAATTGCAAGAAAACTTGCACAACTTGAAACAAATTTAAAAAACAGTAAGAAGTTATGGGTGAGGGCAGAAGTTAAGTAACTAAATTTTAGTAGATGTGACTTCCAACTGGTGTTTCAGTCAAACTATTACTCTGATTTCACCTCAGCAGCATAGTCGTATCGCTTGAATAGCAATTTGCCTTCTCTGCAGCAGTGCCTGCAATCGTGGGAAATTATTGCTTTATTATACCCTCACTGTGCCATGTAAAGATCCACTAGCCAGGGTCAAACGAGTCCAGTTCAGGGACAGAAAAAGATGGCCCTATTATCAGCACGTTCCCTCTTCTTACCTGCTGGCAGAGGGGGCTCAGAAGAGCACCGCTTACCAACTAACAGTCAGACAGCATTCAGCAAAGAGAAGCCCAGAGAACCTCAAGGTCTGCAAACTCATTAACCACTCACATACAAATTCTTGAACAGGCAGCAACAGATTAAGAGTAAGGGTTTGCATGGCAAGTACTTAGACTCTTCAGAAATGGAGCTATATGAAGCTTATTGGTCAAAGCACTCTGTAATCCTTAAACGAAACGTGCTAAGTGCAAAGTACTATCGTTAAGTCAAACTGAGATTTTTTTTTTAAAATATCAAGGAATTACTCAGTGTTTCCCTGTTTATCTAACAGATCAGTTATTTATAAAAATAAACATTGGGAGGATGAAATGGAAAGTTCTCCCCCCAGTTTCATAAACAAATTTCATTTTTACAAGCTAAAATCTGCAATATCTTTCAAAAAAATATCAAAACACCCAAGAGAAACCGAGGGCGCATCACGGTTGCTTACAACTCACTCAATTTGTGCCCATGGCTAGGATATCAAAACTTCTAAACCTCATGATTTTTTCTGAAAGGCCATAGTATCAGAAATTGTATTTGGCAAAGACTTGGTAAAGAACAGTTCCATAATACTCAGCAGTAACTCTTATAATAAATTTAAGGGGGAAAATACTTAGATTTTTTCCTCTTGGACTTTCTTATTTTTCCCTTAAATCAAGTACCAGCTATGTTTTGTCCCTCCCATTTCTACACTATTTCCAGTTTCATGTATTTAGACCAAAGACACTTTCCAGAAGCTGGTGTACAACATCTTTATATACACTACAAATTCAGATTCCCAGACTATAGTCAGACATTGAACATATAAATAACTTTGCAAACTATTTACAGGTTTAAAACTAATCAGGTTCCAAGCAACCAACACTCTTAAGGCAAATTCATTTGTAAGACTGGCTGGCCGGCCTTTCAGTATTTCTCTCCCCCCCAACCCCCAAGAAATGACAAGCAATAAACATGAAATGGAATTAACCCCTGCCCCTGTACTGACAGAATTTCTTGTATGGAGAAATGATCTAACTACTTACGATCTTTCCTCAAAACAAGGAAAAAAGTATAGAAATGCATCTCTGTGTTTGCATGTCAAAAAAAACATTAAATGTGCAACCAAGAAGTGGAAATCATGATGCCTTATAACAACATAAGTTTCGTATACACTTGACAAATGGATTTGGGGAAAGCATCAGTTTAAAGCTGCACAACCCTTTTTAGTACTATGCATTTTTAAGCTCATTGGATATAAAATCTGAAGAGCTCAAAGGGATTTTCTGGAAAAGGTGACAACTGTGCAATATAAAATGCAGCAGAGTGGATTTTCAAAGCTTATGTTAAACTACACTAGAATTTTTCTCTTACACTGTATTGCTGTGCAAGATACCATCCACCATTCAAAGGGATTCTGCACATCTTGCCAATCCTCACACTGGAATAAAAATTGGCTGCTTCAAATAGTATCTTTTTTGTTACAACATTGTATTCCTAAATGCAACCACAGTGCAATCCCTTTTGTTGCTGCATGACCGAAGCAACCAAGCATATTCTGGTGAAGTAGACAGGATTCACATACCAAACGTGCTTAGTGCCTTCCTTTAAGTCCCAATCATCACTTTGTTCTTGTTATTTTTCAATGCCCTGATTAGGTCTTTGTTTGGAAGTAATTAGCTATTGTGGTTTGAAGGATTTTGGAACAAAGCAGAGACTTTATACTGAATGCAGAGGTCATCTCCGACAGAGACAAGAGGTGGCAAATTATCGGTTAGCTTTATATTTAGAAGCATCCCGTGGTTCACTGCTAGGATTGCTCCAGTCATCTGCTTCAGGTGTGGTCTTGTAGTGTCGCCATGCTGACTTATTAAAAACGGGAAGTCTTTCAAATGATTCACTTGAAAGGGCCTATGGAAAAACAAAAGCAAAGGTAAGATATCATCAGAGATATCAAGAGCAAGATGAAACGCTGGGGAGTTCTACAGCTACAAATCCAACAGCGGGCAAGTGCCTCAATTATCCAAGTGCTACAAGTCAAAACACTATTTAAAAAATACTTTGGCTGTGATTAATGATTCCAGTTATAAGTCTAGACATCGTAGAAGTTATAAGAAAACAATAACTCTTTTAAAGAGTTCCCTTCTTTCCAGGGAGTGGTGTCTACAAAGAGAGCAAGAAAAAAAGTTTTGGTCAAAAACATTTTAGGGAGATTTGTCACTGGCACCAGGCAGGCAGCTACTTTACTTAAATATTTTACTCCTCCAACAGAATTGTACTCTGTTGTACTTCAACTGTACTCTCACTGATCTGTGAGGACTGACTTAGTACAGTCCATTAGCATGCCCTTTTCCTATGAGAAAGACCATACCTTTTTCCTCCACACATACATACACGAGATAAAACTCAGCAGAAATTAAAGTTAGCGCAGTTACGATAAGTCACTCAGACCTCATGAGCTCTAACACTATATTCTTTTCAACTCCCTCATGAAATTCAAAGCAGTTAGTTGAAACCACATGCCTCTGAAGAGTCATTTTTTGAGGGATCCCAGGCAACTGGAGCAATATGGTCTACTACATAGAAGTCAAGAACTGCACAGAAAAACCCCACCTAGTAAGGAGTCACTCAACAGCCTTCTCAGTTTAATTTTGGTCAAAATTTTCAGAATCAAAAAGTATTAACCCAAATTATCTCTCTGCACACAGTTCTTTGAAAATTCAGCACTTATGACAGATTAACAAAATTCAAAGATCCAACACAGAGGACTGGGAGGGAAAAAGAAAATCAAAGCAAGCTAGTTTGTATTAGTGCCACATTAACACTTATAACCCCTGCTATTAGGATTCTGTGTAACTGATTTAGATAAAACATAATGAAGATAGTAATTATGGATTTGAAAACAAGTTGAGGAGTGAAAAGAGACAAAGTTCACTTATTCAGTCTGCTGTAAACTATCAAACTGCACTGCATTACTAGCTTATAAAAGGGTCAAATTCATACCTTCAAATAAATTACAGCATCTGAACCAACGCCTTCCATTGAGTAGAGTTTAAGGTCACCTTGGAAGTACCTAGCGTACAGACGAGAAATTGGCAAGCCATAGCCAAAACCAGCCTACAAAAACAAGAAAACAAAAGGAAAAAAAAAAAACTCAGGAGCTCACTTCAAACATTTAGGAAACAGAAGATACATAAATATTACATTTGCATCAAAATACTCTTCAAGTTTTTCCTTTATTACTTTGATGTTTCCTTTATTACTCAGCTTGCACTATAAGTCAGTATTCAGACTATTGAGTAACCTCCTTTTTTCCGTGGCATAATTTTTTAGCTTAAGTACAGAAAAGGGAAAAATATCAGTGTCTTTTGTTAGGATCACCTTGTCCATATTGAATTTCCTTGGGGAGGCAGATAGGTGCAGCATACAGTACTGACACCTCCAAGCCCAAGATTGTTATTTTCACGTCTCCACATTTAGGAAACCACACAAGAAAGCCATAGACAACTGTTAACTTCATCTAGGCGACACTGTTAAATGACTGTTCATGCCATACTGCAATAGAGAGCAGAAGACTAAATATAGAGTAATACAAGGCAAATAATCCTCGCTATTGTTCACCCATAAAAAACCCATCAGGATTCCAGAGCACTTAATGATCCACTGAGGACTGAGACCTTGCACAGACCATGCAATTTTCAAAGCACAACAGACTGGGTGAGTACAAATTTTAGAGTTTAAATTTACAACATTAATGTTCATAACCATATCCACAACGAGGTCAACACTTGGCACCTTTTCCAACCCTTTCTTGTCAGAAAAAGTTATAGAAAACCCCCAAAGCCTCAATCACTGCAGCCAGGGAGTAAGATTTTTAGTCTACATATCGTCTCTTTCAGATGACTTGGTGTGTGCTGAGAATCACAGTGGTTGATTATTCACCTGATACAGCCGTGATTTTTTCAGGACTATTCATGAGCAATAAAGGCAGAGATTATAGACATATAAGCATTAGGGAAAAAAAGGATACACAAGGCAACAGAGTATTACATCTTTTCTATGAGGGTGTATTACAAGACTAATTAGACACGTAAGGTTTTCAGAGATATAATAAACTCATTCCACTACAACATTTCTAAAAAGGCAATCTAACAGACACTGAGAATCATGCCCTGAATCTTAAAAACAAAGTCACAAAATTATGTAAGAGAAGGCTACAAAGCAGGACTTGTAAACTCTATACACAGCTAGCAAAGTGGTATCACTTTATAAGAAATCCCTTGAGGGAGGGGTGAATATTAAAGAACTTTGTGCTACATTATCCATCACAAACTGTCCTGCTACTACCTACTCTCTCTACAGTATCTTTTAAGCTTTTTGCCTTGTTTTTACAGAAATCTAAATTTATTGATCTAAATTGGAGTCACTCACACTGATGACTGCAAAAGTTGTTCTGAGCAAAATGAGGAACAGAAATGCCAAAGACGCCCTTTTCCACTCACACTATTTGTCAGTTATTAGTGCCTATTTTCACAGTTAAAACAGTTGCTTAGCTACACCTTTCCAAACAACAGTGCGCTTTAAAAATGTAGTTCAAATCTGTTATTAGAAACACATGCATCACTTTTCAACACCTGGTCTTGAAACTAGATGCATTTCTTCATCTCTAAAACCTGAAAGTTAATTGACTATCTTAGAACAAAATATTTCCCAAAGCCACATGTTTTCCAGAGACCAGAAAATAAATGTTACAGAAATTAAAAAGCACAACAACAGAAAGGCAAACTGGAGATAGCAGATACCCTCAGGAGCAGCTCAAGTATAGGGCAGCACCAAGCAATCTTGAAAATACATTTATAACCTTCCTCTCTCTAGAATTATACCTCCTTAAAACCCATCCCCAGCTTCTGTTTGCCTCCATAATTTTCAAGGTATTTTCCAAAACCAGACAACTGAAATATGAAGGCAACAGATCCCAGATGAGTACCTCATTAAGGCAAGACCTCTCTAAGGGTCCGTATTTCAAAAGACAATTAACAAGAGGTGATTATTGCACAGGTCTCTGCTTGACCTAGAGGATACAATATAGTCAATGACAGCACATCGGTCTTAAGAAGAGAAAGCTTTATAGAGCCAATTTCTGTTTATATATTACAGCACACATTATACGAACAGGAAAACATTAAATTTCTGCGATACTAGTGTCTGAAGGTTTCATTTAATCTAATTTAAGCTACGTTTCCCCCTCTATAAACAAATGTTGCCAGAAAAAATCATTACATTGTCTAAGAAAACCTAATTATCAAACAGTACCACATGTTTCTGATGTTTCCGCTATGTGTACAGCGGAACAGATGAGCACAAGACCTGCTAGAATCTCAATGCTGCCATGGTAACAAGGTTTCTCGGCAGTTTTTAAAAGAACATTTGCAATAACACCAAGAAAGACTTCTAACGAATCAACGAAAAGATCCCTCTTTTCCACTCCCCAAGCCCATGAATGTTTCATAAACTAGATGGGGGATGGCATAACCAGAGGAGGGAGTGTTAGAACAGAAAAATTATGTCTACTTACACTGCATTGCAGTTTAGTTTATTAATATTGTCTAAGTCAAGAATGACAATAGCACAGAGATATCTACCTTGTGGAGCACCATAATTCTTCAGTGGTTTGTTTTGTTTTAAGCAATAAAGAAACACTCCTGGCTTGGCTTCAAAGAGTATTTATGTGCACACTTTCTGCTGAATGATTTTTATTTCTAGACTGATACACGAAGTATAGTATAATTACTTTGATAACTGGATCTGGCCCATAATACATAGCATGCCAAGCTATGCCTTTTTCCCTTTTAGTCAAAAGATATGCCATAGACTCCCAGTTCTTGACTTTTTTTCCTTTCTGCATACATATATAAATAACAGAGCTTAACAACTCTTCTCAGTGTCCAGTGTTTATAGGCATCGATCAGACTCACAGAGCAAAAGCTGCCCGGTTCACAAGAGGGACACTGGAGGGCTGACTAAAGTATCTTACAGACCGAAGAGTAAAAGAAAGCCTGAAAATGGGGTACAGTAGAAGAAAGATACGTATAAATCCACAGAATCAAAGTAAGAAGCCTTGAAGATGAGTATAAACACACGAACGCACTACTGAAAAGGCAGGGGGTGGGTTAGAGAATAGTGTCAATCTTAAACCGAACACATTTTACAATCAGAGAGCCACAAAGGAAGAGACATTTTAATAGTGAATACAACTGGTAATCAAGGTGTAAGTTTACAGTGAGAACAAGTTTCAGGAAATCTTTGTAGGCTGATACGGTAAATTGCTAATCAAAAGTTAGACAGAACAAAGGCAGATTATGAATCAAGAAAGATTCTACCACTTTTGAAAAAGAAAAAAAGTTTATATTTGAATTAAGACCTGTTCCCTATCACTCATCCCATTCAGAAAGATTTCCTATGAAAAATACATCATTGTTTGAAACTAAAATGTTTCACAGAATCAGGTTAGATTAATATCAAGTCAGTGCAGATACAGAACTGGGTTTCACACCTACCATGGTGGTATCTAACACAGGGGAAATCAATGCAATACATTGATGTGCCACAATGCTATGAACTGCAGACTAAGACAGTACCATAAAGACTTTCTGCTAAAAATCTAAAAGGAAATTTACTATCTCTGAGTGACTCTGAAATGTTTTCACCTTCAGTTCACTGTTAATTATTTTAAATCAGAAATAATCTCATACTCTCTGCACCACACTATCAGCTGCCTGAAAGCACTTAAAGCACCGATGTATCACCAGAAACAAAACCATTGAGTCACATAAGAACAAGCTAGATATGTGTTTCTAAATAGGGAATGGAAATTTCTCAAAGAATCAACTTTTTCTCAACATGTTTGAAGACAAAGGATTGCATCAGAAACACTACAGAACAAAGATGAGAAGAATACAGCATCAGTTTTAATCGACTTTTTGAAAGTCAGTCAAATGGAACAGTAGCTGTTTAGCTTTTACCACAGTAATCCAATATATAATTTAATAAAATAATGTACTAATAATTTTAATAATAATTTAGAAAAATCATCCTTACTAAAAGAGTCTACACATTCTACAGTTTAATAATTCCCTGTTCAGAAGAAAATACGGGGAAATTTGTTTGAAATCTGACCCTGATACATCTCAGAAGGGAACATTATGTGAGATATCTCCAACTGAACAGGAATATACTAGAACTATTCAGATCACATAGAGCTTTGGAATTGTTTTTTCAATGTGTTTTTATAGTCAATAACTTGTATAAAAATAATTTTCAAAGTTCAATGTAAGTTTGTAGGTTACCAAGAGATGTTGTTCAAATGCTGTAATTCTGAGAGTGTGGCTCACCTTTCCTATACATTTATTATAAGAAAATTGTATAAACAGTAATTTACGCATCAAAAGGATCTCATTAAATTATCCACCTTCTCCATAATATGCCACTAACAATCCTGTCGGTTAACCTGTGAAAATATTGTGCCTATGAAGATATGCTTGTTTCCAAGAAATATAATGTCAAGACAAAGAAAAGCAATTTCCTGTTTCAAAGACCAAGTGGTGAAAACAGACCACATTTTTTTCCTGATACGTTTTACCTACACAGAATTGCCATTGATAAACAATTTCTTCAACAGAAAACCTGCACCAGCAGATTGCAGTGAAGGGAAATATACAACTATAATAGTGCAAGAGGACATTTAAATACATATTGCAACTACTTACCAAAGGCACAGCTCTGGAGGGCTCCAAACTAGGCCTGGGTGCTGTTGAGTACATGTAGTTAAACAATCTGTCTATTTTTCTTAAGGGTACACCTCCACCTTGATCACTTATCTAAGGGATGAAAAGTTAAGAGTCTTAAATATTGCGTTCTGAAAAAAAACTGCAAAACCCAAGTAGTGTTACCTACAAGACTTTAGTTATCTTAAAGGAGAGGCTAAGGACAGTGGGTTTGTCTGGTTTGGAGAAAAGGAGACTGACGGGTAGCCTCATTGCTCTCCACAGCTTATGAGGAGGGGGTATCCAGTAACAGGATGTGTGAGAATGGTTCAACTGGGGGTAGGTTCAGACTGGGTCTTAGGAACCACTGCTTTACCAAGGAGGTGGTCAAACACCAGAAAAGGCTTCCTGGAGAGGTAGCCTGTCAGTGTTTAAGAGGCATTTGAACAATGCCCTTCATTACATGCTTTAAGTTCTGGTCAGCCTGGAAGTGGGCAGTGGGCCAAGATGATCCATGTAGGTCCTTTCCAGCTGAAATATCCTATTCTATTGAATATTTCACAAGTGTCAGAAGTGATCCATTAATTACATTTGCCTTTTCAAACTACAAGTCACACTCTTCTAACCTGGGAAGGTTTGTAAGCTGCATATTATTTTTAGGCATTTACCTTAATAGATAGATCTTCTTTCCCCAAAGTGACTAATGTTTTGATCGATGGATAGCCTTCTCTCTTACCTTCATGGGATTCTATCGTAGCTCTCATTGAATTCTGAAGATAAAAGAAAAAAAAACAGCGTCTTTGATTCTAACTTTACCACATACGCTTTTTGCGACAACTTAAACTTGCATTTATTTTGTTAAATCTAGATATTGTACTACATTTCTGTACGAGACAGGAAAATCGATATTCAAAAGAAATTCAAGAAGTGTTTTCATGTCAATGAATCGTCCAGTTCAACTTTTATGTCAGAACCCCATTATATATACTTTTATCTATCTGATATAGAGACAGAGAACATAAAGCAAGAATTATTTTTTTTTTGTGTGTAAAATCAAGTAATTATACATAAGGGATGACAACATCCTCCACCTCCACCATGGAGAACACCGATATTGATGTTCACCACACAGAACAAGTTTTGATTTTTCTCAGGCTGGGTCATGCAATTTTTATGTTACCATCTATCAATCTATCTGACTTTATCATATCTATTAGCAGAGTTTCCACTGGCAGTCTGTCAGATTACTGTTACTTACAGCTAGCTACAACTTACTGGTTGCATACTATTTCATGACTTGTAACAGAACTTACTTACAAGCAGTTTACAAATTCTCACATGTTCTGCCCTAGAACTAAGGTTACTAATGGAAAACAGGAAAAAGTTTAAATAAACACACTTGACTAATGTTAGAAAACATACCCAAAATACCATTATTTTGGAAAAATTTCCTTCTGACCAAATTCATTTTTGTTCCTGAACTTCTAGTGTTCAATTGCACCACCTAAAGACCACCTATCTTATTCAAAAGCATGCAAAAGCTCTGACATATTCCACTTCCACTGTTGTTCCAATTATTCAGAAACATAAATAAAGGCAAAGCATGTCATTTACACTACTCTGACACACCAGCTGTTTTCAGAATAAACAAGAGAGACAGATCCTAATCAGTCCTCAAATATGCAATAAAGAAGCAAGTTTATGAATACATTGTCATTGCAAAGACAGATTAGTGTGAAAGTTTTAAGTTGACCAACTCCAAAAACACAAAAGAAGAAGCGGGAAAACACAAGTTTTAAGAATACAAGTGCATATGAGAGGGCTGTATGCATAGCTTTTAATAGTTTCAAACAATGTTCACTTAAGGAATGAGCTTAAGAAAGGAAAACTAAAATAACACTTAAAAGCTCTAACTGGAAAAAAAAATCTCAATTTCAATAGTAATATAAGTTCACAAATCCCTTCCAATTATTTACTAGTGCAACCTACCTTGAATAATTCAAATAACATATGAAACAGATGAGATGGTACATAGACTACTTGAATAGGCTTGTTTGGCGCTTTAGCTAAAAAATAAAAAGACAATTTTTTTTTTCCAAAACACTATTTCTGTTTACAGGAATAACATGAAACTCTATGCAAAGACAAGTATGCAAGCATGTTGTAATTTTCAAAGTGCAAGACTTGCTCCATGATGTAAAGCCATAAATTTCAGTTACTGTTATCACCTCAAATAACACACTCTAATAATGATTTTCAAAGACATCTATATTAGTAGAGTTTTTGATATGAAACTTAACTAAGCAGTGGTTGGTTTGGTACTGACAATACATTTTAGCTAAGAGAACTTTCACGCTTAAGTGGGAAACTTTCTTTTTCCTAACGTACACAATATTTGAGCATAATATGTGCTTCACAAAGACTTATAAACTAAAAAAAAGTCATTTTTTAAATATCCTCTTCATTAAAATATATAAAATGTATTTATAAGAATTTTCAATGGATAAGGCTCTGAACAACCTGACTTAGTGGGAGGTGTCCTTGCCCATGGTAAGAGGGCTGAAACCAGATGATCTTAAAGATTCCTTCCAACACAAACCATTCTACGATTCTACAAATATCAGTTTTCTTATTCCAAATCATAACTTAATTCTTTGTCCACTGTTGTCCTGTTATTAGTGTTTCAGCAGAGGTGGATGGCTTGGCACAACTCTGACTGCTAGAGGGTTAATTGATTTGGGAGAAAATAATACAACTGTTTAATACATTCCAGGGCAGTTTTGGTGCTGAAGATGTAGCCATCCCTGAACATTCAAATATCTACAGGCATTACACTATACAGTCACAGCTTGTCAGACTCAGCAGCAATTTGGATTGGTGAAAAGTCCCAAAACGTCAGCTTCATAAATTGCAGAAAGATACAAACACATGCACAGAATGTGACTGGCACCAGCTTCTTCCTTTTTGGAACTGAGGACTGATAATTAAAGCAGTTATTACTTTAAGAGACACAGTAGTTGAAAATCCTAGAAAAAGACCACCAAAACAACACTCTGCATAATTGGTGGCAAGGCAACTTGTTGTTTTCTTATGTTAATTTTGTCCAAGTCCATACCCCAGTTCTCTTAGGCACCACTAAAAGCAAGGCAGACTGATTTACACTCGCTTGAAGCACAGAGTACATTTATAAGACACACTGCTGCTGTTCTTGTGAAGTAATTTGCAATGCCACATCTCTCATCCTGATAATAAGCTAGTCTGAAGGAAACAACTAATTCTTTCTTCATATTTTCTTTTTTTTTTAATGAGATCAAATAACCTCTTTTCTCTACTGCTGGATCTTTCTACTCATGCCTTCAAAGGAATTTTGCATTGATTCCTCTGCTGCAGCACTAGGTACTTTCAGCTCTAAAATTCACTCAGTTTTGGAGCAAGAATGTTGGGTTGTCTGGTTTTGGGAGAGACAACTGGCAGTAATGCATCAGTGTTGACAACAATTTTGTTTAGAGAACCATTTCTACAACATCAAATAGTACTTTGAGTAACAGATGTTCCCTGTACCATACCTTCACCATTTTGAGTGTTACCTGTTTTTAAGACTTGCAATTCTTCTGCTCAAGTTTAGAAACATTTTATTCTTTAATGTTTGGACAGCTGTCCAAAATTTGCGAGAGGATTACTCAAGACTATTTTATTAACATGAAAAAATAATCTACCTTTTGTAAACAGAAATGATGAAGGAATTCAGTCAACACACTGACAAGGAGTGTCTTGTCAGTTTCAGATCATCCAATTTTTCATCTTTGCAATCAACTTGAAACAGATTTTCATGTCAGAAGCTGATGATAGGACTTTAAGCATAGACTGGGTAAAAAATTTCTAATTTTGCCATCTTACACAGTACAGTTTGCCACTGGTGCAGGGACTGATAGTAGAATTTATGAGCACGCTTCAAAATGAAACAATTTTCAGCTCTATTAAAAGATTACTCAGAAGGCAGGCATGCTCCCTTCCCAGCTAAGAGGATTCTTGACTATTTTATTCTCCTTGAAGTGATAGTGAATTCAGCAGATGGCACTGCATTCAGCATCAAGCAGTAAACATGTCAAGATGACAAACTATAACTCAGGTGGCCATGTAGATCCATTAGAAGAAAATCACCTCTGCATAGCCAACTGCAGAGTTCAAACTTACAATAACAAAACTAAAAATTACAAATATTAGAAATGTTTTTCCTTAAGATATATCACTTAATTTAATTTCACAATTACCATTGAATTCTTCAACTTCCAGATCAGGTGCCACCATATAGTACTGTTCACATAACATCTTAGCTGTTTCATAAGCATCTACAAAACAGAAGAGAACATTGATTTATCAAAATAATTCAGAGTCTGCTAGCAAAGTTCACTCAGCGTGTGAAAGACTACAATCAGAACGCTCATTTCAGTAACTAGTTTACAAGCGTTAAACTGATATCCATTCTAATGTCTTTTTCTCTGTTTGCTTATTGCCCTTTCTTGGCAAAAGGGCTAATTCTATTTAAAGCTCTGCAAACAAAAGCAGATCACCAGAGACAAGCTATTTTCATCTTTATTCAGGGCTTGAAAGCCAGAAGGGTATAATCATAGGTTGACCATAGTATCTACTTATTTGTCACAACCCAATCACAATTTAACGCTTGTTCTTTCTCCCTGAAATAAAGCAGGATGACACTGCAACCATAAATTCAGTTTTTCCAAAGACAATACTGTTTACAGTACTTGATTTTCAGGGTCTTCTGGGGGGAAAGCTGGCATCTAAAGATTAATCATTCTATCCTACTGAACAACAAAAAAAAAAAACCAACCAAAAAAACCCATGCCTCCTCTAATCCAAATCTGGTTTTATGTATGGTCAAAATACAGAAACAAAGTTTAAGTCATCTTTTGTCTGAAAGAATTCTTGGTAGTTCTAAATATTCGTTCGTACTTCATTTGCAAAACTTTTTTAGAAACAAGCAGCAAGTGTTAGCCTAAAGAAAAACCACACACTTGGAGATGTTCTAAGCTACCTTTATGAAAGTGGCTTCCTTGTATTAAGCGTGGGCTAAGAGCAAGTACATAGATAGATGGGGAGTACTGCAAACAGAAATTTGCCAAGATACAATAATTGCATTTGACTTCCTCCAACATTTATCTTCTTCCTCCTGTCCAAAGTGACCCTACAAAAATGCACAGTCACTGCCAAGACTCACAGTTATGTGACAAGCAGAAGGAATGTAAAATCGCTAGTCCCCAGAAATGGTTGTTGCCTGTAACTGTTTTCCTTCATCAAGATGTCTACAGAAATAACCTATAATGTGCCCTATTATTTGAAAAAAGAAAAGTTATATCAGTTGTTTTGACATTTGCAAGGCTGGACATATCACACAAGCCTGACACAAATGCAGCTGGAGGTCTAGGAAAATGGAGCTAATCAACAATGGAAATACTCATCATCAGGTCCCAAGAATATCCCTCAGAATTAGCTATTCAGTAGGAATCTTTTATAACAAGATGGTCAGTTCCAAAGACTTTCTAGAAGTGTCCTGTCATTAGAACACTAAAACCTGATCTACTAAAAAGATCAAAATCCCATTTAGTATCCAAGCTGTACAGAGAACCTCAGCCTGGGATTACAATAATTTAGGAAAATAAGATGCAGGAAGACCTATGCTTACATGATATTCTAAGATCATCTCAGAACTTCTCACGGCCTCAAGGAGTAATCCTTTCTATGCCCTAGAAAAAAAAGGGTGTAAGAAGCACAGCCACAATCTTGACTCAGTCATCAGAAGCTGAAGATAGTGATGTAGCTGATGAGACCATAAGGCTGTCTACATGGAGAAAGGAATACATTAGTACATTTCAAAGCATTTCCACACCACAGAAGTGAAAATCAGATGTGGATCCAGGGTGCAGGTTTTGATTACTGAGGAGGAAAAACTTCAGGGCCTCTGAAAAGTGAATCAGTAACTGTGTGGGAATAAACCCCTCAATAAATGAACAAGCAAACAAACAAAGCCCTCAGTACACAGATTTGGGAAAGGCACAGCCACTATGCAAATGCTGAGAGAACGAGGCACTGAAGAAATCCAATTAGCCTCCCTGTATTTAGTGTAGAACTTTGATCCATTTCCAGGAAGTGGCCACCCTAACACTCTTGGGATGAACAGGAAGGTACTATCACTTCATGATTCAGTAAAATATCCAGCCCCAAGCACAGCTGTGTCAATCAGTCTGAGTGCATTCTTGCATTTTACCTTCCTCTAAAAGCCAACTCTTTGGCAGTCCTAAGACTGCAATGTTCAAAACACTCTTCATATCAAGGCTGGAGGTAAGCAGCAACAAGAGTGAAGGATCTATCAGTGCATCTGAAAGCCTGGCTCCAGGAACAAGCCCGGATTTGCTGACAATAAGATTTTTGAGCTGACAGAGACCCACCTCAGGCAGCTAACATTTGGTGGAGCTGCTTGAAGAAAAAAGTGGCTTTTAAAATAATTTCTTCAATGTTTGAAGGGCATACAGAGCATGTAGCTGCCACATACAGAGCCAAAATCAACATATTAACTGTGACAAATTGCTCAGAATGCTGCCTGTGAACCAGAACACTTCGGAGCTAGCACAGTATACAGCATGTAAATTAACCACTCCACAAATTCTACAAGGAAATGGCCTCAATCACCTTGACTCTAGATAGGCTCTGTCCTTAAGGGCATTTCATTACTTTGAAAGATAACACTGGATACTGTTTACAATACTCTCATTTTGTTAGTGACTATTGTTTCATATGTGGAAGATCTGTTTTAGGTACTGGCTTGAAAACCAGACTTAGCACCCTCTGACACTGCAACACTTCTCTGTCCAAAGCAGCAACTACACTGATGATCAAGACAGATTCAAACATTGCTATGAGTGAGAAGGAATATCTAAATAAACAACACAATTGCAACACATACAATGCTGAGGTCAAAAAGGACCAAGATTGGTCATAAGAAAAGAAAGCTGCTGAAGAAGGGACACCTTAGAGTCAAAAAGAACTGGAAGCCAAGACTATCTACATTAGAAAGCAAGCTATCATGCAGGTCAAACTCTGACATCAGAAAGGTTTCCCTCTTACTTCACCAAAGGATGAGAGAAAGTGAGGTGAGAAACACATTCTTCCCCTATTGCAGCTGCACTAACAGGGAAGGATGGAGGGTGGAATTCACTCCTACAGCAAGACCTGTATTTGTAAATATATATACCCAGAGTATGAACCTTAAATAAACAAGTCAAGTTCTCAAAGGGAACAGCATTGCCTCAGGCCTACTCACTAACTTTGTGAAAGCATATGAACAATCACAACATTAAGCAAACAGGATTTCAAATTTGACTATACCAGCTCATTCAGGTATAACCATCACACATCTGTCACGTATAAGAAAGAACAGGCTGTGATATCATCAGAGGCACACAGTAATGCTGAGCTTCAAGGGAATATCTGTAGACCTGAGGACACTTTCCTGAACAGCCTAACTAAACAAACTGGAACAAAAGACAATAAAAAAACTGGAACAAAAAAAACAATAAAAAATCTTTTTATAAGTATATTAACAGTAAAAGGAGGACAAGGGAGACCATACAGTCCCTTTTGGACTCAGAGGGAACAGGAGTGACAGGGGACGAGGAGAAGGCTGAGGTACTTAATGCCTTCTTTGCCTCAGTCTTTAATTGTAAAGAAAGCTGTTCCCTCTGTGTAGATACCCCGGAAACAGAGGAGCAATACGAGGCTCCCATAGTCCAAGAGGAGGTGGTCAGAAGCCTGCTTGGCCAACTGGACACCCACAAGTCCATGGGGCCAGATGGGATACATCCTAGGGTTTTGAGGGAGCTGGCGGATGTATTGGCCAAATCCCTTTCCATCATCTTCCAGCAGTCCTGGAAGACTGGGGAGGTACCTCTGGACTGGAGACTGGCTGATGTAGTTCCCATTTACAAGAAGGGTAGCAGGGAGGATCCGGGGAACTACAGGCCAGTCAGTCTGACCTCAGTGCCAGGGAAAGTCATGGAACAGGTGATCTTGAGTGCTATCATGAAGCACTTACAAGAGAACCGGGTGATCAGGCCCAGTCAACATGGGTTTACCAGAGGCAGGTCTTGCCAAACCAACCTGATCGCCTTCTATGACAAAGTCACTCGGCTGCTGGATGAAGGAAAGGCTGTGGATGTGGTCTTTCTGGACTTCAGTAAAGCCTTTGACACAGTTTCTCACAGCATTCTGCTACGGAAACTGTCAGCCTCTGGCCTGGACAGACGCACACTCTCCTGGGTAGAAAACTGGCTGGATGGTCGGGCCCAGAGAGTGGTGGTAAATGGTGTTAAGTCCAGCTGGAGACCAGTGACAAGTGGGGTTCCCCAGGGCTCAGTGCTAGGTCCAGTCCTGTTCAATGTCTTCATCAATGACCTGGATGAGGGCATTGAGGGTACCCTTAGCAAGTTTGCAGATGACACAAAGCTGTGTGCAAGTGTCGATCTGCTGGAGGGTAGGGAGGCTTTGCAAAGGGACCTAAACAGGCTGGACCACTGGGCAGTGTCCGACGGCATGAGGTTTAACACGGCCAAATACCGGGTCCTGCACTTGGGGCACAACAACCCTATGCAGAGCTACAGACTGGGAGAAGCCTGGCTGGAAAACTGCCAGGAGGAGAGGGACCTTGGGATGTTGGTCGACAGCCGACTGAACGTGAGCCAGCAGTGTGCCCAGGTGGCCAAGAAGGCCAATGGCATCCTGGCTTGTATCAGAAACAGTGTGACCAGCAGGTCCAGGGAGGTGATTCTCCCTCTGTATTCAGCACTGGTGAGGCCGTTCCTTGAATACTGTGTCCAGTTCTGGGCCCCTCACCACAAGAAGGATGTTGAGGCTCTGGAGCAAGTCCAGAGAAGAGCAACGAAGCCGGTGAAGGGGCTGGAGAACAGACTCTATGAGGAGCGGCTGAGAGAGCTGGGGTTGTTTAGCCTGGAGAAGAGGAGGCTGAGAGGAGACCTCATTATTCTCTACAAGTACCTGAAAGGTGGTTGTGGAGAGGAGGGAGCTGGCCTCTTCTCCCAAGTGACAGGGGACAGGATGAGAGGGAATGGCCTCAAGCTCCGCCAGGGGAGATTTAGGCTGGAGATTAGGAGGAGGTTTTTCACACAGAGGGTCATTGGGCATTGTAATAGGCTGCCCAGGGAGGTGGTTGATTCACCTTCCCTGGAGGTGTTTAAGGCACGGGTGGATGAGGTGTTGAGGGACTTGTTTAGTGTTAGATAGGAATGGTTGGACTAGAAGATCCGATGGGTCCCTTCCAACCTGGTTGTTCTGTGATTCTGTGATTTCACTCACTCTCACTTTTTAAGTATTTAATGGAAAAAACATCCAAAGTTTAACAGAACACTTACAAAAAAACCAGACTCAAAGTACTAAAAAAAAAAAAAAAAATTTTTCTTATTTCTGTTAACATACTGAGGGTTTCTCCATTCCCAATAATAAAGACATTAAAAAGTCTCAATAAACCCACAGCTTTATTGTGAGCAGCTAGAGGTTTCAATTTATTCTTTTTTATTTTAATAAATGAATTTATAGCACATTCACTCTTTTGTATCTCAATAACATACATACATGTTGTAAGCTGAGGAGATGGTTAAATAACAAAAATATTAACTTAATCTTACCTTTAACCACCTCTGCCACATTACAAGTGGGATCGATACTTCCAATATGTTTGGGATGAGCAGGATTGATATCTCCACCGAAAAGAAGTGCTAAAAGAAAAAAAAGAAATAGCAGTAAATTGCCTACTACACTTGAGGCAGCCCAGAAAGTTTAAACTTGATGGTATCCAAAAGTTACATTTGGTAAAGAGATACCCTAGCAACTTGCCAGAATCTTTGCCTAGGAAGACTACTTGCCTCCCTCCTCCTCTTTGCCCCTCCTCCTCTTTGCCCCTCCTCCTTTTCATTTTTGTAGCTAAGACTTGTTAATACTGAAACAGTGGAATGGGTGGGTTAAGGTGAATATTTTCACGTCAAAGTGGACTATTAAAATTGGATAAAGGTATAATATAAATGCTTAGTTCATAACACTATGTCAGAAAAGCAGCATTCACAACTAAGAAAATATAATAAAATTGACTGAGGAACTGAGACAGCATTTAATTCCCTTTACACTCACCTGAACTGCAATTTCATAACTGGCATAGAGGTCTCACTCATGCGAGTTTCTCCCTGGCTCTCAGCAGTGTGGTCCCCACTCCCCCTTTTGCACAAGGGTCTGGCACTCACCAGATCCTTCAGTGAGAGTTTAGCTCTCAAAGAAGCAGAAAGGTTTTACACCTTTTTTCAGAAGCGACTTTCTGCTATTTTAGCTCTGACGTGCAACAGATGCAGTGCGAGGTGAGTAAAAAGTTCTGAAAGCTCTTCCTATTCCAGTCATAGTAAGTTAATACAGTGGTACACTGCACTTTGCAGAACTGCACTGTAAGAACTAATTTGTCAATAACGTATAAGGTAGAAAGACACTACATAAAATACTGCATTCTGCTTCCCAACGTCTTTTTCATCAGTGCTTCAAGATTAATATTTGTCATCATGGACACATCATTGACACTGATTAGCAGAGAAAAAATATACCAGGTTGACTAAACTTAAGCATCTATAAGCAGTTTTAAGCTTCAACTAAGTAAGAGCATCTCCAGGAAAAGCCATTTCAGTTTAATGAAATAAGTTTCATATTTTAGAACTAGCATGATTTATACTAACACTCAGCCCAAGAATTCTAGCAATACAATGTTTTTGCTGATTGCTAGAACTCTTCTATGAGAACCTTTCAACTTAACTTGGTTTCATGTCTGTCACCTGTCTTTTCAGGTTCAATTAAGAATAAGCTGCACAATGGTCTCATTTTGAATGCTTTGCCACATGAAAAAAGTATTTCTACACACACAGCAAGGTATCTGCTAATCACATAGAAGGTTACTTGACAGACGCACATCTTGGAGTGAAATATCCTACACTACAGTCCTCCAGCATGCACATTATCTGTAGTGTACTACAATTTCTAAGAGCTCATAAACACAGAATAGCAGGCAGAGAATGAAGCTCTAGACTAAGAAGGTAAAATGTATACACTAGGAGAGATCACAGGATTGTCCTTAACTTTATACAGATAACTTCCTGTATATTTGCACGTACTGGTTAATAGGAGTTGTGCAAGTAACTCCCTGCACTCTGTAACAACAATATAAAAAAGTAAATTTCAAGTGAAACAGAACTTGATGACAAAAAAATCACTAGTTTCAGCTTTTATGCATAAACAAGGAACAGGAAGTAGAGGGAAATGAGGATATAATTTAAAACTTAAGTTAGAAACACTCAGCCTCTTTAAAAGGCAAGAAAGCCTAGATAACTTGCTGACAAATCAAACAATAAAAAATAAATACCATGCATAATGTATTCAAAATTTATGACACATTTACATTTCATTATGAAATAAACATCAGCTCTACAAACTACGTTGAGAGATTTGTGAAGAGAAAGATACAGCTACTCTACTACTTTCTAAGAATTCTTCATGAATTGCTATGCAAGCTGTCTCTGCCAACAAGATTAAAAAGTGACAGCCACGCTGACAAAGCCTGACAATCCTAGAAGAAAGTGTACTGGTGTTTTGGATTCATTTCTGACAACTGCAAAGTACAAAATTAACCAGTTGTCAGTATATCTTTTACCATAATTAGTATGGAATATTAAAAATTAGTCATGAGCGTAAAAACAAATCAAAACAAATCTCTAACTTCTGGTTTACACACAATAACTAATGGGTTCTCAAAGATGAAAAAGCAACTACTTACTGTGTTGGTTTATAAGCATACGGAAAGAGATGCGGTTGGTGTAGAATCTGTCTAGAAAATACTGGATGTTACTGCTAACAAATGGATCAAAACCATATTTTTCCTTGTATTCAATCACTCCTTGTGCCATGGTTGGAACCACATCATTGTGTCTGTTCCTGACTTTAATTAAAACATCTAAAAAGCTGGAGGAAACAAAATTAGAAACAAAATATTAAATAAAGTACAATTAAACTCAATCTCACATCTGTTTTCAACTGCCCACATCATAACCATGTTTTCTGTTTACTATTCCTCTCAGGTAACAAAAATTATCACAGGGAAAAGACAAACACAGCAGTACCTATATAAAGAGAAATAGAATCGTAGAACAACCAGGCTGGAAGAGACTCACTGGATCATCGAGTCCAACCATTCCTATCAAATATTTGGTCAACCTCTCATTCACAAGATCTGTGAATTATTTATGCCCTCAAGTTATTCCTCCCCAAAAGTTTCCTTAAAATTAAACCTCTCTTTGCCACTAACAGAAAACAGAAGTGGTTTTTTTTCATTGAAATTAGATGCACCATGGTATCTCTCATCCTCTGCAGTAAACAGTAGCTGGGAGATGGGAAATGAAACTTGGGGAAAACAACCTGGCTGCTTTTCATAATTTCCTGTAAGTTTTCAATTTCATACTTTCTTCCCACCACCTCAAACCGTACAGTGTAACTCGACTGCATTTCCTTTATCTGGCATCTATTCTGCTAAGCGTGACTATCAGGACAGAAAATTATCATCAGTGATTTCTGTTCAGTTTCCTTTTACACCGCTGGATGGCAGAGCGCATACAACGGTGCTTTGACGGGCTTTTCCCTGTCGTAGCTTTGGAATTTTTAGGACTATCACCTCCGTTGCTTTTAACACATACCTGTTAACCAGCACTTACTTTGAAACAGTTTGGAGGATTTTTGTTTCTCCTGCTAAGGCAGCTCCACACCTATGACCTTTAAATTGCCCATCCTCCCCCCACCCCCATGCAATCTCAACCATGACAGAAATGTTAATAGTTAGCTTTCTAAAGCCTAGATATAGGAAATAAGTACTACTCAACTCTGCCACATTCTCTGTCATTAAATGAATATTAACATAGCAATGATTACAGGATTTTGTTTTAAAAAAAGTGCGCTCTGTGAAATGTAGCTTTCAAAAGAAAGTACAGCAAAGTGACTTGTTCAGTTATAATAGCTGTTTGCAAATCTAGATATCCTTTCAAAACAATATATCAACAAAGCATTTTCAGTAGATTTATAATGAACATGGAAAAGAGATGTATTAATTATTTTTATCAAAAGTATAATATACACCAACTAAGGGAGGAAAGAACCATCAAAAGTAAAAGACTACCAATTAGCCACCACATTTAAAACATATGCTTCCTTCCTTTTCGTTTCATAACCACTTAGTCAGGATAACAATTTGATAGTACACCACACCATTTTTAAGTTATAAGCTTTTAAAATTATTTCTCCCACTCTACGCTGCCAGTTCCAAAAGAACATAGGATTCATTTTTAATAGTTTTTTAATTATTCTCAGTCTAGCCACCAGTTTTGCCTGTGTATGAACAGTTCAGCTACCTTTCAACACTATTCTGTTGCATAGGAAAGGGGAAGTTTTAAATGCCTAATTCCCCAATCTAAGTATTATCGCAATACAGAACAACTGCTCTCTTACTTATTTATCCTGCTGACTAGCCACCTTAAAATGTTTTAATGCTTAAAAGGTTTGTAGACTCTTTTGAAAATGTTTGGTAAGTCTTGATTCTGTGCGATATGTAAACAGTGAGATCTGATGTTAGTTTTCAAGATAAGACTCCTTGGCCTGGCTGTACAACTGTTGCTTCTCTGTTCCAGAGTAACAAGACACTAGTTATTAATAAAAACAGAGCTAAGAAACAATGTCTACAGTCACATCTGAAAGTCAACTGACAACACTTTCTACTAACTGCTATTTGATGACAGCTTTATTGTTTTTTTTTTTTACATATCTCCACTATCCACAATATAAACAATGTGATGTCTCTGTGCTCCACGAGGGCAAACTGTTCACTGAAATCCCACTACCCAAGTGCCTAAATGCACTGAGCATGCTGAAGGGAAAACAAAGAGCTAGAAAGTTTATCTGCTACAGATCAGCAAATCACAGTTGAAGCTTATTGTGCAAATACACAAAATAAAGCAATTTATTATTACAGTGATATGACAAGCCTCCCATTCCATTGTCAAAGATAACTGTGTTCACTCAAGTGTTTCCATCAAGCAGATGCTTTTAAAGGACCAAATGCATGAAGTACAAGGGCACGTTCAAAGCAGTGGGGCAGAAATCAAGATTGAGGAGATCTATCACTCATTACTTACACACCCACAGACACACTCCAAAAGACAAAGCTTTTACTATACACAAACTGTGGGAGAGCATATTAAGGAATTTTTAAAATGCTCATGGATTAGCTTGAGCAGAGGGAATACTCCAGAACAGCTCTTAAGACTTTTATTTAGCAATGACTTTTTGTCAAAATTCAGTCATTTTGAAATTCAGAATTCAAAACCATGCTGAATAAATAATGTAGTTGGTTTGACAGATGAGAAATTATTAATATGAAGCCATTTTAGTCAAGTAAGCTTCAGTGGCTTCTGTATAAACAAAAGAATATTTAAGGTGTTAACCACTGCTGTGAAATAAATTAAGCCTAGGCTTATACAAAGACAATTAATGGATGTCACAACACAAGTTATTTTTTAACTCCCTAATGACTGTATATATTACTTTGCTTTAATATATCATCACAATGCAAGAAAATAAGTCAATATTAAAAGACAGGGAATTTTTGCTCTGTCTGTTTTACAGATGGTAATATTTGAAAGATTAAAGACCAGAAAGTGATGAGGAGATTGAAAAAAAAAATCCTTTTTCAATGGCATCAACATGCAATTTATTTTTTTTTTACAGGCTGAAAGTTATTGAATCTATTCTTAAAAGCCTTTAAAAGGGGATGCTCTACAGCCTTCTGAAATAGCCTTTTTTCAGTCTATGCTCACTAATATTATAATTCATATGTTTTGCCCTGTGTACAATCTCAACCTTAATAAAAATTAACCATTTTTTAAGTCACAATTTCTTCACTTAGAGCAACCAATCATCCTTTATTAGAGTAACTGGGCTTCTTGCATATTCAGACTTCCAGTGCCTCACACTTCAATCTTTTTGCCAGTCTAAACAAATGCCTTCAACATTACGCAGAGGTTAAACTATCCAAGTCTCTAATTCTTGTTCCTTTCGCATCAACAGCGTCCACATGTGGTTTAATTTCTTAATAGGTAGTTCCCAGAACTGCAGACAGTATTCCAGCTTTGAATTCACACTGAGAAACCATTTTACTCTTGTTCAATAGCACTGCAGTTCATCAGTAAGTCTATAATCTTAATGTCCTTCTACAGTTCCACCATGTAGGGAGTTTCTTCTGTGTGTATTGCTTGATACTTAAAAATAAAGTGTGAAGAACTCTGATAACATGCCCACAGTCAAAAGAGCATAGCACCTAAAATGGATTGCTTAATAAAACCCTTACTTAGCCTAACTTGGCATAGTAGCTAAAATGTCTGAAACTAACTGAAGAGAAAACACCATTTTGGCACAGTGCAAGCCAAATTTTTCACAGAGCATTTCACAGAGTCTTACAGGACTGCAAGATCCCTGGAGGTGTTCAAGGCCAGGCTGGATGGGGCCCTGGGCAGCCTAATCTACTGTGAGGTGTAGGCCACTGAAGTTTAGGAGGGGGTGTGCTGGTGAGGACCACCAACGCGTCACCATACAGGTAGTGGGGGAGAATGCAGCCTCGCTCAACAAGGGAGATATAGATATTCTGGCATCAACTACTCCAGGAGGAGTAGTCCCCTCTAGGAGGGCTGAAGGCTCTGCTACTCAGCTGAAGTGCATTTACACCAATGCACGCAGCATGGGGAACAAGATGGAAGAGCTGGAAGCCGTTGTAGGGCAAGGTGCCTTTGATGTCGTTGCCATCACGGAAATGTGGTGGGATGACTGTTATAACTGGAGTTCGGGTATGGTGGGGAATAAACTCTTCAGGAGGGATAGAAAGGGTAGGAGAGGGGGTGGAGTAGCCCTCTTTGTAAGGGAGGACTTGGACACCTCTGAGATGGACTGCGGCAATGGGGAGATTGCGTGCCTGTGGGTTAAGATCAGAGGAGCCCATAACAAGGGAGACTTTGTGATGGGAGTCTGTTACAGGCCACCCAGCCAAGGAGAAGCAGCTGATGAGCTCTTCTTTAAACAACTGGGGTCAATCTCCAAGTCAGTGCCTCTTCTCCTTGTGGGAGACTTCAATCTCCCTGATATCTGCTGGAAGTACAACACAGCAGAAAGGAAGCAGTCTAGGAGGTTCCTGGAGTGCGTGGAAGACAACTTCCTTGCACAGCTGGTCAACGAACCTACGAGGGAAGGTGCCCTCCTGGACTTGCTGTTTGTCAACAGAGAGGGGCTTGTGGGGGACGTGAGAGTAAGGGGTCACCTAGGTCTTAGTGATCATGAGATGATAGGGTTTTCTGTCCTAGGTGAAGCCAAGAGGGTACTAAGCAGGATGGTTGCACTAAATTTTCAGAGGGCAGACTTTGAACTGTTTAGAAGGCTGGTTGGCAAAGTCTCCTGGGAGACAGCACTTGAGGGCAAGGGAGCCCATGAGGGCTGGTAGTTCCTCAAAAAGGAGATCCTGGCAGCTCAGGAGAAAGCCATCCCCGTGTTCTGGAAAAAAGGCCGGCAGGGGAAAAAACAGTTTGGTTAAGTAGGGAAATCTTGAGTCAAATTAGAAAAAAAAGGAAGATTTATAGGCTCTGGAAGGGGGGACAGGCCTCTTGGGGGGACTTCAGGAGGGAAGCGAGGCTATGTAGGGAAAAAATCAGAGGGGCTAAGGCCGAGCTAGAGGTCAGATTAGCTAAGTCAGTAAAAGACAATAAAAAATCTTTTTGTAAGTATATTAACAGTAAAAGGAGGACAAGGGAGACCATACAGTCCCTTTTGGACTCAGAGGGAACAGCAGTGACATGGGACGAGGAGAAGGCTGAGGTACTTAATGCCTTCTTTGCCTCAGTCTTTAATTGTAAAGAAAGCTGTTCCCTCTGTGTAGATACCCGGGAAACAGAGGAGCAATACGAGGCTCCCATAGTCCAAGAGGAGGTGGTCAGAGCCCTGCTTGGCCAGCTGGACACCCACAAGTCTCTGGGGCCAGATGGGATACATCCTAGGGTGTTGAGGGAGCTGGCGGATGTATTGGCCAAATCCCTTTCCATCATCTTCCAGCAGTCCTGGAAGACTGGGGAGGTACCTCTGGACTGGAGACTGGCTGATGTAGTTCCCATTTACAAGAAGGGTAGCAGGGAGGATCTGGGGAACTACAGGCCAGTCAGTAGTCTGACCTCAGTGCCAGGGAAAGTCATGGAACAGGTGATCTTGAGTGCTATCATGAAGCACTTACAAGAGAACCGGGTGATCAGGCCCAGTCAACATGGGTTTACCAAAGGCAGGTCCTGCCAAACCAACCTGATCGCCTTCTATGACAAAGTCACTCGGCTGCTGGATGAAGGAAAGGCTGTGGATGTGGTCTTTCTGGACTTCAGTAACGCCTTTGACAGTTTCTCACAGCATTCTGCTACGGAAACTGTCAGCCTCTGGCCTGGACAGAGACACATTCTCCTGGGTAGAAAACTGGCTGGATGGCCAGGCCCAGAGAGTGGTGGGAAATGGTGTTAAGTCCAGCTGGAGGCCAGTGACAAGTGGGGTTCCCCAGGGCTCAGTGCTAGGTCCAGTCCTGTTCAATGTCTTCATCAATGACCTGGATGAGGGCATTGAGTGCACCCTTAGCAAGTTTGCAGATGACACAAAGCTGTGTGCAAGTGTCGATCTGCTGGAGGGTAGGGAGGCTTTGCAAAGGGACCTAAACAGGCTGGACCGTTGGGCAGTGTCCGACGGCATGAGGTTTAACACGGCCAAATGCCGGGTCCTGCACTTGGGGCACAACAACTCTATGCAGAGCTACAGACTGGGAGAAGCCTGGCTGGAAAACTGCCAGGAGGAGAGGGACCTGGGGGCGTTGGTCGACAGCCGACTGACCATGAGCCAGCAGTGTGCCCAGGTGGCCAAGAAGGCCAATGGCATCCTGGCTTGTATCAGAAACGGTGTGACCAGCAGGTCCAGGGAGGTGATTCTCCCTCTGTATTCAGCACTGGTGAGGCCGCTCCTTGAATATTGTGTCCAGTTCTGGGCCCCTCACCACAAGAAGGATGTTGAGGCTCTGGAGCAAGTCCAGAGAAGAGCAACGAGGCTGGTGAAGGGGCTGGAGAACAGACCCTATGAGGAGCGGCTGAGAGAGCTGGGGTTGTTTAGCCTGGAGAAGAGGAGGCCGAGAGGAGACCTCATTACTCTCTACAAGTACCTGAAAGGAGGTTGTGGAGAGGAGGGTGCTGGCCTCTTCTCCCAAGTGACAGGGGACAGGACAAGAGGGAATGGCCTCAAGCTCCACCAGGGTAGGTTTAGGCTGGAGATTAGGAGGAGGTTTTTCACACAGAGGGTCATTGGGCATTGGAATAGGCTGCCCAGGGAGGTGGTTGAATCACCTTCCCTGGAGGTGTTTAAGACACGGGTGGATGAGGTATTGAGGGACTTAGTTTAGTGTTAGATAGGAATGGTTGGACTAAAAGATCCGATGGGTCCCTTCCAACCTGGTTGTTCTGTGATTCTGTCCCTACCCATAGTAGGGTGGTTGGAACTAGAAGATCTTTAAGGTCTCTTCCAACCCAAACTATTCCATGATTCTGTGTCTTCGTAAAGACTTCCTATGAAGAATTTGTTCCACAGCTCAAATAGAAAATCATGTTTTAAAGACAAGCTACTCCAAGAAAACTAATCAATGGTACAAAAAACCGGCAAGAAGTCACGTTTACGGCTATACAGTACTAGGTAACCGCAGACCTTGGTGTTAGTGAGTAGGGGTATGGTTTTTTAAGTCTCTGATGCATATTATTGCATCCGTTGTTCTCACTTACATGGGAGGGGATGTTGTTTTTATGCACACTAATTTCAAGAAAACAATCAAATTATAATTCTAATATGATTTTGTTGATAAAGATAATAGGCTAAGCTTTCCTTTCTTCTCCAAACATAAGCAGTATTATTCAATGGGTATGTGAACAGTTATAACTGAAGTCCATTAGAAAAAGCTTTTAGGTAAGAACACTAACATATTAAATGTTTTCAATCTGAAAAAAACCTCAAAGCATTAATGTGTTAATATATGTCACATACAACAGATTACTAAGCTCAATGTACACTAAAATGACATTTTAGGCTTAAGTATTTGATAGACAAGTATATTCTCATATGCATATTGCCTTCTCAATAAAGCTCTGGAATAAGCATTTTATGCCATTTCTTAAATTATCAGACTGTACAAGTACAAAATATATTGCTCAGAAGCGCCTAAGATGGCTAGTTTTGTGCTCCAGATTACAATATTGGCCTTTGCTGCACAAATTCACACAAGATCACTGTTACCCTATAATACAAACACATTTCTTTGAGACAGATTATTTTAGAATGAAGCATCACAAGAAAACAAATTACTCACTCATCCAAAACATGGGGATCCTCAGGACTTTTATTTTCATATTCTAAAAGCTCAAGAAAACTCTGCATGTACCTGAAATAAGTAAAAATTAACAAGGCGTTAAAATACTTGAACCTAAATATTGAAAAAATTCAAAAGTAATGAAGACTGAATTTCAGACTCATCTGAAACAACAGAAGAATAGCACACAGTTCTCTGCAAAGAAAAACAAAGTTGGACAATACAACAAAGGGAAGGAGAGAAACTACAATACAATACACTGAGTTAAAAAGTATTACTTATGATCTCACAATGTAAGTCAGGAAAAATCGCTATGTAAATTAAGCTGAAGTCAACAGCAACAAACTCTCCGTTCAGGAAGGCCTGTAATTTCAGACATCTTAGAACACCCCTGGATTTTGATTTCCTGTCCATCCACTTTGTATAGATGTTAGTTTGGTTTTTCATTCATTCTCACACATGAAAATGATACATAGGTCTAACCAGTTAACACAAGCACAGAGAGAAAAGATAACCATATAGCTTCCATAAAGAAAAAGCTAAGCAAGGGACCAAGTCTTTCTTCCTTCCAGTAGCAGCAACGCATTAGATCAGCTCAACAGAACAGTCGATGCGTAAGCTCAGTGCCTGAGACTGACCTTAACTCGCTGAAGCTGGGACAACTTCAAATTACAACAAAACCTCTTTAGTAGCAGCTCTACATTTGGATAAGCTTAAGTAGGCTATCAAACTTCACCCTACATCTTCAAGCCACCACAAAGCTTAAGACAGTACTGCTGTCTATGTGACTCCCTTCAAGAACCATTCGCTGCTACTCCACTCTCCATTTCACTTGCAGCCATCACAGGTCGCTGCAACATTTCTCCAGGGAGACAGGTAATTTGTCACAATTCAGCCCTATTCCTGTGAGAAAGTGGTATTCTTCAGGCAGCACTCTGTTCTTGCAAACACATTTCAGAATGAAAAAAAGTCATGTAACTTGACTTAAGATCACCAGCACTGACAGACTGGACAAGCTCCCTCATGCTGTGTGCTGCAGCATAACAAGTAAGCCAAGATCCTCCTTTGAAAACAAATAAATATTTGCTCTCTTAATTATTTTTTTGTAGCAAAACTAAATCAGACAAAATATTTATTTGATTCTACAGAGAAATGCATTCTGCCCCAAAAATATCTGCATAGTATCCATGAAGGAATCTCTGGGCTTCCTGGGCTTCCCTTGCTCTGACAAGTGACCCCTCACCTCAACCTAGTGCCCAGCTGCGGCACTTATCGTGCCTGCTGCCAAACCACATTGACTCTCTCTGTTATCCTCCACGTCCCCAAGTCCACTCTTTACACTCATTTTTCATAAAGGTAGCGCTAGCCCTTTCTGCCTCCCAGAACACCCAGTACTGCAAGTCAGCTTTCCACAGAAATTCAGAACCACAGGTTTGTTCAGGTTGGAAGAAGTCTCTTGAAAACATCTAGTCCAATTTCTGTACTCAAGCAGGGTCAGCTAGAGCAGGTCATCCAAGACCATGCCCAGTGAGTTCCAAGTACTTCCACAGATGGAGACTCCACAGCCTGTCTGCATAACTTTCTTGTTGTGTTTGATGACCCACACCATAAAAAAGTTTTCTTTTTTCTTGTGTTCAGGTGGAATTTCACGTGCTTTAATTTGCATCCATTGCCACTTGCCCTGAGCACAATTGAGAAAATTCTGGCTTCATTCTCTCCCATTGGGTATTAATACATGCTGATAATATCCACCTCCAGCCACCCAAGCTTTCTCCTCTCCAGAAGAGCTCAGACAGTTTGCTAAATATCTCTAAGGAGATATTTAGGTCTCTCACCTTCTTCCCGTATGAAAAATGCTTCAATATATCTGTGTCAAGAAAGAAGTGACAGCTTCTCTCATGGCAAAAGAACTCGGAGGATGTTATTAGGAAGCTGCTCATCCTCATCTGTCATCACATAATATTATTAAAGTTCTGTTTCTGAAGATCCAAACAACCACCATACTTAAACAATTCAGTACATGTTTTTTACTACAGACTTCCTACCAGAAATCTTGAACATGAGCAATCCTATGCTGATGCTGAAGATAAAACAGGCACAAGTATTTCTAGTACTGAAGACAGTTGATACCTGATCTTTGTGCTGCATGGATTTCACTTGTTGCCTACCAATACTAATATGCTGTATTGAGATTTATACACCTTAAGCTTACTGGAACATTGGTCCTATGATTGCAGCCCCTGGAATAATCAAATATCACTACTCCTATGTTGCAGGATCAGCATTTTTACTACAGTATGAGGCAGGGGCATGCCAAGTGTTTCTCTCATCTAATGTAGGAAGTAATTGTGCAGAAAACTGTATCACTCAGAGAAAGACTGAAGCAAGTCTTAATCAGAAAAAGGCTGCCAGAGTCACCAGCTTTCAGCACAATCAGCAGGTGGAACAGCTTCTGAGATCACTATGCTGCAAGCTCAACACAGCACAAAAGAGGATCCAAGTTTCGGAAAAAAAGGAAAATTACACAAACTAAAGAAGAAGTAAACGCATGCTAAAGCAATTTCTCTTTCATCTCTGTGGTGATGGAGAAACTATGGAAAAAGGCAGTGTTTTTCATTTAGAATTATCAATAATACTTGGATGTCTCTTTCTAATTCCATAGTAAATTGATATTTCTTACAAGTCAAGTTCATTAGCAAAAACACTGCATCCACAAAGCTAGAGGCCCCAGTTCAGAGAAAAGGTTATTAACTCCAAATCTAAGTTACTCAAATTTCTTCCAACACTTCTACTACTTTTTCCAATACCTTGACTATATGAAATTAGAAAAAAGCAACTTTACATCAAATGAGTTTAACCCACTGTCCAATGCCTACCACTGTATGTCACCCAACCTGGGATGCTCTAATATCTGGTATATTATCCCAAGTCTCTAAACAGAAACTCAGAGCTTCAAATGCTTTTTCTTTTACCCAATAATGCTTTCAATTTTTTTAAGCAAAATTCATCTACTACCCTCACCCCCAAACAGCTCAATACCAAAGAAATTCAGTAAAATCTTGTTTAAAAGGATATTTATAACTCTAGTTAGCTGTAATAAATAATTTAACACACTAACTTAACCAACACCAATGCTGCAATCTGCCTAGGGGTGAGCAGTAAGCAATGCAGTGTACTCATGTAATAGCTAGCATGCGTAAAAAAGTTCCTTCCTCTATCACAGAAGTCATGTATTTCCTTGAATACTCTTTTTATTTGAACTATAGGTGCAGATATGGATAAATGAAGGCATTAACTACAGGATTTATGAAACACTGGAAAGCAAAACCTTGGGATGTTTTTAACACATTTCACACACAACAACTAGCCAGCTAGCATAAAGGAGAAAAGTATCGGAACAATGGATGACTTGCTGTATTATTAGTAAATGAATACAACTATAGAGAACACAAATCTACAAAAAAAACCCTACCAAACCCCAGCACAGACCAAAAAAAAAAGAGACTTGTCAGTTATATTTTGCTGTCTTCAGAGAGTCATGAAAAGGAGAAATCAAAGCCCACGACCTTCAAATCTGTTGTCTTTCTGCACTTAAAAATCCTTGGACAAGCTTCTTGGTTTCAAACAGCCTTTAGCCTTGTTCATTTGCTAATTACTGCCAGGTACACTGAATTCTTGTTAGTCTGCCAAATGTACCGATTTTAGAATGGCAAACTTCATACATGACATCACTGTGAACACCCACAATGTCAATTCCAGATTTTCTTTTTCTTTTAAGAAACAACAACTTACAAGCTACTTTGCTTTTCCTCCTATTTGCCTTTGACTAAGACTTTCCTTTAGAACCTCTCTAACACCAAAACACTGAAAAGATAAAACTGATCTCCATGGTAACACAATCTTGTTAGCGTAGTCCAAATGCAAAAAATAGAAGCAAAACAATTATTAATCCCCAAACTGTAATGATTCCTCTAATGGGTGTTTCAAAGGTAATAAATGGAAATTTATAGCCTTTTCCAGGGAACAGTGGAGAAATTTGGTCAAGGTTAATAAAAATGTGAATTTTAGACATGACCAAGTAGCATACTGTGCAACGCTTGCATTCACTTTAGATATTTCACAAGCTTTGACCTTATATGTTATAAGATTTCATTGTAACTATTCTCGTTATCACATCACATTAGTGATATCTTTTATTAAGCAATTCTGCCACATGTTCAATACCCCACCAGCAGCGCACTTTAGCTACAGAGTGCTCTGAAAGCAGGTCTAAAAAAGGCCCACTTCTTTGGCACAATGAAGCTGACCATTAACTTTGGAAAAACTGAAAATAAGCTGCTGATCCCTCTGTGCCAGCAGTTGTTTTGTCTGTTACTTGGATTCCCCACAACTCACAGCCAGAACATATTAACCATGTTATTAATTTGATTCACTTTACTCCTCCCCTTGCTACTCTATGCAAAACATACATGTAAACTAAGTTACAAACTGAGAAACTGAAACTGAGACAGAGACAATGTTCTGCACAGACTGAAACGCAAAACTATTTTTTTGTTGTTGTTCATAGTTTACTCTGTGGGTAATGCCATCTTTATTCTGAAAAGTGTAGCTGAGTAGTATAAAGGAAGGACAGGCTGTCTTGCCTGTCCTCACTACTGCACACATCAGGCTAAGGAACTCAAAGGAAGAAGAAAAAAATGCACCTCTCCTGACAGCAATCGGTTAAAAATAAAAATTGTTAGGTAGCACAGTGTAGTCAACAAGTGTGGTCCAGGAAGCAAAGGGCCTACAGCATGGACTTGAAGATGGATTAGAGAACCTAGAGAACAGAGCTTGCCTGCAGCAGGTAACACATTCTCCAACGTGACAAGCTTCCTTCCCAAGGGATCTGTTAGGAAATTAATGTAATCCAGAATGTCACTGCCTAGCTTGACAGGAGACTGATGGAAAAGGATCCATGCTGTACAATAGGCAGGGTTAATTTATTTCCTTACTCCACCAAAACTAATTTACATCTATTTACAGAGCTACCTTACTCTAATTTAGAAGTTAAATAAAACCTACTTCAAGGATTAGGGTTTTTTCTATTTTTTGGCATGCAAGGAATAGATTGGGAACTCACATTCTCTGGATAATTTGGAGTCTCAACAGAAGTACATAAAAACTTAAGTTTCTAGTGCAAAGCAGAAGTGTAAAATAATAATAAATATATTGGTGATTACATAAATCACTGTAAATTAGCAGATGAACAGATTAAGGAAAAAAGTGCACTCTGTACTTGTGGCAAATGCACATCAGATTTTTTTGTGTGTGTGCATATTGATAAATTGTCAAGCTTCATAAAGCTATAGCATAATTGAAAAATAATAAATCAAGAAACTTGACCTAAAAAAAAAATTCTTTCTTCAAGTATCAAATAAGTTTGTCAAGAAGAGAATCCTTCATTTTACAAGGTCACAAAAGAACCAAAAAAACTTAAATTTGTGTTTATTTATTCTACTGCATAAAATTCAGAAATCTTTCTCTAGATATATCTAAAGTTTAAACTAAAAAATCATAAATGTGTTTCAAGACCTGCTATCAGCATAGCTGCATAACACTCAAGGTCAATCACACTGAAGTTAATAAAATTGTTTATTTTTCATCTTTTTAAAAGCTAACCAATACAGTAAATTTTGCCCACAGCTCCTCATCAGTACACCACTATGACCTATAATCTACAGGTAAATGTTTAAAAAACAGTTGAAACCCTCTAGATAGAAAAATAGAGACTACGCTCTTTAAAATTTCACATTAGCTATAATCAGGAAAAAAACACATTACAGTTACTTTTGTTACTTCTGACCTAAGATCACAGAAATATTCCTACATAATCTCAGCAAAGACTTGACTTTCCACAGGAACTGTTACTTAACTGAGAACCAAAATCGAATGTTTTGATTTCATACTTCCATCTCTAGGTTGGACATCCAATTGAACTACTTCAGTACGTTAAAGTTTGACAATCTGGCCCGATTAACAGAAAACTATCAGTCTACGGCTGAGAGTGTGTAAATCACATTACATAAAATATACAATTTGGACAAGTATCTTACAGACATACTCTATTCCAATATGCCACAGATTCCCTCCCAACACCTCCCATCCAAATCAGTAGTATCAGTTGTAGACATGTCATCCCACAAGTCCTCAAACCTCTAAGCAAAAATTCTGAAGAGGGTATTCACCTTAAACACTCATTTGAATCCTTCACCAGAAATGATCCAAACATTGCTTGACTCTGTATTAGCAGAACAGAAGCAAATGTCACAGAACATATAACTGGATTAGAAGAACTATGCTGTAAAGTCACTACAGAAAAATTATTTCTTTTTCTTCATTCACCCATCTGTCTACATTTCACTAAAGACAGCTTTACAAGTCATCTAGATCAGAAAAACCTAAAGGGCCTGCATATTATCTACTCTTTCCTTTTTGGTACAACAGCTTCTGGTAACACCAGACATGATAAAAGCCTTCAACCCTTGCAAGCTGCCCCTTCACCACAAAGTGATGGCTACAGCGTCAGCTCCACAGCATTTACATTTATCGAAGCACTTAATCACTATGTTTGAAGTGGTCATCAAAAAAGCTAGTATTACCTTTCAACGACAAATGTTTAAACCAAAGTACACAATAGCACATACACTAATTTATATTTTCTAAATCTGAAGCTGGACAAATATGAGACCAAACCCAGCAGTAAACGTACAATGAGCATGGAATTTCTTGGCTAAAGAGCTGCGACTGAAATTAACAGAGGCTGCAACTCACAGCCTAATAGAAAAAGATGTTATGCACAAAGGTAAGTTCTTCGCATGCTGCAAGGATATTTTTATATAAATTCTTTGGATCAAGCATTCGCAGACACAGAAACAATAATTACCACATGAACAACAGTTTTTTTAGAACTTCATACATACAAGGCAGTAGTCTCCAGACCTCAATAAGCATGTCAGTAAGCTAAAAATTACCACGGAAAATATGACAGGACTTTAAATCACTTAAAATATATGCTAGTTATTACAACAGAGAACATTACTTGCTGGACAACATCAGATTTTTGTCGCATTCCTTAACTTCCACTGAAGAACAAGTTATGTTTTTAAAGGTTTAGCAATGACAAGAACAGAAGTTTATATTTTATTTCAGTATTTTTGACAAATGAAGGAATAGAGAAGGAATAGGTATTTCAAGAAGTCATGGGTGCAATACAGAAAGGAATATTTAACAAGCTCACTCTTGGAAGTTATTTACTGATCCTAATTATCTGAGAGACAACAATATCCTTTTACTAACTCACAAGCACAACTTAGAAATTATCTCCAAGATATACAACTGACTATTTACTTAAAATTAGAAGAAAATGAAACTTCATTTGACAAGAAACACACATTATAAATAATTCAAGGAAGAAAACAGATTTCAGTTCAAGACAATTCAAGATGAGTGGCAAGTAAAGCAACATAAAGTTAGTTTTACACTAATTTTGCAATCCACTTTTTAAACTTACCAGCTCTGAACTAGCCCAACTGAAGGCCTGTTAAGTAAGTTATCAGGCAACAGATTGACTTCTCTCATGGTGTTAGCAAGTCGCACAGGAAGTTCTTTCCGTAGAAACATGTATGAAGTCTTCTCACACGCATTGTCACGACCTGTTAAAACAAAAGCAACACATCAGATGACCATTGCAGCAGATAAAATTTTAGGCCTCCCAGTGCTAGAAGATTAAAAAAGTCACTTCTGAAATAAAAACCATTTAAAAATAAATTTTCTCAGTACCACCTTCAGTTCCCTCTCACTCCCAAGATACATATTATACTTTCACCTCCCTCGAGCTTAACCCTTTTTATCTGCCATTCTTCCTCACTTCATATCATCTCTTCCTCTTTCCTATAAATAAAATTCAACAGATACCAAAGACTTTATAAAACCAAGCTTTTACCACTGACTTTTCTACTAAAGTAAGCTTTTAGAAAATGTGTGCCACACAGGTAATGGAAGGCAAGGAGTGAAAACAAAGGGACAAACCATAATGGCAACAGCTGCCTGATGTTTCATGTCACAAGCTCTTCAAACCTAAGTACCTAAACATTTCAGCAGCACCTGGAGGGACCAGCAAGGGTCATCACTGTTCCTTGGATTAGATTACAAGATGCTCATTAGCCACCTGGAAGGAACTCACAGGGCGCATCACCACATTCCAATTTAGAAAAGCTGTAGCTGAGACTATCTGGAACCTTCACTGTTAAAAGAGATTTTTTTTTTTTGTCCAACACAGTATTTTGAAAATAAAACAAAAAATCCTCACTTAGTCAGAAAGCAAATAAAAGGGATCCAGCAAAATAACAATAATTTGCTGCAGACCTAATTGGAACAGCAATAATTCTCCATAGTCACAATACATGAATCAGAAGGCTGACATGACTAATAGCAGTCTTAAGCTAAACAAGTTATTGGAGATACCTATAACACTTTAGTTATAAATATTTTAAAGTATGAGATGTTAAGACTCTTGCACAAATAGTTCAGATGGAAAAAAGTCAGACCTGGGTTGACATACTTTTCCTATTCTGCAGCATTTCACAAGTTGGGGAACTAATTTCTAAAGAGTCTGGGTGAACTTAAAGGGAGGAAAAAAACCCCCATGTTTTACTTGTAAAGAACAGACAGTGTTCTCCTTTCATCTATGACAGTGAGCCTTCTGTGATAATCAGTACAACCACCTGCAAAATTTGTGAGTGAAGGCATGATACAAGACCTATAACTTATGTTCAAGTAAACCAGAAAGTGTTAAAAGCACTACTAGGCACATAATCACCAAGATTTGCAATTTGAGACTGGAGTACAATGCAACCAGTACAATCAAGGTGATACTTTTATTTAAGACAGCCCTGTTATAATCAGCTGAACAGTAGAGTTTTCACCTTCTTTACGCAGGTAACATGCATTGATCGATTAGCTCCCAAACTCTAACACAAGCTTGAGTGAATATGCAGGAAGTATTAGGGTTTCCCTTTCTTCTTGTTCCTGTAGATATCATCAATCAGTGGACCTTTACTGTCAGCAATTCTATTATTGTTCCTCCAGCAAACATTTCCACTTATTTTACTCACTGTATTTTCACACACATCCTCTCAAAATTAGACACAGGAAATAAGACACTACACTGTTGCTTTCTGTGAAGCACAATAACGACTTCGCAGTTCAGTTCTTCAATCAAGTTAGATACCAATTCACCTACAATAGAGGACAGAACCACTTTTTCATTCACAAGTCACTGCATAAAGTAGGTCTTTCAGGAAGCCTGTGGCTGGACAGCAGGAAAGACTCTCCGACTAGCTCACCCTACAACTTCTGGGCTGGAAAAAGTCCTCAGTAACAAAGATAACAACTACTTCAGAAGAAGAGTGACTAAGAGCAAGTTTGGTTATTTTCTAAGCAATAAAAAACAAAAGGAATGAAAGACAGACAAGAGCCCACAGCCTGCAGGAGTTTGAAGAGGCATGGGGGCTCTTCATGGACACAGTCCCTGGATTTGTGCAAGGCAGAAAACAAAAGATGTTGAGCTGAAAAGAGGGACTGGCGGAAGAGACCCACTTCCTCTCCTCCCATGAGCAAGCGAACATCTCTATTCAATCTGTCTCACATCAGCAATTCTAAATTGTCTCTTTTAAAGGAGCCGCCTTGCTCTAGTGTGCAGCTGCGTTTTAGGTACAGAGCCCTTTCAGGTCCCTCTGCAGGCTCAGTTCAGGAAAAGGAAAGTAAGTTCAGTTTCAAGCCTGCCTAACTTGAAGGTTTGCTTCACCATAACTTCAGTACAACTTTATGGTTTGGATAATGCAATAATCAAGATATCGGCTGCTTAGCTGCATGTATTTTATCTGACAGCCTCCACAGAGGCTTTGCTTTCTAGGATAATATTTGTTACTTGCTTTCCAAACAGCTAGTATACAGGAAGAAAAAAAAAATGACTGTTTGCTGGCATCAGTAATAATTAGATATCCTTCAGCTTTTGAAGGAAAAGGCATACTGCATCCTACTAGTTGCTCCTTGGCTGCTACTCAGCACAGCATCATTTGTACTACCACATTTATCAAAATAAGGGACATCCTACTAAGTAATACAAACAAAATCTAGGTTACATTAAGACGATACTTAACTTATCACATACAAGTTAAGTCTAACTCTAAAGATCTTTCCATTACATCTTGGAATGTTGGTCAAGTATCTTTTTTTCCACATAGGTTTGCTTTACTTTTGCTTTATTTGTCACATCTTTTTTTCAAAATATACAGTATTCTTTGAGTTTGTCATCACTCCACCTGGGTCCATACACATTGCCAGAATCAGGCTTTTTGTCCAAAGCACCACAGGCTAAAAACACTTTAAATCCACCAGTTCCAGCTCAATGGGCTTTGAAGTCACTTTCGATTTGCTCATGCAATGAAGCATGACACTGCTGAAAACTGATTTGACTGTCTCTGCTCAAGTTTAAATCGAGAGTATAGGCAAACTTATTTAAATAAGTCATGAAATCTTAATGCCTTACTAACCAGTTCACCCAGAAGTTGGCATTTAATGTTAAAATCAATGAGTGAGTGAGTGTTAGACATTTCCACCAAAAATAAATCATGTCATCTGTTCAATTAGGTGTGTATCAGAGGGTGCAAACAAAGGACATTGGAATGTATCAATAAAATAGGATTCAGAAGTTTTGAGATGAAACAGAATCACAGAACAACCAGGTTGGAAGGGACCCATCGGATCTTCTAGTCCAACCATTCCTATCTAACACTAAACCAAGTCCCTCAACACCTCATCCACCTGTCCCTTAAACACCTCCAGGGAAGGTGACTCAACCACCTCCCTGGGCAGCCTATTACAATGCCCAATGACCCTTTCTGTGAAAAACCTCCCCCTAATCTCCAGCCTAAATCTCCCCTGGCGGAGCTTGAGGCCATTCCCTCTTGTCCTGTCCCCTGTCACTTGGGAGAAGAGGCCTGCTCCCTCCTCTCTACAACCTCCTTTCAGGTACTTGTAGAGAGTAATGAGGTCTCCTCTCAGCCTCCTCTTCTCCAGGCTAAACAACCCCAGCTCTCTCAGCCGCTCCTCATAGGATCTGTTCTCCAGCCCCTTCACCAGCCTCGTAGCTCTTCTCTGGACTTGCTCCAGAGCCTCAACATCCTTCTTGTGGTGAGGGGCCCAGAACTGGACACAGTATTCAAGGAGCGGCCTCACCAGGTCACAAAACAGGTCACAAAAAGCAGGTCACAAAAGCAGGCTTGAATACATTAGGCCTTCTAAATGCAATACTATGAGATGGGAAAATATTTTAAGTGGAATGTTTTGGAGTTATATATCATTATCATCATTGGTGGACCTTCAATCCAAAGGAAATTCAGGAAGCACAATTCTACTTCTAGACAGTTTTCTCTGCTAATGTGTTTTGCCCTCTCTGGGATTTAAGTCTTCTCTGAACATTCACTCACCTCTTCCTTGTTTTCCATCCTTCAACCATAGCACTCAGAAATGGCAAACAAGCATTATATTAATAAAAAGGCTCACTCACACTCTAGAAGTCCCACACCTCTAGTGCGTGAGGGGAGGGGGGGGTGGAAATTTATTGTTCAGTTGGAAAGAGTGAATGCTCATCACAGTCGTCCCTCTGAACCACTGTCTTTTCAGTTCCTTCCATCACAGTGATGGAACCAGACAACTCCTTCAAAGCTGGATCAAGAGAAAACTTTTTTTCTGGCTCCGGCAACAAGAGGCACAAACAACATAGATGCCATTCACACACGTGCAACAGACCCTGATTCAATTCTGGCAAATTCTACAGATTGCCTAAGCAATACTGTGCTGTCCAAGACTCAGATTACAAAAGGATTAGTTCCACACAGAAGGCTGTACACAAACCTCACATCCGATGCTGAGCAGGACCGCAACTCAGCATGAGACCATGAACTCTGGTTCCTCCAGAACATTATCAAACGCTCTCAGTTCAGCTGCCAGATTCCCACAGTCATTAAATACCCATTTGAAAACAGACTGGTGGTGTGGTCTTTCACAGACGATGACCAAAGTCATCTGCTTCAAAAACCACATCCCCAGTAGGTACTGGACTACCAGGGTCACATCATAAAAGCATCAGTAGTTTCTGAGTATTAACACTTGCCTGTTAGAGAGACAGAAAAAGAAGAAACTAAGTGGTCTTTTTAAGTCTTTTCACTGCACCCAGAGGTCTAGTTTACTCTACTAGCTGAGACAATAGACACCACACTATTTCAAGACTCAAAAGTGGCAAAGTCCAGCCTGTTGTATGCCTCAGAGGAGGGACTCCATAAAATCAAGATCAGAAGCATTTTACCTCCTATCCTGGTGAAACTTAGTACTATAGCTTTTATCCAAGGCAAAATAAAGGAAGAGAGACATGAAGCAGAAGTGACTGACCATATCTATTCTCTTCCCTTCAGCTTCCAGGATACTTTTTAGCTCCTGTATGGACAAACAAAGAAACAAAAAAACCCCAAAACCAAAAAACTGAAGCAGAGAGGTGGAGAAATCTTCAAAAGAATATGCATCAAGGCATCAGACCAGAGTGAGAGAAGGTGAAAACTAATAATTTGCTTCTGAAGCTAGGAAAACGGACTTAAAGGAATGATGAATTCTACCAATCACACATTGTTTCAGGAGCATACTCTATATATTAAAGACAAACAAGCTATGCTTGCAAAGCCCCAGATAATTGTGGCTACAAAAAAATACACCAAAACTAAAACAACCCAGACTCCAAAAGCATTCCGATTCCCCAACAGAAATAGAGTTTTTCAGCATATTCTCTAGCTATTTATCTCACTAACCACTAAGAATATCCATCCCACAAAAAGCATATAGGGTTTGTTTGTTTGGTAGAAGACAAGGCTTTATAAAACCCAATGAAGAGGAAGACACAAAGGGAAAAAGAACACACACAAAACAAATGAAGATGCTGGCTATTACCAACCTTCATTCTCTACCACAGGTTGCCTCTAAAAGTTGTACATTTAAACTGGATTCCCTTTTCCTGACCTACTACACTGTAGTGCAGGATAGCAAACAGCCTGTACAGCTGTTCCAAAACAGGTAACCAATAGATGGACAAATGACCTTAGGTATTCAGTCTGTTTTTAGACATCTCAGACCTAAGTTTTAGCCCAAGTTCCATCACTGTTCTCCTAAGGCTATTTCCACCAACACCTACAACTTTTTCATTAAAATGCCTTGCTTTAAAGACATACTATTCCCTTGGCACGTATGATCAGGATATTATGCAACTGAGTCTATACCAGTAAGGAAACTGGAGAAACTGAGCTTTTTTTTTAAAAAAATGAAACCTGAAGAATTAAGGACAGGAAAATAGTTTTAGATCTTGCTGAACTATAAAAAAAAAGTATTACTTTTATGAAGTCTGAACAATTAAGTTTTCTTAAACAACTACTGCCAGAAAACCAGCTAAAGCAAGTGGAATTCAAGTCTGCAATTAAGCTTTTCCCACATAAACTTGCTTCTGCTCTTCAATCTGATTCCCATCATTAATTACACCTCTGCAGTCCAAGGGAAAGCTGATAGAAGTGCTGAAGTCTTCTAAATCTAAATTATTTATGTTCACAGATCAGAAATTAATTGTTAACACTGTATGACCACTGATTTCCCCTCTATGCCATTTCATTTCTAAGTGCATTCCAAGCTAAGAAGCTCACACACTAGTCAGCTTTCCAGTCACACTTTCCAGCATTCCTGTGACACAGGATATGGATAAATTACCAGAGCTGAAGTAAAGAAATAGTTGAGCTTAATAAACCACCTCTGATCTATGCAATTCAACTAACAACAGGTTCAAGTACTCTGACTGCCAGGCCAACTACTGTAGCATTTGCTTTCTATTCCAAAGGAAAATTTCAGGATATCATTCACTAATGAGAATGCATTAGCCTATGTTCTGTTGTCTGAATGATCAGATCAAATCCCATTGACAAACCAAAAGTCTAAACTTCAACTTAGGAAGTTCAAAATTAAATAAGTATAACTAGTCCTCAATTTGTACACAAAAAAAAACCTGCCACCATTTATTTCCATCCATTTACTTCCATAATCTCTGAAAGAGTCAGTTTATATCATATGTGCATTAATTACTACAGCCATAGAGACAAATAACACCAGTGCCAAGAGAAAGTCAGTTCACAGTTTCATGGAAATACAGGTTAAGGACAAAATGTCAGACATCTGTCATTAGCACAGCTGGGCAACAGGACATGGACAAAATCATTACATTTCTTATTACATCAGTTATGCACTTATGTAATAATAAATAACCCAGTAATAATAGTGATATGTAGCTTGTGAACTTCAGTAAGCCTGCTTCAAGTGAATGGTCCTCTGAATAAAACCAACAGTGCTGGAAAGCAGCTTAACTTACTACTAAATTGGAACAGATAAACAGAAGGAATTAACATATACACAATACCCTGTAGATCTATCAGTCTTAGGCAAACTGCAATCATCAATTTAACTCTTAAAGCCACAGCCTTCCATTCACTGAAAGGATGTTCACTCAAGGGAAGACATCTGTTTGTCTCTCAAGAAGAATGGTTTATCAGGTAACTACTTCTAAAAGCTGTAAACCAGTACCATATGTTATGTAAACCAACACAAATTAAAATAAAGGCCTGCATTTTTAAAATAAGCTTCTTTGATCTAAATCTGACATTTATCTGCTTACCACTCAGTTCCAATGAAACAACTTCTTGAGTATGTTAAAGCATTTGTCAAGAGAAAGCACAGTAATGAAAAGTAGCTATAAAGTTTAATGCAGATGTGCTCAAGCAATCACCCCTGTTACAATAAACTGACCAGAAAAGAGTTCTGCTCCTTTGAGCTTATAATCACCTTTTCCTCCCATAAAAGGTGAAGAACTATTTCACATTGAAGCTTACAATATTCCAAATTTTGAACGCTCTTCCTAAGCTCTCACAGCTTTGACAACTTCCTCCCTAATCTTTATGGAAAACTTCCATTATTCCCACTGTTCCAGAAATACACAAATCTCTGCTTTATCCTTTAGTCCCTGTCAACAGGCCAAAGGGAAAGTTATTTCAAATCTCCAGCATAAATAATATTTGTGAGCAAAGACTCACACAGCTAATACCAATTACATCATAATATTGCCAACACCACATGGTCCAGTTGTCTCAGTGAGGTGAAGTGTATTAGACTGTTAAGCATCTTGTTACAAAATGCTTTTGATGATTTTTCAAACCACATTGCAAAAAAGAGTAGAGGACACTTCTATACTGCTGCTAGTTACCAGGGTTCAAAGATTATTTATTCAATCTACAAAATCTTTAAGAAAAGCAGAAACAAGGACTAAAACAAAGAAGCAGCAGTTAAAACATAAATTACCTTTTTGACAAAAAAAATCATTTTATGACTGTAACTTCACCTCCTTCTCTCTTTACACATTCTCAAACCTAATTCAGAAAAAATATCAACCAAAATTTGCACAGGGGTACTATTTCAAAGAATTAATTCCGTGCAATTCAGTAAGTATAATACTTTTACACTGGTTATGAACTAATGTGCCAGTGTTTGTGTGTGTGTGTGTGTGTGTGTGTATACACACACACACAGAGTAAGAGTAGTCTCTTCCCAGGCTAAGAAAATAATTTAAACAGGGCAAAGAAACATGTAACAGAACATCACGTTTACAGAGATTCAGAGGAAAAAGAACCAGTCAATATAATGGTCTCTTATAACACACAAAGTATCAGAGAAAGGAGAAGAATTACATATTTCAGAGAAACAGTTCAGTGTTGTAATCCACCATTCCAACCTATTATTAAAAAAAAAAGTTACATTTAACTGACTCCAGAAACACAAACAAAATCATAAACATATTTTTAAAAGAGTATGTAAAATATTTCAGTGATTTGGGGGGAAAGGTGCCTCTTATAAACAACTAATACATTAAGGATAATTGTCATCATGAAAAGCTGCTTTAATACAACAACTACATAATTACATAAAGTAATTCCTAAACCTATAACTATTCTGTAATTCTATTATGGATCATATTTTTGGGGCCATGGAAAACTGGAGAAATACTAGTATCCACAATAAACACTGTGAAGGTCAATGACAGCTAGTGAAACAGAGTATATACGAAGTGTTCTTCATAATCACGTCATCTGAGTCTGGCTAGGATGGAGTCAGCTTTCCCCACAGCAGCCCAGAAGGTGCTGTGCTTTGTATTTGTGGCTACAAGCATTGATGACACAGCTGTGTTTTGGCTATCACTGAACACAGTACTTGTACAGCATGAAGGCTTCCTCTCTTTTTCCCCCGCATTCAGCTCCGATCTCAGCAAGCAGGTTTGGGGGTGGGAGGGGACAGAGCTGGGACAGCTAACCTAAGCTGGCTAAAGGGAAATTCCATATTACATGACAATAAAAGCGAAGGTGGCTGTCTCCTAAGACAGCCACTACAGCCAGACCAGCTGGGCATCAGCCTTCTTGTGGAAGGTGGTGAGTGATTGCCTTTGCACCACTTGTTTCTCTTCCTCTTTCCTTCCTTACTAAACAGTCCTATCTTAACCCACAAGTTTCCTCACTTTTGGTCTTCCTTTTCTCTCCCCAGGGCCAATGTGGAGTGGGAGGAAAGGAGAAAGCACCTGCATGGGTGCTCAGGTTCTGGATGAAGTCAACCTACCAGAGTGCTGCACATTACAGCAATTTCATCTTAACATTATTCCATATTTTTTTGTGTTTCTTTTAATTAAGAATTTCACATGGGACTCTGCCAAAGCTTTACAGAGCCACCAGGTACAGCATCTACTGCTACTGCCCTAGAAAACATCAAATTAACCTGGAAATCAGACTGCCTCAAATTTCTTGTCTCTTCACCACCTTATTATCTCTTCATCACCTTATTATCTCCCAGTGCTTATCTATTAGCTCTATTCTTTTTTTCAGCTACTTCAGTCAATCAAACTTACTCTAATAGAAAAGGAAGAGGAGGACAAGCAGTGCATTTTCCCACCCCCACAACCCTGGGGCCATCACCACCGGTTATTTCCCTGAAGCTTGTAAGTAACCTGTGCTGCACATGGTGTTCCCATTTGCACAAGTGGTCAGGTACTCAAAAAAAACCAGCACAGGATTTTTTTCTACTGGCACCCACTAAGCCAAGAGGATGTAAACACACTTCAACTCACCCAAAAGTTGCATCAGGGACAGGTGGGAGTTGTAATTGCCTTTAAGTTTCTGGATCCAATTTATCTTTCAAAGCAAAGATTAATTCAGTAGTCTTTATTATTATGTATTAATACTTATTTTAATCAAGGAAATGCTATACTTCAGCAAATAGGCAACGATTAAGCAAATATCTGCAAAACAGTCCCCAAAAGTGACTAACACAGATAATCCTGCAAATTAAACACACCACGATCTAATACTACAGAATACTCCCACATATACACAAAAATATCTCTACCATGTCACAGTTCAATAGTGACAACAACCATGTCACAGTTCAATAGTGACAACAACCATGTCACAGTTCAATAGTGACAACAACTCTCCCAGACCTTTGCAACAATCAATATTAGGTCTTATAAAACCCTTCAATATTCCAATACTATATCTAATAACACTGCCTACCAGAGACCGGCAGAGTTGTAAACAGTAACAGGCTATAAACAGTAAAAGTTGCATCACACAAAGACTTCCAGCTAATTGCTGCAGCCCATTCAAAGAAAACCCCTTTTTATATTACAAAATGCAAACTCTACCCATGGTCAGACCTAAAGAAAGGAGCACTGAATACGGAGGAGCAATAAACCCAATATAATGCAAGAACAAAAGCAGACAGATAATCCAGTTTTCATTGTGACAAAAGAACAGCCTTTCAAGAAAAAAACAGAAGAATAGAAGAATGATTATATTCCAACGTTAAGCAAAACTCCTGTCAGGATTCTTCTTAAAGCTCCAACAGACACATTTTAAGAATAACAATGAAAACCTTGAATATCCAAAAAAGTCAATTCCATAGTACTTTCATGAGGGGTGAGAAAACTAATTTAAACAATGTATTCAGTTTTATAAAGTCAAGATGAAATATTCTATCCCAGGTACAAATACCACATAGTGGAAAAAAAAAAATCCAAGCAAAGGATCCTGGCCTACCAATGAAAGCTGTAACAAAATTGCTGGTTGGAATCTGGAGCCAGTCAGATGAAAACACAGTAATGTCTGACTAGCATTCATCTTTCTGATTCGACTCAGTGGTTAGCGTGCCAATGCTTAACATTTGTGTCAAGAGGAGATTTTTTTTGAAGATGTGTTTAAATCAAGCGTAAGGTTTTAAGGTCAATGCACAGACAGCAGTAGAAAAAACACAGCTGCACGCAATAAATGCCACAATTATTTAACAGCATCTTCCAGCCCTGTAACTTTGTCTTGGCTGCACAGTCTCTCCACTAATGCGCTAAAGAAGCAAACAAAACTTCTGACCACCTTTTGTGTAAAAAAAAAAAAAATCTTCTAATAGTCATCTTCCATTAGAAAATTAATAACTATGTTTGGAGAGACAGGCTGCTTTCAATCTCTGCTTTCCTACCCCCATATCTTGTTCAAATTGCACTTGCTACCTTTTCAATGTCATATTTTCAGCTCCAGTGCTGATGCCTACCTGCTGCCTACAAGACAACATGCACTGTAAACACCCTTGGAGAAACCCAATCCAACATCACACATATAACTGACAGCAAACAGCAGCAATACCAATACTGGGGTTAGTCTTAATACTAGTTTCAGAAGAGACCTCTAAGTTTCTTCAAGCCAGGTTAGTTTATGTGGTACCTATTAAACATCATAATTTCATCCCAAAAAATTATATTTAAAAGCAGAGAGGATCCATTGCTCATCTTTTCCTCCAAATATGCCCCAGAACAAAACAGTCCCCAAACTGCACGTACTCACTGTGATTATTTGCTGCATGCTCAGCTGTTCACAGGGCAGTAACATTTCCAAATTACAACCTTTGTCATATTTTTCAATGCCAGTAGCTGTAGCAGTTGCCACAGACATTTTGATTATAACCTACAGAAATTACAAGCTGCTAAACCACATACTACAGCAAGAATTCAATATGGTTCACTATCATCTGTCTTAAGAATATACACAACTTTTTGCCCAAACTCATTATTAATTATGTGGTACATGAACACTGACATGTTGCAAGAGAGGGTAAGTGCCCTTTTTTAAATTTTTACCTATATGATCCTTGAGGTCTTTTCCAGCCCACTGATTCTATGACTCTGTGATATGTACAAAGAACTAATGAAAAGCAAAACTTAACCTCATAGGTACAAAATTCATCCAGAACACCTGGTTTGAGACTTAGGAAAGGCTGGAATGAGAGAGTGTATAATATATATATTGAGTACAATGGGCCAAGATAGCTTTTGCAGTAAACAAGCTCCAAAAGCACACTGCACACACATTCGAGGAACCAGGCCTCAGACAAAAGTGCCAGGCACTTCATAAACTGAGCAGTAGCAATTAGAGTACTACACAAGTACAGTACACAGGCATACATTCACAATACTAGCATCAGCACAACTTCAAATTACTCCTCCATGCATGATCAAAGGATTACACAACTTCTGTCACCTGCGTCTTTATTTGTGCCTTATTATTCTACTTGTAACCTTTCTAGTACAACAAGCATGGAGCTTGCCAGCTCGGGCAGGGTTCAGTGATAGTACAGCTGTTAAGGGGTTTGGCTCACACCTAGCCCTTATCAGGCCAGGTTCTAGTGCAGGGAGAATGAGCTCAAGTCTTTTTGAGTTTGTTTTGCTTAGTTTTTTAAACATTCCTAGCCATAGAAAATCTATTTTCTTCAAGCAGACCTATCTGATGGGTTAGTTACTTTCTCTAGGTATATCTGACTGATTAGTTACCCATGTATGTAGCTGCTGCTGAAGATTATTGGGTATTTTGGATTAACCCATCATCCTCCAAGGGCCAGTTTACACAGCTGAAGCAAACCTAAATTGAGATGCTGTATCAAAACCAACACAAAACATGGATCTCTGGTATGGGCATGTTTTTTTCCACCACAATCTAGCCCCCAAAAGTGTACAAAGATTAATGTACCCGACTATTAAACTGCACCTCTACTTCCAAGTTCACTTTGGAGAATATATTTTAGTAATCACAGTATGCTGAGACATTTAGGAATGCCTGCACTTGGAAATCTACCAAAATAACTACCAGAGTTGATTCCAGTGGGTTGAGTTTTGGTTTTGTTTTTTCCCAGCCCACAATAATTATGAGGGCATGGATACACTCAGAAGGACTTGCTAACATTAAACAAGGTCAAAACTTGTTTATGCTAAAACACACTTACAGAAGGTCACTCTTTGGAAAGAAATGAGATTGCACAAGAGTATCCGGAAACGCACTTTATAAGAAAGAAACTGAATTAACACTATTCAAGAAAAGTGTGCAAACAAAGTAAACATATAAAACCAAGCCAAAACAAAAAAGCAGTACAGATAACCTGAGCACTCATACTTTCCAACACTGAAATCCCAAGCCCATGACACAGTAACCTTTCACACAGTTGCGGTACTTACAAAGATAGCTGCAAGCTTGACAGAAAGTAAATCACGTACAGCAAAATATGGTATGTAGACATATATGGGACTCAGCTGTAAAAACAAACTGAGAATGGCTGCTTTAAGTACTGCTTTATGTTTTGTTTCACGGACTTCAAGTACCAGTGAGTTAGTTTAAACTGCCCTTTAAAGTGGTTTAGTTAGCTGAATTAAGCTATGTGAAAAAGTTTTAAAATAACCTTCATTAATTTCTATTATTGGAAAGGATACCCTGCAGCTCCACAATGTACACAACTGCTGTATTCCATACAACCGTCACTGTTATTCAACAACTAAGACAAAGTCTAATCTGTATGTCAATATATGCTAAGATCAACTGTGTTTGAAGGGACTCTTCACCTCACGTATAAACTTTCTCTCCATCTGCTTGCCAGGATTTTGCAAAGAGAAAAAAAGCCAGTTTAGTCTAAACCAATATAACCAACATAAAAAAAGATGACAAAGGCCAGATTGTAGTTTCATTATTGTCATTAATTAAGCACAACAGTGCTTCTCCAAATAAATTTGAATTACACTAAGTGCAAATTCTTCTTTTTTTTTTTTTTTAAATAAAAGAAACATAAATACAGCAGACAACAAAATCACAAGCTACCACAAGAGAATTATTCACACATTTTCTTTGGGCTTTGACTTTTCTTGAAAATTCATTCATGTTTTTTTAACACAGATGCTATATTTACATAGCTCAACAAAAAACACCATGTCTTTTTAAGCGAGACATGTATCCTCTACAAAATGACTAGAAAGTAGCATCTTCTTCCTTCTTCCCATCAAATAAAAACATAACTGATTTGTGCACCTTTAGCATTAGGTTCCTTATGCTTGGCATACTTCCCCTCTCAAATACCTGTGTCCTGTGCCACTAAAATTCTCTTCTTAGGTAATTCTGTTACAAGTAACGTAGCTCCCTGATAAAGTGCATATCATGTAGGTCTTCTATGCCTCGAGTGGTAACAGTCTTGCCTCAACATCTTAGGATTTGTTGACAATTTCTCCTCTAGACCTCTGAAGTCTCCAAAAGAACCTGAAATTACCTAAAGCCATCAACAACTGGGATCACAGGGGTAAATGTATTGTTTTGAATCTATTTGATTAACTGCTGTAATCTTCATGCTTGACATTTCCAAAGTAAACACAGGCACTAAAGAGAAAGTAAGTGGAGACGTTAAGTGGCCCAGGAGTCTTATTAAGATCGAGCTGATAGTTTTAGCAAGGCTGATGTGACATAAGACTACTAATCTTGGAAACTCCTGGTGATCTTAGAAGCCTAAACCATAGGCATTTTTTCCTTCAGATGTTTTAAATGTTAAAGACTACACAGTTTTCTGTCAGTCTTCTGATATGACTGCACTATATATATATATACACACGTACATAACCTACGCACAAACAAGATTCCATAGACATCCAGTAACAACAGGCTGGAGCACAGCCAAAGCACAGGGCTGTAACATACTGTTCTTACTCTGCTCATTTCCACTAACACAAACCACACTCAAAACCACAACATAAGACTACTTCTTCCCAGAGAATCATGAGGCACTTTTCAAACAGTAAAGCACTACAAATATTACAAGGTTAGCATTACTAAAAGGCTGCCACACAGGAGAGGTCCAAAAGCAAGCAGTAATCCAGGGGCAATGCAGAACAGTAGAAATCATTACAAAACCCCAAAGTTTTGCCAGAACACTCAAGTCATTAAAGCAAAGACAGAAACCTTTACACCTCTATAGTCACAACTGAAAAGCCTCACAAACATTAGTGTTTCCCCAGCAACAATTTATAAACCCAGCTTTCAAACAGAAAATGGTGATACTGTTTATTGTCAAGGCTAAACTTAATTCTAAGTTTTAGACCATTGCTCTTGCGGGTACAGAAAGACATGGCACAAGGAGCCCAAATGCCAGAGCAGGGGACACGCAACAGCAAAGGAAGGGGTGGGGAAGTAAGAACAGACTCCCATGAGCAGAGACCAAAGGAGGAGAGTGTGGATTCTAGCAAGCTTCTCCTTTTAATGTAACACAGAGTAATGTGGGATGTTGTTTTTTCCAAAGAGCAGAAAACCCTGTCTCTCTGGGAAGTGGTAGCAAGCCCAGCACTGCCTCTTTATACCTGTAGCATTCATTCACTAGTAGCATTGCCATAAATGTGCAACTGTTTCTACTTTTAATCACTTTCTGTCTTAATATCACCAGCACATTTTTGTCTTCCTGTACCTTTATTGCAGTACTGGAATGAAGTAATGCTCTATTAAGCTTCACGGTGTTACACACCACCTCTTTTATTTACCTGCAACATTCACAGGACAAGAAAATCTAAACAACTTTAGCGGCAGAGTGCAGGAGCCAATTAACTGCCTATATAGATATGAGAAGTTCACTGTTACCTAGACCAAAATGCCTCTTAGATAACAGCAACACAAGTCGTTCTAGGGTTTCAGCCCAGTGCTTCTGAAAAGAAAAATACTACAGCAACATGACGAAAAAGCACATGATTTTGTCATAAAAAGGTCTCCTGCACAAGCACCATAAAGGACCGCAATGTTGGTGAAGGGTTCAGAGGTGAAACTGTACAAGGAGTGGCTAAAGTCACTTGATATATTCAGGTCAGAGAAGAGGAGGACTGAGAGCAGAACTCATCACAGTCCACAGCTTCCTCATATGGGGAGGAGCAGCAGATGATGATCTCTTCTCTCTGGTGACCAATGACAGGACCCGAGGCAATGGCAGAAAGATGGGGCAGGGGACTGTTAGGCTGGACACTAGGAAGGTTCTTCACCCAGAGGGTGATGGAGCACTGGAACAGCTCCCCAGGGGAGCAGTCACGGCACCAAGACTGACAACATTCAAGAAGCAGTTGGACAATGCCCTAAGACATATGGTGCGAACGTTGGGGTTGTCCTGTGCAGGGACAGCAGTTGGAAAGGACGCTCAAGGATCACTGAAGCCAACTCAGGACATTCTATTATTCCATGATTCTATGTTCTTGCTTGAGGTTAGACTCACAGAACAGTTTGGGTTGGAAGGGACCTTAAATATCACCCAGGTCCAACCTTCCTAGGACGGGCAGCGACACCTCCAAACAGCCCTGGCTGCCCAAGGCCCCATCCAGCCTGGCCTTGAACACCTCCAGGGATGGGGCAGCCACAGCTTCCCTGGGCAACTTGTGCCTCACGGTGAAGACATTCCTCCTTATGTCTAGTCTACATCTGCCCTTTTTACAGTTTATACCACTTGCCCCTCGCCCTATCTCCACATGCCTTTGCGAGCAGCCCCTCCCCGGCTCTCCCGCAGCCCCTCTCAGGTACCGGCCGGTGGCTCTCAGGTCTCCCCGGAGCCCCCCCCCTTCCCCAGGCTGGCCCCGCGCGGCTCCCCCGCCCGCCCGGGCCCCGCAGGGCACTCGGCAGCTCCCGGGCCGCGATGCCCGGGAAGGACCCGCGGCCTCCGCCGTCCCCGCGGCGGGAGGGAGGAGGCGCCGTGCACCCGCCGCTGCCCTCCCGCCTTGCTCACCGAAGTCGAGGAACTGCTTGATGGAGAGGGGCGAGGGGGAGAAGCGCGAGTAGAACTCGATCTGCTTGGGGACGGGGCTCTTCAGCAGCGCCCCGCACAGCCGCATGGCGCGGCCAACGGGTCCCCGCACCTACTTCACCGCCGCCGCCGCCGCAGCTCCCGGTCCCGCTGTGTTTGGGGCGGCGCCGCCCGCCGGGACAGACAGACGGACGGACGGACAGACGGACGGAGAGAGAGAGAGAGGAGCCGCCCCGCCCCCGCAGCGAGCGCGACCGCACGCGCACGGAGCGGAGCGAGGTCGGGAGGTAGGGGGGGGCGGGGGAGGAGGCGCGAGGGCCACCGCACCGCCGGCCCCGCCCGCCGGGGAACCAGGGGCCGTGCGAGAGTGCGCATGCGCGGGGGGCGGGGCTGAGAGGGAAGGGCAGGGG
>JAUMJK010000151.1:0-72500 GCA_033558105.1 Coccyzus lansbergi
AAGAAAGAAAGAAAGAAAGAAAGAAAGAAAGAAAGAAAGAAAGAAAGAAAGAAAGAAAGAAAGAAAGAAAGAAAGAAAGAAAGAAAGAAAGAAAGAAAGAAAGAAAGAAAGAAAGAATGAATTCTGGTTAGAATTTCTCTGGTAGAGGATAAGAAATATATCAAGACCTGAAAACCTGTGTTTTGGTCTATATGTGGATTTGATACTATATTTTCCAAATTCCTTTAGAACGGATGGAGACTTTTTTCACGTACTTCATAATGGCAAATGAATATTTGGCCCATATGAACTTTAATTAGTCATGAAAATGAAATGCTCTTTTTTGGTACCAAAACCACAGTTTGGCTAGAGACAGACTTTTTTTATTACATTTTTGACTGGTACTTACGATCAGTGCCATGAGGCTTAGCTGACCATCTTTACAGTTTGTATATTGAATAATGACTATCAGGCCTTTAAGACAGCATGTATGGTAGGTTGCTTGCAAGATATGTATAAGCCGGAACTTCATTCTTGTTAGGTCATTCATATCTTAACAAATTTTTAGTGCCAAAAAGATTGTTAAGACACATTACCTGCATAAGGATAATTAAAGCAGCAAAAACAGTGGATTAGATGATGGATCAGATTTTGTGATTGGGATCTTTTATGGTGCAGAATAGTTTAGCCTGTTAAAAGCAGTTTGAACTTTTTGAAGTATTTCTGGCTATGTAATTACCAAAATGATAGATAGAATTAAAACTTATGTCCTTATAGTAGTAGTATATTTCAGGCAGAGCTACTGAGACAGAGAATGATTCTTAAAGACTGCAGATAAAAGCAGAGGCATCATTAGTTTTGCCTTCTGTTAACGACCAAGAGTCAAAAAAATGAGATGATTGTTCCTGGTCCTTCCACAACCTCCAACATTTCTTTTGTTCCACTGGTTCAAGTCAACCAAAATGTCTTCTTAATTTGCTTTCAAGTTTTGATGGTGACTGTGCTCTGGATAAAGCCTTGGAACTATAACAACTCATCTGAAATTTTTCTGGGTTTGAAATGAGAACAAAAGATGTTGGATGCTGCTGATATAACTTTTCTGAACAGAATAGAAAAGGGCAAAGAACACATCAGGAAGGACTGACCTCTTAGTGAATAAACACTACAGTGAGCAGGTTTTCTGCACATAAGCGTAGAGGTGTTTTGTTTGGGAAATTATGTGAGGGTTCACATACCTGGTGGATGTGTCCACAAGTCCACCTGTACTGAAAAGAAGATGTAATATTAAGGTTATATATATATATTTATACATATACATATAATATTTAATATATAAATTTAATTTATATATATCCAGGCAAGACAAGAAGGGTAGGAGAGGTGGTGGGGTAGCCCTCCATGTTACAGAGTGCTTTGATACCCTTGAGCTCAATTATGGTGATGACAGGGTTAAAATCAGAGGAGCCCACAACAAGGCAGATATTGTGATGGGAGTCTGTTATAGACCACCCAGTCAAGGAGAAGAAGCTGATGAGCTCTTCTATAAACAACTGGGAGAAATCTCAGTATGGCTAGCTCTTGTCCTTGTGGGAGACTTCAGTCTTCCAGATATCTGCTGGAAGTATAATACAGCAGAAAGGAAACAGTCCAGGAGGTTCCTGGAGTGTATGGAAAACAACTGCCTCATACAACTGGTGAGTGAACTGACAAGGGAAGGTGCCCTCCTGGACCTGCTGTTTGTGAACAGAGAAGCCTTGTGGGGGATGTGAAGGCTGGAGGACACCTGGGACAAAGCAATCATGAGATGGTAGAATTCTCAGTTCTAGGTGAGGTGAGGAGGGTGGTTAGCAGAACAGTCACATTTAACTTCCAGAGGGCAGACTTTGGACTGTTCTGAAGGCTGATTTATGAAGTCCCATGGCAGACCTTGGAAATCCTAGCAGCTCAGGAACAAGCCATCGCCATGCTCTGGAAAAGGAGCCAGTGGAGTTAAAAAAACAGCTTGTTGAGCAAGGAGATCTTGATGGACATCAAAAAGAAGAGGAATATCTATGAACTTTGGAAGAAGGGACAGGTATCTTGGGAGGACTACAGGGAGGAAGTGAGATTGTGCAGAGAAAAAATCAGGAGGGCTAAAGCCCAACTAGAACTCAGATTGCCCAAGTTGGTGAAAGATAACAAAACATCTTTCTATAAATACATTAACAATAAAATGAGGACCAGGGAGAAGATTCAGTCCTTACTGGATGCAGAGGGAACAACACTGACAGGGGTTGAGAAAAAGGTTGAGATACTTAATGCCTTCTTTGCCTCAGTCTTTAATAGTAAGGAAAGTTGTTCCCTGTATGTACATACCCAGAAGTTAGAGGAGCTGAACAAAACTCCCATGATCCAAGATGAGGTGGTTAGAGACTTGCTTGTACAGCTAGACACCCACAAGTCAACGGGGCCAAATAGGATCTATCCAAGAGTATTAGAGGGAGCTGGCAGATGCACTTGCCAAACCTCTATCCATCATCTTCCAACAGTTCTGGCTGACTGGGGAAATTCCACTGGACTGTAGGCTGGCTGATGCCGTGCCCATCTACAAGGAGGGTTGCAGGGAGGATCCAGGGAACTACAGGCCTGTCAGTCTGACCTCAGTGCCAGTGAAAGTCATGGAACAGGTGATCTTGAGTGCTATCATGAGGCACATGCAAGAGAACCGGGTGATCAGGCTCAGTCAACAGGGGTTTACAAAAGGCGGGTCTTATCAAACAAACCTGGTTGCTTGTTATGATAAAGTGACCCACCTACTGGACAAGGGAAAGGCTGTGGATGTGGTCTTCCTGGAATTCAGCAAAAGCTCTAAAAAAGTTTCTCATAGCATTCTCCTTATGAAAGTGTCAGCCTCTGGATTGGACAGGCGCACACTCTCCTGGGTCGAAAACTGGTTGGATGACCGGGCCCAGAGAGTGGTGGTAAATGGTGTTAAATCCAGCTGGCTGCAGTTACAAGTGGGGTTCCCCAGGGCTCAGTGCTGGGTCCAGCCCTGTTCATAGAATCATAGAACAACCAGGTTGGAAGAGACTCACCGGATCATTGAGTCCAACCATTCCTATCAAACACTAAACCATGCCCCTCAGCACCTCATCCACCTGCACCTTAAACACCTCTAGGGAAGGTGAATCAACCACCTCCCTGGGTAGCGTGTTCCAGTGCCCAATGACCTTTTCTGTTATTTTTTTTTTCCTAATGTCAAGCCTAAATCTCCCCTGGCGGAGCTAGAGGCAATTTCAATGTCTTTATCAATTACCTGGATGAAGGCATTGAGTACAGTCTTAGCAAGTTTGCAGATGACACTAAGCTGTGTGGAAGTGTAAATCTGCTGGAGGGTAGGGAGGCTCTGCAAAGGGATCTGAACAGGCTGGACCATTGGGCTAAGACCAGTGGGATGAAGCTTAATGAGGCCAAGTACTGGGTCCTGCACTTGGGGCGCAACAACCCTATGCAGAGCTACAGACTAGGAGAAATCTGTCTAGAAACCTGCCTGGAGGAGAAGGATCTGGGGGTGTTGGTCGACAGCCAACTGAACATGAGCCAGCATTGTGCCCAGGTGGCCAAGAAGGCCAATGGTATTTTGGATTTTATCAGAAAAGGCATAGCCAGCAGGTCCAGGGAGGTTATTCTCCCTCTGTACTGGGCACTGGTGAGACCACACCTTGAATACTGTGTTCGGTTCTGGGCTCCTTGCTACAAGAAGGATGTTGAGGCTCCGGAGCATGTCCAGAGAAGGGCAATGAAGCCCCTGGCGAAGGGGCTGCAGAACGAGCCTTACAAGGAGTGGCTGAGGGAACTGGTGTTGTTTAGCCTGGAGAAGAGGAGGCTGAAGGGAGACCTTATTGCTCTCTACAACTACCTGAAAGGGAACAGCCTCAAGCTCCGACAGGAGAGGTTCGGGCTTGACATTAGAAAAATTTTTTTCATAGAAATAGTCATTGGGCACTGGAAAAGGCTACACAGGTAGGTGTTTGAGTTAGCACTCCTGGAGGTATTTAAAAGATATGTGGATGAAATGTTCCGGGGCATGGTTTAATGATTGATATTAATGGTTGGACTCTGTGATCTCGGGGGTCTTTTCTAACGTACTGATTCTGTGCGATTCTGTGATTCTGTGATATATATAATATGCTGAATATAGTTCACAGTGAATATCATTTTTATACTGCTTTTTATAGTAAAGAATGTGTTTTGATCCAGGTGTGCAGCCTGGTGTAGCAGACCTGAGTAGGTTGTTGTGAAGCACATGAGTTGGTATCCCCTAGCACGTAGCAGCACCTGGAGGTTCAACACAGGTTGTCTGTGCCTTGCATGCACTTCCATTCACTGCTGTAATTATTGAAATGCAACTGGAGATGGTGTGAGAGTACCCACAGTGCCTCAGGCATGTAGCATTTTCTGCATGTGTGTCAAAGCAGGTTGCACTGTGAGAGTTGCCCTGAGAAATCTGCTCCTTCATCTGTCCTGGGATGACCAGCGTGCAGTTTAACATGCAGTTTTCTCTATTTCTGAAAAACACCAACTTTCACTTTACAGAAACAGTATTGTTCTTTTTGAGCTTTAAATATTACAGCAGAGTGAGTGAGTGGCATTAAATTATTTCCTGAGCTAGATAGCCAAAAATATAATCTGGATGGAGTGCAGCCAAGTATCTTCAAACTGTAATTAGCAGAGGACATTTTGAAATCCATTCTCTATGAGGACTTAAAAATTACTCACCAAATGGAGTACATTTGAAGTGCACTTGAATGTGTGCCTTCTTTATGTTTTCAGTGTGCTCTGAGGGCTACACTCTTACCTAGAGCTGTCTAGATGCATTCAGTCTGCATTTTTCTCCTGAATCACCCAGACATTCTCTATGCAGAGAAAAGACTTGGGATTTTCATATCATCTAAGATACTTAAAAAGCATCACCAAACCAAACATTCCAAGAACACCTTTCATAGGTTATTCATCTGTTATTAAAAGGTTCATGTGGGTAGTGGATTTGTAATTTTAAATGACTATTTCCTTGAGTTCATAATTAATTTTACTTTAAAATACAGGCCCAGTTCCTCAGTGGCTGTAGATCACCTATATTTATCTTAGTAAATAATTCAACATCATACAAGTAAGTTGGTAGATCAAAGAAGACACCACCAACTACACTGCAGATGTCTCAAAAAGTCTTTACCTCTGACCAGAAGTAGTTTTATTCCCTGAACCAAACATCCCCTGGCTGTGTGGAGTTTGAAGATATCTAAAGGAGCAATCATTGTCTCAAAGCCATATGTCCCTTTTGAAGCTGAAGGGCATGTGATGGAGAGTTCCTGCTTAGGTGCCTATGAATTGAATGTCATTCACATTGTGCACAAACAACTTCTTACACCAGATCCATGCACTGGGACCAGGGATTGTCCAGGACTTTGCTACAGAATGGCTTGATTATTCTAGATCAAAATGGTAACAAGGGCACTGACTTCAATATTGGCTCATTGCAAATGGATTTTTGGCCAGCTGTGTTTACCTCCAGATGTTTCAGGAAGTCTTATAGAGCAAAACTTACCAAAATGCATCACATGGACATGTAATACCTACAGCAGCTAAAACTGTTATTGGAAAATATATACAAGTCTGAGAACATCTTCATAATTCCCTTTGACAAAAATATTTCCAGTTCAAGTCAGAACACTGCTAATAATTTTCCTTGTAGAAGAACTGGATTTCAAGGAAGAGAAAAGTATAATTATATTCTAAAATGACTTATGAGGAATTGAAATTATCATTGCTTTGGCCACTTTGGAGACGAAAAGTGTTCTGGAAGGTTGCATTTTACCTATAGTGATCCAAGTGACAGAATTTGTAGAGAATGTGAGAAAAAAGAATATTTATTCATAGCTCCCATTCTTTCAATTATTCAAGTAAAGTGTTTGATAAGTCATGGTGCAGTTAAAGCTTAGTAAAAGCCACTTTTATTAGATTGAAAATTATTATAAGAGCCTGCAAAGGCTAACACAATAGAAACTTTAAATTAAGTAATCAATCCCTTTACAACAGGCAGACAAGCCATTCTGTTTTAGTACATTACGTAGTTGAGTTTCTGATGCATATCCCTCTGTTCTGTATATTCTCATATTATAAAATTCTGTTATTTCTAAAAAAATATTGGTATTTCAGGTTAAATTCAAAGAGAACTGATATTCCTAGCTTTGTAAAAAGTATTTCAGTTTTATTTCTAATGCTTTTTATCAGTAATATAATGTCATAAGTGAGATCATTAGTTAGGGGTACAAAATTAAGTGACTTCTGTCATAAAGTTCTTTCAAGTATTTCTAAACTTTTTATTTCTGTCAGTGAATGAGATAATGCATTCCTTGTAAAATATAAACCAATTTCAGGCTGAAACTCTTATTTACACATAATATTTTTTTCTGTTTATTTTTGCCTTTGTTCATCCATCTCAGTTCATTTTTCAATACTATACTGAAGTGCATAGGTAAGTCACAGATATTGCATAATGACTCCTATATAACTATAAATAATAGAAGCTCCTATTATTCATATAAATTCATATAAAGTTTTTGGGTTCTTTTTTTTTTTTTTTTTTTTTTTTTTTTTTTTGTGTATGTGTGTGTGTGTCTTTGTTTAGTTTTATTTTGGTTTGTTTTTCTTTACCCAGAAAATAACTTTCTAACCTTTTGGAAGGGCCTTTAGGAACTGACAGCAACTGGGACTCTTCAAAAAGATAATGTCAAGAATTTAAAGGGGTTCTGGGAATGTATATAGTTTTGCAACATAGGTCTTTGGACAGGGACTAAGGCCTCCTCCCTAGTTTATAGTTCAGAAAGCTGAATTATACTTCCTTATATCTTCTTCTTTTCTTATATTTCTAGATAGTATTTTCTATTGTTGCTTTCTGAGACAAAGTAATCTCCTGTCTCAGCTTCTGTTCCAAGCGCAATGTTCTGCTCTATAGATATTGTCAAATTCACAGTATAAAACTTTTAATCAAAACATCCAGGCATTTTTCTCTGTATGTTAACATGTGGGACTGTTTGATAAATAATATTTAACATTTTTGTTTGTATGACAGTATGCAGAACAGTGCAGAATGGCCTTAAGTACCTTCTGTACCTAGTACAAACTGATCTTGAGGACCTATACTAGATTGCAGTAGCTGGGATCCAGACCTGCAGAAGATCACAGAGAAGCTCATTATTCTTTTGTCCATTTCATCCAAAGTAAATTTCTTTTTGCTTGGTTAATATTCTTCTGTTTGTTTATCCATTTTTTCGAAGTTAGATTTTTATGCAAACAAATCTATTAACAAACAATTCTGTCCTCTCTCCAAATACAGGTCTCAATGTAGGATTAATCCTGCTAAAGATAAATGTTCAATCAGTTTTGTAATATTCACTGTGAACCCTGTCTCTCTGTTTGAGGAGAAATTCCATTTAATTCTTTTTATGTGCATTACATTAAGCCTGAAATGTCAAGAGAAATTCTAGGTGAAGTCATGTAATAGAAGTCTGTATCTTCCCTATTAAAGACCTTACACTGCCTATAGAGCTGCATTGGATTAATCATGAGTTATAGTAGAAGTTTATGATGAGTTCTGTGAGCCCCAAAGCAGGAGACACTGTTAATGCCTGTAAAGTCCACTCTTTATTTAGCACAGATGTTAAGGAAAGCAGACTTACTCACCCAGGAACTAATGGCAAGATGAACAAGGCTTTACTTCTTATTGCAAGAAGGCAGCATGCAACCTGGAGATCCTTTCTTGCTACCTTGCAGTAAGAATGGTTGGGCTGAAGAAAACTGAAAAGAGGAGAATGGGAAGGATTATGGTCAAATCTCAGTAGAAAAATCCCATTTTGGTTTTTTGGTTTCTGTTTTTTGGAAGATTGTTCTGGAAAGTATGGAAATGCACCTAGGCATGATTAGGAAGGTAAAATGTTTGCCTGTGTGTGCAGCAGGTACAAGAGGATAATGGCAGAGTAACATCCAGTTCTACTGAAATGTTCCTGATGCAAGGTTGTATTTAAATGAGCACAAACCCATGTGGTTACAGATTACTCCCATGTGGTTACAGATTACTACAGCTCTGTGAAATTCAGGAAGTTATTTTTCACCAAGAAAGTGAAAAAAAAAACAAGAGCAAACTAGAAGGAGATAGTTTACCACAGATTCTCCAGGAAGAACAACACTGTTCTGGAAAATTAGTGTCAACAAATTTCAGTCTCAAATTAAGAAAGAAAAATATGAGGAGGTCTAATACTATAGCTACAATAAAAAGAAAAATCCTAAGTGTTCTTAATTATTCTCAAGAGATAAATCTGTCCTATATTTAGAGAATGCAACTCAAGAAAAGACCATTTAGTCATTTTAAGAAATATGCGGACTTTCAGAGCTCTATCTTCATTATATCCGTGCTGTTTACATCCATGCTGTTGTTCTGATTAATGGTCTACTTATCACTTTCTTTTCTAAAAAAGATAAGTAACAGCATAAAACCTGTAATTTCTTCCAGACAGAAAAGTGTATCTTTACATTGACACCTTCAGGAGTTCTTGGACACAAATATATAATTTTTGAAAGCAGTATTCTTTTTATCTGTTGTGGGCTTGTTAAGATTTTTGACAAATTGTTCTAGTTGTTAGGAACTTGCCTCTCCACCAAGTCTGAAAGAAAATTATGTGTTCAGCATCAATGACAACCATTGTGACTATGAGATGTGTGGTTATGTTGTGGGACTTTTTGTTACTACTAGAAAGTATTATAGTCTGGAATGAGCAGGAGATCAACTATTAAGCAAGAAAATTATAAGATATTTGGAGGGAAAAGAATCATACAAATTTGCAACAGAATAAGTGTGTTTATATTTCTATTTTGAGTCACTAGTTTTGCTAGATCACTGAGTTACAAGTTTTGTTTAATTTAATATCAATTTAATTTTTATGTTTTATTATACATATTTTAAATTATTTGTTATTTTAATTTTTGCAGGGGGAATAAAAAGAATGGGCCTAATAAGGATTTCACCCAGGTTAGGAACCACATTGAGATTTGATTTTTAACAAACCAATATACGAAAACAATTGGCACACAGTTATAAAAGCCATTACACAGCAAAAGAAATTAAGTTCAACTGTCTCTAATTAGACAAATGAGGCTCCATGATTCTCTGATGAAACACTGCAGACTGGCCTCAGACACTTCTTCTGCCAAAGGAAATGTCTGCTGTAACAACGCCTGAGTGCTACGTTTGTCCTGTGCATTGGAATGCTTTATTATTTCTGGAGCACTTTGTTGAGATTAAAAAGTCTTTTTTAATAAATGGGCTTGAAAAAAACCACCTCTTGATAAACCTGCTAGGGCTATTAAGAAACATTACCTCATGAAATAAAAAAATGCTGCCCCGTTGCAGTCATTGTTTTCTATGTGTGGCTCCAGGGAACCTCTAGACAAATGCCTTCAGACAGGCTGCTTCTGCTTTGCCTTTCTGTCCAGCTTTTTAATTAATATTCTTTTTCTACAGAGCAGAGATGTACAACTTCAGCAGTGGAGATGGCGAGTTGCCCCAGATTAGCAAGGCATGTGCTTCGGTTGGATTTGTCTGTTGGCTAAGGAAATCAAACTTTATCAGACTGAGCAGGACCCCGAAGCAAGGTCTCTTTCTTCCTTTCCTCTGCTTCAGTGAAAACTTTAGAGTAAGGCTCCTTGTGATATAAGTACATCAGCATTACAGACAACCTATAAGCTGTGATGAGTTTGAATTCAACTTCTACAGCCAAACTACCCCCAAGCTTTGAGGGACTTTAAAACTATAATGAAAAAAAATATGTAATTATAACTGTGTTAGAGTTTATTGAATGATTGGGTGTAGCTGATCAAATTAAGATTGCTTTACAATCAAAAGCCCAGGTCTTTCTTGATAATCCTTGGGAACTGAGTTCACCAAAAAGTACAAATTTTTTTCTTATCTTTCAGACACTAAAATTGTTTTGTAGTGTCTCTACAAAATGTGTAAATTAGTGTCATAAAGGGAAATATGCTTGGGGTCAGTTTTTACTTTGTTAATTAGACTTAATCAGTATACAAAGAAACTCTTAACATACCATTCAAAAGCTGTAAACAATTACCATAAGCTTGATAGTAGTGCCTGTACCCCAAGACCTCAATGCAATATCTACTTAGAGTTTGAACAGTCCCAGATTTGGTTGCAATTAATTAGAAATAATATTCCTGGGGAAATAAACTGTACTTATATGAAATGAACTACATATTCATTACAGTGACTTAGAGTCTGCTGAAAATCTGATATAATATTTTAGTGTTTGAAAAGTGTAGCAAATTAAGGCAAGTATGATTCTGAATTTTAAACTACATGCCAACAAGAGATCCCTGAAAAAGGCTTATACCTAACAAGTAATTAATCTAAATGTTTAAAGTAATTTGCAAGTACAAGAAATCTGGAGGAACATTTCAGTTAGTTTCTTCACACCTGGTTAGTGTAGGTTGTGTGCATACATTTGTTGCATACATTTACCTTCACTTTCTGTTAATTACAGTATATGTCTTCACTAGTATTTGTTTTAGCATCTGAAAAAGTCTCATTTTCACAATTAAACATTTCAACTGAGAGCATTAGTCTGTGACCCTTGTAATAATTGTATTAAGTGATTTGCTGCTGAGCTAATAGTTATTTCGTGATTAGAAGTATAGATGTTATTAAGCCACATCATTTCTGGGAACATTCACCCTTGTATGTCAGGATCTGAAAGGAAGAAATTAATTGAACCTTCAAAAATGGGCAATTATGGGACATCATTTCTGAAGCCTCATTAAGGACATTACTCAAATGGCACAAATGATAGCTTTTACAAAACCTCAGACAAACTGAAAAAAATATTGTGTCCACTAGGGATACATGTACTGCACATGCTTCCTTGATGTCATAATTTCAGCTCTGTTGCTTTTGTTGCCTGATAATTGAAGGCCAAAAATGGCCTAATAGGTGCCAGAATAGTAAATTTTATTTTTATTTTAAATACCTTTTTTTTTATTTATAGTTTCAAAATGCAGATTTGCAACAAAATAGGAAAGGAAATGAGCTCTCCAGATTTCTCGGAAGTTTCAAGGATTAGCTCTCTTTCTAAACTCTCTCATCATGGCTATCCTAGAGGACCAATGTTTTTTTGTCTTATGGAAAACAATTTTTGGATAAATTTAAGTAAACTTTATGAAGAATATTGCCTGTCTATTTAAATTTACTGTTTGAAGGTAATCATAAGAACAACAAAATGGTGAAATTTTTCTCCTAAAAAATCAAATTTCTGAGGATGTTCAAGTAAATTCTAGAGATTTTTCCTACTGTCAGAAGTACCTTATTCTGACACATTGAAGTTGTTTTGTTCTTCCATTATCTCCTCATTATGGCATCAATGTAGTTGAAGCAGGTTGTGTTATTGAGGTTTCTGGAGTGCTGTTCAGAGCAGCAAAATACATAGAGATTTGTGTTTGTATAAATAGCTGCTAAATTTCATATGCTTACATGTATATAAATCCAAATTCAGTTATGCATAATACATATGCATATATTTACAGAAATAAGGCAGGAACAGGTTAAATCATCCAAGAATCATTTTTCATAGAATCTGTAGTGTAGAAAGAGGAAAAAAAGAAAAAGTAACAGTAGTTGTCTGTGAACTTAGTTTCTTTGGGCACACAATGACACTGCTGTTCATCCAGTTTTGATATCCTTTGAGCACTAATAGATAATTGATTTTTGCAGCCTTGACTCTGAGTTTGCAAAAATTTTTATGGCTATTTGGAAGGTATCTGTTGTTTCTAGGCATTTTCAAGTTATTTTGTTTGTCCAAAGGCAGATCTTTATTTAGTCTACGAGATTAATGCTTCATATTGTTTTCTGGACCAAGAAATGATACATTGTTTTATACATTCTTTGATGTTATAAAGGCAAAAGGCTTAAATAAAAGCAGTTATTATGGAAGGCTGAAATATTTTTCCTTATTCATCTGGTTACTTTGAGACTGGTACTTTTGATAACTTCTGTCAAGGCCATGATTGTTCTGCCTTTATATGTCTGCTTTTCTTTACCCAAAAAACTAAGTTTCTTCATGCCAACTGAAATCCTGTCTGTTGGTACAGTGTTTCCTAATGTTCTAAAAGGCAAGCAGAAGCAAGCCAGCAAGACATAAAATTTTCAAAAATCATCAAGGACTGTGGGAGTTTATCTGTGCTGGGGAAATAAACTGTATGAGTTCAGGCTCACATACCAGCCCCCAGCCATTTACAGGGTTTAGTTACTAGCATACTCCCTGGAGTTATACAAAGAACGACCCTCTTGCAGGCAAATCCCAGTCTTCAGTTCCATGTATCCCCCACACTTCTGGAGACAACATGGAACACAGACTTTTCTTGATAGGCGGGAAAGATGTGGCCATTATATTTTGAGAGGATAAGAGACTTCCGCCATACGGACGTGAGATGTGCCAGGCCACTTATCTTGAGGGTAGAGGACAGGCACTAGTCCAAGAGACATATTTATTGAGTATGGATATGCAGCTTGGCTTTCTAGAAGATCAAGTCAGTAAGAAGGTTGATCTCGAGTTAAACAGAAATACTTGTGATAAAAGCAGCCTTCCAAAAAAAAAAAAGCAGAACTCATAAGCTTACAAGAATGTTGGGGCTAATTCATTGCCAAATGAGCTTTGTTGGTCATGGTTATATATAGTTTATTCATACAATCCATAGGAAGCATGCAGTAAGTCTCGTGCAGGACTAAATCTTGCTTCCTGTAGTGAATCATGTGAATGCATTGTAACATTTTTCAACAGAAATGTAAATATTAAGACAATAGTAGGACCCATGCCAAAGTTATCTGTTTTCTACTCTTGTCTTCTTTTCTGAACTGTCAGTACTTTTCTAGATACTGTCTTCATCTAATATTTTATTTGCTTTCTCTTTCAAAACTGTATTTAGATAAAATTGTAGGGATAGTGTTTCTCAATATTATTTCAATTTCTTATCAAGAATTCATCGAGGGTGGTGAAGGTGATGTTGCTTCTGAAACAAACTATGAGTGAATGTCTACGTGGTCTATGCAATAACGATAAAAATTATATATATATATATATAAAATATAATGCATTAATAGAGGATCATTAATTGAGCCATCAATATTTACAAATGTTGTTGTCACCCCAATAATTATATAAAGGAAAAATAACTTCTATTCAAATACTTGATTGCTATGCTTACTATTCTTTCTTATGATAATGTCAAATAACAACCATACTGTGCATCACTGCAGGAAAATGGAGTTCATTTAAAACACTGTTGGGTATCATTATTTGAATTCAAGACTTCATGTTCTCACTTTTACCACTTTAAAAATTAATTTATTTTCAGTCACATTATTTCTGTTTTGCATCAGTGATACTGCAAAGCAAACCAGTCCCACAGTCTTTCAGTGGCTGATACACATAACTATGTTCACACTAGCAAACTATATGTGCCTCTCTGGCACTGCAAGCATGTTGGCAGAGATCCTTTTGTAGGTTTTCCTAGTCTCCAAATCAGAGTGACCACAAGCAGAAGGCCCTCTGGGATGGGTTCGTACTGCACCCTCTACTGCAGTGTTATGCCTGGGAACTGTAAGGGAGAGTGCTGGTTGGTACATGCCAAAACCACACCAGGGAATGTTTCAGCTGCTTGGAAATGTAGCTGAAGATATTCCAGTGTCTAGGAATGTTTCTGGGCACTGTTTAATATATTAATATAGACAATGCCATTATGGCCTGTGGTTCTAGTAGGAAATAGGAAATGCGACTGGGTGCTTCTGCTGAAAAATGTCCAACGGTATTAAAAATTAAGTGTGTATTGTCTCATCTTCCACTTCATTAAAGTTAACTATTCAGGACATTTATCTTACTAGGCTCACTAATATCTTTCTGTATTTCCATCTGTTGAGAAAAGAATTTTTTTTTTCTCATTCTTATAGAGGGTCTGCAAATCCCTGAACAGAAAATTCATGTATCAGCTGTTGTCACTTTCCTGACCTGAAGAGCTGTAAGAATTTTTTTCTTGCACACACTGTCTGCATTCAAAATAATTTTTGAGACATTTCCTAATACGTTGGCATTCAGATATCATCAGCCTTTAAAGGACTTTGCTATGCCTTTTTGTTTGGCTAGTAATTGAATTTACTGCTGTTGTGAATCTTAGCTACATAGTGTTCTCTTCCCTTGATGCCGATCTCTGAAAATGCATACTAGCTTTATAAAAGATTTCCCAGGTTCTTTCTTATATTGAGGCTATTTTAATTCCCTTTCCTATGCTTTTCCTAGTTTTACTTAATATTGAAATCCTCTAGATGACATGAAATGTAAAATATAGAAGTTTTGTCATTGTAGTATATTTTTTGAAAGCCTTTGAGAACCTTGGGACCCCTGAGAAGCTGCTTTAGAATATCACATTGTCGAAGTCCAGTAAAAAAGCAGAAATTCACTGACTTTTTATGAAAGGCATGCACATAATGCATTTCATTATTTACTTCTCTGATACCAAGAAGTGTATCCTGCTATGTTATGGGGGTCTAGGTTCTTCTTCATTTAACAGTTGGACATTTAACTGATGGACATGTCTAGAATCTGGATGTAAAACAACTTCAGAAACTAAGTGTACATAGAATATATTCACCTCTTATTACTTTATTTCTTTGGAGCAATCTTTAGAAGAGCTATGGGATATGACAGAGAAGCAATGAATAGAGATATATTATAAACTACTCACACAAAAATAATTCCTTTGATTTCTATGTTACTCCAGAAATGACTGATTACACTTTGGCTTGTTTTTTCAAATATCACCCAATGAGACAACATATGAATACGACTTAACATGAAACAATACCTTAGGAAAAAAGCAAAGGATTTGCTATTCCTTTTTTTTTTTGAGGACATTTAGATTATTCCCCTTTAAAGGAATAATTTCAAAGGGATTATTTTAAACTTATATGAATAGTACATAGAAAGTATAACTCAAAGTATAAATTATAACATTTGAATTATTAATTAAATTATTAAAAATAATTTTTAAAGGAATAGTACTTTAAAGGAATGTGATCTTTAGTGAAACTTCAACAGGCACTGCCTTCCACAAATAAGGAGAAAGATATCCTCTGTTACAAGTTTTTTTCTAAATAAATGATTCTATGTAATGGACAGGTACAGTTGAACTCCATGATTTCAAAGGTCTTTTCCAACCAAATGGTTCTATGATTCTAAAGGACGGCCAATTCTCCGTACTTCCAAAGTTGCCTATAGACAAAATAGTGTACCTCCATATCTTACTTCAATGCATGCAGGAATGGTGGGCAACTCAGAAGTAGAGGATGAAATTACCCAGGTTTAGGACAGTGTGAGGTGTTACTAGGTTCAAGTTATGCATTTTGGAGCTAGTTGCCAACCTATTGAAATCAATATAAGGACTAGGTTTAATTAATGAGAGGAAATTATTTTTTATAAAATACGTTTTCAGTAGTAATTCTAATGACCCAGTAGTGTACAGCACACAATTTGAAACTGTTGACTGCGACCACATTCCTGCTAATTTTCTTCCAAAATATGGAAATAGTCCATTTATTAAAATGTGTTAATATTCAGGGTTAATATTTTTGTTTATTGGTTCATAATTTAGATTCAATAGGCATGAATCCATCCATATGTATCTCTCTTCATTGTCTCAATTCTCTCTTTATTGTCCAAAATGTTCCTTCTCCAAAGTGTCTTCTAGTTCCCTCTTAAGCCTCATATCTAGTCTTCCTTCACAGAGAAACCAGAGAATGGGAGAAATAGCATAGAGCTGAGTTCCACACCTAGAGAAATGATAAACACTTGGAGGAAGAACATTATCACAGTCTGGAGAATTCACAGATTGCAGCAAGTATGGCAAGAACTGCAGATGGGAGAGTTTTCTGCCTTTCCTGCTCAAAAAGATTGTGCAAAGTCTCAAACACTTTCATCAGCTGCACAAACACAGTACAGGCACTGCTTGTCTCTCAAATACAAAATCAGGTATCAGAAGAGGATGTGTGCTGGTAGGTGCAGTGGCTGGATTGCTTTACCATCAATTCAGCATCCTGATGACTGGATCACTAATATGAGGTGGCATCTATTTTACCTTGCCTGAGGGAATCCAGATCAACCCTCCCTGGGCAGACGTCTCAGCTGACCAGAATTGCCCTTAACAAGCTAGGAATTGCTCTTTTTTTTTTTTTTTTCGGTGTGGTGTTCATAACTCAGCACTCATATTTACAGTAACTGGTTGTAGTAGATAAAACACTCTAAAAATATTAACCTTAAATAAAGGAAGTCTCAGTGAGGCATTTTTGTTCTAATACACATAACTCATAGAATAAGAAATGATAATGCTAGACAGGCTGTTTTTAATGCCTATTAAACGGTTGCTATCATCTAATCAGTCTGGCTCCCTTCTGCCTTTTAAAGAAAAATACCAAAACAAATAAAAACCCACAAGTTTCTTCATGAATAAAGGTTTTCAGGACAGAAGCCCGGCTTCCGAGGCTTCATTTCAGCCACTTCTGCAGCTCTTTCTCTTTCTGCTACAATCTGCAAACTGATTGTGGAAAGTCATTTCTTACTGACAGGGACATCTGGAAATGCAAAAAGTATTCTAAACACAGCCAGCCAACAGCAGATCTCAGACACCTGAACTACATAAGGGGGCTTCATGTCTGACTGGGAAAGTTCCACTTGACCAGAGGCTGGCTCATAACCATCTAGAAGAAGGGTTGGAGGGAGGACCCAGGAAACTACAGACCTGTCAGTCTGACCTCAGTGCCAGGTAAAGTCATGGAACAGGTGATCCTGAGTGCTATCATGAAGCACATGCAAGAGAACCAGGTGATCAGGCCCAGTCAACACAGGTTCACAAAAGGCAGGTCCTGCCAAACTAACCTGATCGCCTTCTATGACAAAGTGAGACTCAGCTGCTGGATGAGGGAAAGGCTGTGGGTGTGGTCTTCCTGGACTTCAGTAAAGTCTCTGAAACAGTTTCTCACAGCATTCTGGTCAGGAAATTGTCAGCCTCTGGATTGGACAGTCGCACACTCTCCTGGGTGGCCAGGCCCAGAGAGTGGTGGTAAATGGTGTGAAATCCAGCTGGAGGCCAGTTACAGGTTTCCCCAGGACTCAATTCTGGGTCCAGCCCTATTCAATGTCTTTATCAATGACCTGGATGAAGGCATTGAGGGTACCCTTAGCAAGTTTGCAGATGACACAAAGCTGGGTGGAAGTGTTGATCTGCTGGAGGGTTGGGAGGCTCTGCAAAAGGATCTGAACAGGCTGGACTGCTGGGCTGAGTCCAATGGCATAAGGTTTAACACGGCCAAATGCCAGGTCCTGCACTTGGGGCACAACAACCCTATGCAGAGCTACAGACCAGGAGAAGTCTGTCTAGAAAGCTGCCTGGAGGAGAAGGACCTGGAGGTGTTGGTTGACAGCCGACTGAACATGAGCCAGCAGTGTGCCCAGGTGGCCAAGAAGGCCAAAGGCATCCTGGCTTGTATCAGAAATGGTGTGACCAACAGGTCCAGGGGGGTTATTCTCCCTCTGTACTCGGCACTGGTGAGGCCGCTCCTTGAATCCTGTGTTCAGTTCTGGGCTCCTCACCACAGGAAGTACGTTGAGGCTCTGGAGCAAGTGCAGAGATGAGCGATGAAGCTGGTGAAGGGGCTGGAGAGCAATTTTTATGAGGAGTGGCTGAGGAAACTGGCGTTTTTTAGCCTGGAGAAGAGGAGGCTGAAGGGAGTCCTTATTGCTCTCTACAACTATCTGAAAAGATGTTGTAGGGAGGAGGGAGCTGGGCTTTTCTCCCAGGTGACAGGGGACAGGACAAGAGGGAATGGCCTCAAGCTACACCAGGGGAGGTTCAGACTTGACATCAGAAAAAGTTTTTCATGGAATGGGTCATTGGATACTGGAACAGGCTGCTCAGGGAGGTGGTTGAGTCACCATCCCTGGAAGTGTTTAAAAGATGGGTGGATGAGGTGCTGAGGGGCATGGTTTAGTGATTGATAGGAATCGCTGGACTTGATGATCCTGGATGTCTTTTCCAACCTGGTAATTCTATGTTTCTTTGACTTCTCTTTCCTCATTAGTGTATCTGTCTCCCTTTCTTTAACTAAGCCTTTTCTCCTAGGCAGGGATCAGGCTGAGTAGAAATGGAAATGCATAGTATATGATACAGTGTATAAAAGATAAGTTAGTGAAATGAAACACAGCTACCAAGCTTCTGTGTTGACAGTTTTGTTGTTTGTTCGTCTTTGCACTAGTTTTTACCATTGTTTCATAGATATTGGGAACTATTATTCTTTTTGTCACTGCTTCATGTAAATTCCAGCTCCCTGGTCAGAATGCTAAGTGATGAATCTCTCTTTTAAAAGACTTTTCTTCCTCTATGTAATGAAAATAATGTTCCATAATTATGCCCTGTTTCTCGAAAGTGTGCCACTGCAACACCCATTGTTTGCATTTTCTGCCTTGTCATCACATTAGTAAAAGCACCTGAACTTATATATCCTATGGAGTATCTACCTAGCAGTCAAAGTGAATGGTAACTATTGCAATCTTGAAATATAAGAACTCAAAAGATTTATCCTGCCTGTTCACTATTCGTAATGAACTCTGGAACATGGAGAGTTTCCAAAATTGACCAAAGAATCTATTAAATTGATAAGGTACAATAGTCTTAATAATTTTTTCTCTATGTATTCAAAACATCCCAAAGAGAATTTTTTTGAAATTTGATAAGCTTCACTTCTGCATGGAGAGGACAATTTGACATTCATTTGTAGCAATAATTCAAAACCCCATCAAAGCATCTTTTTTTTTTCAGTGATAGGACCGAAGGTGACTAAAGAAAAGTATTTATCATTTGTTGGCATCTGCTCTGCCACGAGTCTACCAAAACCAGAGCTATAAGCCCTTGAATTTGTTTCCTTTTGAACAAAGAAAACATAAACGATTAATTTCATAGGAAAGAAATCATTAATCACATATTTTGACTTATTCTATGAATAAGTCAAACCCCTATGTTTTATCAGAAAATAATATGCAATCAGAGTATTGTGGAGTGGATTTTGCAGCATCTATGAGTAAGTAAATTCAAAATATAACTTGGGGAGATTTGCTTTAAAAACTAGGTTTGCTCATTTTTATGTGCAAGTTTACACTAAGCATTTATATTCAGTTGTAATTATTTGTAAATGTACTCACAGGATGTTTTTCACTAGAATTTGCAGTATTTTGATTTTTTTTTTCTTATACTGTTACAAAAATTGTTCGGCACGATGATTTTGTAGGCCTTTACTTCTTTTCAGCAACGTGTGTGATGTATCGCTAGTTCCAGATCTGTACTGCAATTCTACAGCTATTGCTGAACAGTATTCATATGTACAAATAGTCTTATTGACTGTAGTGTAAGTCTCTGGGTTTATAACATCTATTAAGTAAATATTTGTAAGTTAGGACTGTATAAACAGCCCCTCCAGCAGCTGGTATCTACTGAAATACTAGAAGAACAAACTAAGATAGCTAATGCCTTAGTTCTGAGCCTGTTTCTATGCAGCAATAACCAAAAGAGGAGCAGGGATTTTTCCTTACCACTGAAGCCAAACAGGATTGATTAGCTTCTCTCAGTAAAGCTGACAGCTAATCACCACTAGAGCCTTTGAAGGTATCTTTGGAGGCTAAGACGAAGGGAGTGAAAACAAGTGCAGTCTCAGGGAGACTGCTCATTCGAATTTATAAACTTGGAAGCAACTGAACCCAAGTGAAACTAGTCACTGTGGTCCACAATAAGTCCAGAAACAAAACAATGTTGCAATGCCTAACATTTATTCTTTATGTTTATAAAAAATACATAAATCCATTTAAATCTTAAGCAGTCTTTTAATATTAGAATTGTTACAGTAATTATTTGTCTACATATGAGTAACTAAATTAGAATGCCATCATCTAAGAATACTGAAACTTAACACTCTTATAAACTCTGCCTTTGGCATTTTTAGTGAGGTGAATAGCATGTTGTTTTGTAGAATGCAGTCTAGCTTAGAAGGGTGCAAAGAGAAGAAAAAACCTGCAAGCAATATAGATAAAACCCCCTCAATAAACTTCAGGAAGGCAATTGCAGGGCAAGGGCATATTTCCAAGTGACAAGACTCAACTGTTTTGCTGGCTGGGAACAAAGAGATAAAAAAGTCTCCAGTTGGATGGCTGGTTCTTAGAAGAGGGGCCAGCCAGTGAATAGCACCCATGCAAGGGAAGGGAAGCTGACAAAGGTGAGCCTCCCAACCAAATAAAGCTATTTGTGCACTTACTTAATGATTTTCAAATGTGCTTTTTTTGCTGAATTAGTTTGTTACAGAGTAAGTAGTACATTTTCTAAACAGATAATGCATTTGTGATGGGGAACCATTAGAAAAGGAAGAAGGAGAAGGAGAGGGAGAGGGAGAGGGAGAGGGAGAGGGAGAGGGAGAGGGAAGGAAGAAAGAGCCTTGTTCAGCAATGCTTTGGGGAGTCCTACTTCCCCACAGGAGAAAGATGGGATTATGATCTTTATGGGGGTGGTGCATCTGTGATAAAATAGTGTAGGTGGTTCCAGGTGGTGTGTGGGATGTGAAGGGGGTGTCCCAGAGCAGACAGTGTTAGGAAATTCAACTTAGATCAGAGGTACTATTGCCTTTTTAATAAAAAAAAAGTCATAAATGGAAATACAAGTATCTAAGCAAATAATAACTTATCTCTGATTCCTAACAACACCAAAAATACTATTAAAATAGAACTTCTGAAGTGAAACTACTAAAAAATTCTCAAGGGCTTAAAAAAATTGTAAGGATGAAATACAGAAAATCAATGGATAAAATGCATTCTTCATATTTTACTTGTTTTAAAGAGAGTGGGAACCAGCCTAAATCAAAACATAAGATGATGTGTTGCAGAAATCATTTGATAAAATATTCTTTAAAAGAATTGGTAAAGCTAACTTTCAACAGAAACTGTGCCTTAAATAAATATTTTCTGAAATATTTTTTATCCTGTGGGATTAGAAAAGTGAGCACCAAGTAAGATACAACTGTTTTTTATTTTTCATGTGTTTATTCAGGAAGTACACCACAAAATAGAGGTCTTGAGGAATTATGATATAATTCTCAAAAATTCAAGTGACAGTGCCCCTTCTGTCACTGCATTTCTGTGGCAGCAAAGTGTGTTATCCTCTTTGCTGAGACAGAACACTTGTTTCCAAATTTTTATGTCTGGTCTGTGCAGGAAGTTTTAAAGTATTTTGTCATGCCAGCTCTCTGTGAGTGCAAATCTCAGTCTTTTTTAAAAATGCTAAGAAATTTTAAAGCACAGACCATACAGAGGAGTTTATTTGATCTGAAGTGTTACATTTATTTGCTTGCTTTGTTTCCAGAGTTGTTTGAGCCTGACCTGAATTTTTTTTCATTCTTCCAATCACGGTTACATATATACATGTATATATATATATATGTATATATAAAAAATTCTGCAGAGAACAATGCTCAGAAATTCTTTGTTTGGTGGAGAGTTTCCGCTACCACCGACAGTTGTTGGTTTGACAGGAGCTTTCCCTTTTGGTTTAAAGCTTGAAAAAGATGTCTTTGTAGCTAACTGAAATTATTTATTTGTTTTATTACTATTAATCTTTCATTCTGAACTGCATAAACCTGTGATAACTTTTCCACAGGGGAATATTTGTGATACCTATTAATATGTTATGAGGACGATATATGGGTTTGATCACTTTATTCAAACATATTAATCATACTGAAATGTGCAAGTACCATCTGGCACAACACGTAAAGGCTGAGAGAACAGGGTCTGATATTGCTACTGCTAAAACTCCATACATGTAGAAACAAAGACTAGATATACTTAGATAAGTTACTGCATTTCATAACACAAATGACTGAACTAATATTCCTCAGTGATTATTCTGTGTAGAGGTGTCTTCAGTGAACATTGTATATTTTGGGGACATATCACTGTTCAATTGCTGTTTCATTTGCAGTGTTAATTACTTGAACTTGAGGGCTATTTTCATGATGGATAGGAAGTTGTTGACAGGAAGCCCTTTTCCAGTGATGGAACATGCTTTCGTGATTTTTCCTTCAGCAGTGCATTCACCAAACCATACCCATCTAATGGCTTTTGGTAATTGCGCTAAAAAGGTTTCAAAAAAAAAAAGGCAAAAAAACAACAGGACTTTATGGGCTCTTGTTTTTTGTGATTTTATGTTTTGTCTTGGAATCATAAAAATAATGTAGACAAAAAAACAACAAACAACCTTAAAATAAAATGAAAATAAATGCTCTCCGGCTGATAAAACAAACATTATTTCTCACCAAGATCAGGTTTAAGTTAGTAACAATACAACAAAACAATGACTTTATCACTGTGATCTAACCACCTTGGAACAGATCTCAGAACTGTTTTAATTGTAGTTACCTCTGTGTTGTGAAGAAGAACTAGTTTAGGCAATATCTTTAAGATTCCATTCCAACCTTATTTTCTAGGATTTCTAGGAACAGAAAACAAGCATATATTAAAGTTCAGCATGTTCTGGGCTAAACACTTTTTATTTTATTATGCTCTCTGATGTTTCAGATATTGTGTGGTGATGTAAAAAAGCATTGTGACATCTGCTTTGTTCCTTATTTTTCTCTTGAAAAAAACAGTCTCAGAAGTAGAACCGGAAATCTCTTTCTTAGCCACCTGAGGTTTAACTCACAGAAACATAGAATGGTTTCAGTTGGAAAAGACCTTTACTATGATAGAGTCCAACCATTGATCCAACTCTGCTAAGTCAGTCAGCAGACCATGTCCCCAAGTATGACATCTACTCATCTTTTTTTAAACACAACCACCTCCCTGGGCAACCTATTCCAATGTTTAACAACACTTTCAGTAAAGAAATTCCTCCTTATATCTAACTTAACTCTCTCCTGGTGCATCTTGAGGCCATTTCCCCTTGTCCTGTAGCTAGCTATGAGGGAGAAGAGACCAACCCCTGGGTTGTTACATTCTCCTTTTAGGAAGTTGAAGAGAGCGATAAGAAAAAAAACCCAGGTCCTTCATCTGCTCCTCATAAGTGTAGTGCTCTAAACACTTCACCAGCTCTGTTGCCCTTCTCTGGACATGCTGCAGTATCTCAATGTCCTTGTAGGGAGGGGGCCCAAACTGAAGACTGTATTCAAGGTGCAGCCTTACCTGTGTTGAGTACAGGGAAAGGATCACTTCCCTAGTCCAGCCAGCCACGCCATTTATGATACAAGCCAAGATGGCATTGACCTTCTTGGCCACTTGGACACACTGCTGGCTCATATTCAGCCAACTATCAGTCAACACCTCCACGTCCTTCTCTTCCAGGAAGATCTCCAGCCACACTTCTTCAATTATCTGTTTCTCTCCTTCCTGCCCACTTTTTAGTTAGATGTTTTTTGTGCTGGTAGCAGAGGGAAAGTATTTCCACTGTCAATATCAGCCAAATGAGTGGAGATACAGAGCAGGGTTCACCTTGGCTGTTTATAGACTCAGCATTAGAAGGTTAGAGGTTACAGTCACTACAACCTGCAACTCTTTCATTCTTAGAGTAGATTGGTAGGGGACTGGATGCGGTATTCTGGTCATGACCTTGGTTTCATTTTTCAGTCAAATTAAAAGATTAATTCTGAGGTTTCACACAAGCAATTAAGAAAGGATAAAATCTGTGCAGTAAATAAAATTATTAAGTTGCAGTGTTAAGGCTAGGGTACAATAAATGGTAAGCCTGAGGGGTCAGAGCACTTTGGTGAGTACTTTGTAGGCAACTTTGCAAAGGAAAGTTCTAAAAACTCTTTAGAAGAACCAATTTTCTCCTTCTAAATATGGCCAAGTAGTAAGCAAACACTTTTCAAATTTTATACTAAAAATGACTCTGTTTTACTTAAGTTGTGATCTTTCAATGAGTCCTCATCCTGTAGTCAGTTCTAAAGCTGTGATGCCAGAAGACCCTTGCAGTGTAAATTTGCCAGAGAAATCCTTTCCTAGAGTCAAATAGAGAATTCAAACTTCAGTGAAACTAAAGGGAGCATAATTTTTTTCGTGGTGTCACCAGGAAGTTCTTAGTTTTCATGGACTGGATGCCTGCTAGGGTATAAACCTTGTTTTTTCTCATAGTAGAATGAAGGATGCACTTGCATGGTTTGCCAGGAATTACTGTTTGGGAGTGTACATTTTTCACATATTAATTTAGTATTATAAAATTGCCTACCAGAGGTGTTACCGCATGCAACTTTTTTTACAAGGTCAGTGAATGGAGTAACCAGCATGATATTTATTCAAGTATCCTGCATGAAAGACTAACTTTTGAAGAACAGCAAGCTTGAGAATTTTCTAATTTTGTCAAAGGAAGACATAATTGTAAGTAAATACGTCTTCTAAAGCAAGTTAATGTAAATGCATAAGTCACTGCTTCTGGTAAAAATAGTAGTTTCAGAATTTTGCAATTAGTTACTTTAAATCAACTAATGCAAACATCTTTTTTCCCTTCAGTTCATCTGTGCTTCTGGACACGTTCTTACGGACAGTTGCATATATACACATTAACCATACATAGTAGATTTGTGTTTATGGACTGAACAAAGGCTGAAGTTCCGATCCCACACAGTTTTTCACCTCTTCATGTTACTTATTTTCATCACCTAAGAGTTCCTGTTGCCTCTACTAGGTCACTTTTTCCCAGAGATTCAGTGACAGTTAGCTTCAATACAGTAGCTTTATTTCTCCTGTGGGTGCTCAACAGCTATTTGAGAATATTTCTGTCTCGTAGCTTTATGATGTTATCAACAAACTGATTTATATGGTTGTTTTATTAACTTTGTGCGCTCTCTTTCCTCTTAAAATTGTTCCACTTTCACATTTACTCATAACCAAGAAAAGGCTGCTTATCACAGTTTTTAAAAAAACATCAGGAAAATGTTGCTTTCAATCCTCAAAATGAGAATAAAGTAGAAAAAAAAATAGCTAGGTACACTGTGAAGTTCAGTACAGTAACACAGAACAGCTAGAAACTGGAAAAGAAGCCATCTCCTTACAAATAATATTAGAAAGGAAAAATTTTTTTTTCAGTAACCATTAGTAACAAAAGACACTATCTTTTCTTTCAGATCATCTGGGATTGAAAAAGTTCAGCAGAAACTGATTTTGTGAGTGAATTGTCTGATACCACAGAGATGACCATTAAAGAAACAGTTTATGGGTAAGGTTTTAAATGAATATCAATGGTTTGTGACTAATTATACTTTAAACTCTTATTTTTTAGGTGTCTCAGTTTGAATGACATTTTGATTACCTCTTTTGCCTCTGAATAGTAGTTACAAATGCCTTAGGAGGGAGATAAGAGATTACATAGCTTTATTTATCTCAGTAGAAGTTTATGCTTCCCAGAATACCTTGCTCCTCCTCAGTGAGCTGCAGCAGATATATTTTCAGACCTTTCAGCAAATTATAGGGATCATGAGAGCTATCTTCCTACCCATTAACTAACAGTGGATATGCAACAGCAGGTCCTGCCCAAATGTAGATAAAGAGACTTTTCCTCTGAAGACCTCCTAAAGCACTGGTCATTGACTGGCATCACTGGAGTGTCTCCAGGAATTGTCATCACTGACATAGTCTACTGAGAGCCTAATATTTAGGCACTGGCTAGGTGTTTATGTGACACAGAGTTTATCCAGCCCATAGCTCTCATTAAATTCAGATGCCAGATAATGAAAACTATATTCAGTGGTAGAGATCGTTTCTGTTATTTATGTCAGTTGAGGCAGTAATCCTTTCAACCTGGAGATGTCTCCTAGTCTTTTCACCAAATCTAAGCTGCGCTTTAGACTAATCCTGTCAGACAATCCCTCAGGCAATTACTCAGGCCCTAATTGTCACCCTTCTCTAAACAAAGAGCCTGTACTGATCAACACTTAGCAAGTTTGCAGATGACACAAAGCTGTGTGCAAGTGTCGATCTGCTGGAGGGTAGGGAGGCTTTGCTAAGGGACCTGGACAGGCTGGACCACTGGGCAGTGTCCAACGGCATGAGGTTTAACATGGCCAAATGCCGGGTCCTGCACTTGGGGGACAACAACCCTATGCAGAGCTACAGACTGGGAGAAGCCTGGCTGGAAAACTGCCAGGAGGAGAGGGACCTGGAGGTGTTGGTCGACAGCCTACTGAACATGAGCCAGCAGCGTGCCCAGGTGGCCAAGAAGGCCAATGGCATCCTGGCTTGTATCAGAAACAGTGTGACCAGCAGGTCCAGGGAGGTGATTCTCCATCTGTACTCAGCACTGGTGAGGCCGCTCCTTGAATATTGTGTCCAGTTCTGGGCCCCTCAGCACAAGAAGGATGTTGAGGCTCTGGAGCAAGTCCAGAGAAGAGCAACGAGGCTGGTGAAGGTGCTGGAGAACAGACCCTATGAGGAGCGGCTGAGAGAGCTGGAGTTGTTTAGCCTGGAGAAGAGGAGGCTGAGAGGAGACCTCATTACTCTCTCCAAGTACCTGAAAGGTGGTTGTGGAGAGGAGGGAGCTGGCCTCTTCTCCCAAGTACCAGGGGACAGGACGAGAGGGAATGGCCTCAAGCTCCGTCAGGATAGATTTAGGCTGGAGATTAGGAGGAGGTTTTCCACGCAGAGGGTCATTGGGCATTGGAATAGGCTGCCCAGGGAGGTGGTTGATTCACCTTCCCTGGAGGTGTTTAAGACACGGGTGGATGAGGTCTTGAGGGACTTGGTTTAGTGTTAGATAGGAATGGTTGGACTAGAAGATCCGATGGGTCCCTTCCAACCTGGTTGTTCTGTGATTCTGTGAACACTTAGTATGGAAATGACAGTAGCCAATAAAATTTGTTTCTCTGCACAAGGAAGACAGCATACTCCAAGTGTCAAAATTAGGATCTGCTGTTTAGAGGAATTCTGTCATTTCACCTTAGGTAGGCTTTTATTCCCCCATTTTACTTGAAGATCTCTTTAAAAGGGTACCTCACCTTTTAATTATTTACTCTAAAGACTCCTTGATTCACATTTAATGGAAATACCTAGCTCTTAAAAAATTAATGAACTTTTTATCATAGACTATTATCTCTATGGTAGTTAATTTAAGAGAGAGGCATTCACCTGGCTTATACTTTAATTATGCCTTAATATTGAGGTTGATCTTTGCAACTAACTGAAATGAATTAATAAAATACGTTTTATTAAAGATAAGCAGGATATTATTATTACTACTTGGATCTCAAATTCTTCTAGAACAGCATCTTTCTCTGGTGGCAGATACTCAGTTCACTATGTGAGGTGTTCTTAAAACCATAGCGATGCCAGAATGGTTTGTGGTTTTCAGACTGGAAAAACAATGAAAGAGATTAATCTATAGTTAACAACTATGTGTATTTTTTAAATCTTTATTACGCTAGTTCTACAGACAGCAGGTTAACAATACATCAACTTCATATTGTTAGCATGGTGCTAAGATGTTTTCTTTTGCTGTTTCATATTCTAAAACCAAAACAAAGTACCCCTTCAGGCAGAAATACCCTTTGCTTCACTGATCTTGTTTTTCCCAAAAGTCTTCTCCAAAGTAAGCATAATGGACTCTTCCTGATCACCAGGATCCTAACCTCCATTTGTTCCAGGTAGTCTGGGATTGACTCTTTTGAATTTATGAAGCTGGCCATAGATTTAGTTTCCACCTTCAAATTCTTTGGTTACAATTCTAAATACTATTCTCTATTCTTCTCACTAACTGAACAACAGGGCAGCCTTGTAATTCTTACCTTGTTCTCAGTCTAAACAGGCCACTATTACAAGCATACACACTGCTAATTACATAATCATTATATATATGTATGCATAAATAGAAATCCATATATATCATATAGCTGTATATAGTAATATGTAAACAGTTTTAAAAATTATGTATACATATGCACAGGGACATACATGCTTATATGAATAAACCGGGGGTGGCATGGATAAAATTTAGCAATATGAAGATGTGTAGTTATCAAATCTAAACAACAGAGATAAATTTATTAAAACTTTTTTAATTACAAAGAAAATTGGATAAAATACTTTTTTTTAGACATGCAAATTTGGCAATGTAGAACAGTATTCCAAGCAGGTTTTTTTGTGGTTTTTTTTTTTTTGCTTAGGGGTTTCATCAGGCAACTCATTCCCAGAACATGATCCAACCTAAATGATTCTATAACTGCACACGCTATTACAACAAGCTGATGCGATAAAAACTGTGCAACTGATGTTTTGTTAAATCATATTTTGGAAATAATAATGTATGTTTCACTCACTGCTCTTCCAGAGAAACTGGAAAAACATTGCTACTGGAAGAGTACTTTATTTCCTAATAACAGATACAAACAACCTTGATTAAACAAACCAAGGCTTTGGTTATGACTTCATTATGATTATTATGATTCCCTGAAATGAACTATAAAGACTATAAGAGTTATTTATTAGATATTTGTTTATAATACAGCTCTGGATTCTTTCAGAGAAAGCTAAACTAACTGTATTTCATGTTTAGACAAACATGATCCAGTTTTCCTGCAATATTATATTTACTTTTTACTAATTTTGCACACTGAGGCAAAATACTGTTAGCCAGAAAGAAACAATGTAAGTTGTAATGACTTTTCCACTCTCTCCAGAAATGTGTATGTGCTTTGGAAAAACTAGGTTTGGAAATTCTTAATACTCTGACAACCAGGACAACAGACAAGAACAAGGAGTGGCTGGAACTAATAGGTAAATAAATTCACATCATGTGATAAAAATTGGAATTTGTAGAGAATTCCTGCACAGATGCAATGTGTGTCATTTTAATAACTATTTCATTATTTCTGGAGCAACATTGCTTTTTCCATCACATAATAGTAACTGAAAACAATTAATTTTTTTATTGAAATATTTTGTAAAGTGAAATAGGCAATTGCCTGGAAATAACACACGAAACATTTAGCACATACTCAAAGACTATTTATCAGCTGTTCACCGTAAGACAAAACAGATGTTTCAAGTAAGTATCAGAGAGATCTGTCTTGATGCAGTGTTATTTAATAGTTGTGTTGATGAGTCTGACCTCTCATTAGATGTGATTTGTAAAATTTATAGACGTCTTCCTGCCTCACTTCCTGCCTGAAAGACAGGATGAAAATTCAAAATGTCTGTGCTAAATTAAAGACATGGTCTGATATCAACAAGGATAAAGTAGTGTAGACAAGAGGGAAGTGCTTCAAATAAGAAGGGGGAAATGGAATGCATAAAGACAAAATGGGGACTCATTGTCTCAGCAGCATTACTGTAGAAAAGAATCTGGGAATAATAATTACTGCAAACTGAATAAGAGTCAGAAATTTAATACTGCAGTAAAAAGCAAAAACAAAAGCCACAATAAAAATCTTGTCAGTCCAGGATATATTGACAGCAACATAAACTAGAGGAAAGAATAATTTCCATTCAAATGTAGCTAGTACCAGAGAAGCTTTATGAAGTACCATATCCACCTTCTAGTGCTTTTCTCTGGCAGATATATCCACATGTCGGAGATGAGCACACCAAGGCAAAAATAAAAGGGAAAACTTGTTAGACAACTAACCAAACAATGAAAACTAGAAAAAAAAACTGGTCTTGTTTTGTTTAGGAAAGAGAAAGATAATGGAAAATATAACAACTTCAAAACACATTTTGAAAAGAAGGTGCTGAGTTGTCCTGCATGCTCACTGAATATGAAACAAAAAGTAGCTGACATAATTTAACCCTGTCAATATGCAGATTATATATGTGGAAACTCTAGAAGTTTGAGATGAGTTAAACATTATCGGAGGTAAGTAACAGATATGAGATTTTAAAGGTCATAGTATATTTATGTTGATTCAAGTAGGTTCATGTTATCTCTTTATCTACCCTCAAAGTAAATGTGTATATGAGGTCTCATCTGACTGTGCTTTCTCTCTCAGAAACAAATTTTGGGCCACCATAGGAAGAAAGTAATTTTTACCTCACTGTAATGAAAAAGAAATATATCCCTAAACCTTCAAATTGACTCTGTGTCTCCTTAACTTTTGGATGAAGAGGTTATAAGTAAGAGTTTAATAAGGAGCATTAAGTTCCCTCCTCCTACAAATTTTTTGAGGTTTCATATAAACTAAATAATTTAGATCATTTGATGAGATGGATATATATTTCTGACACCCATAAAATTAAAAAATTCAATTTAAAGCTAAATAGTTCCTCGACTGGAAAGAGGGAAGATGTTCTTAAGTAGTTCAACCTGTTTGACTCTTTAAAAAGGGATCTAATTAGAGAGTACACGTACATCCATGGAAAAATACATGGAGCTCCAGGGTGTGATATTTGAACAGGTTAATTTTGAACCAAAGACCTTTCTTCTAAGGGCTGTTTCCCCACTTTACATAGAAAGATAGTTTGCTCATGAGGACAATCAGGGCAGAAGACAAACTTTTGGTGCTCTTAATTGTTCCCAGGAGGGTTCAATCTCTGCCTGTACACAGAGTCCAGGGAGGCTACATCCCTGGGGTACAGTTAGACTCACTGACTACCATCCTGAATGCCTCCCTAATTTAGCAACTGTCAGCTGAAAGGAAAAGACATACTAATCCAGAATTTCAAGCAATGCTACTGAATCAACTTTAGAAGATGCTGTAAGGGAAGTGGCATATCTCTTGCCATTTTTAAATTAAAGGTAGATATCTCTCTGAAAGTTTTATATTAGTCAAACATAAGGCATGATTCAATCAAATAAGAGTTACTAGTCTCACTACAGGAATGGGTGACATGTTTCACATGAGCAGCAAGAAATGTACACTACTGAAAAATAAGATAATTTCAGTCTGCTCTTCAATCTACCTGTTCTATTTCTCTCTGGGCTTAAATCAAGAAAAATATCTATTTGTTGACAAATCAAATTATTTTTAGTTTTAAGTACTGTACAGCTATCAAAAATACTGATGGGACCTGATGAGAGGAGCCCATATCATATCTGTTTAGCCTCTCTTTGTCTTCCTTTATTGAATCTATTGTATTTGTGTTTCCCTTATTTCTATTCTTACACCTATTAGAGAATTAAAACTTTATAAGATGTTCAGTATTGTAATAGTATGTGCAGTGGCAGTACAACATTAGTGTTTTTTTAAATTTCTTAGGTGGAAAAAATGAAAGCACAGTGACCTTTAAATTGTGCCCCACCTTCCTTTTCCCCTAGTCTAGTATAAATTTTTGCATTTCTCTGGGGGGGTTGTAAGATTAAGGCCACAGAAGGGGTTTTTCAACACAGGCATTTAAAAAAGTTATTACTTGTCTATAAAGAATCATAGAATCACCAGGTTGGAAAACACCCATCGGATCATCAAGTCCAACCATTCCTATCAAACACTAAACCATGCCCCTCAGGACCTCGTGCACCCATGCCTTAAACCCCTCCAGGGAAGGTGAATCAACCACCTCCATGGGCAGCCTATTCCAATGCCCAATGACCCTTTCCATGAAAAACTTCCTCCTAATGTCTAGCCTAAATCTCCCCTCGCGGAGCTTGAGGCCATTCCCTCTTGTCCTGTCCCCTGTCACTTGGGAGAAGAGGCCAGCACTCTCCTCTCCACAACCTCCTTTCAGGTAGTTGTAGAGAGCAATGAGGTCTCCTCTCAGCCTTCTCTTCTCCAGGCTATATGATCTGGCTTATTTAGGAAGCTTTCATATAAAGGCATTCAAAAGAAAGTTTGAGTGTGCAATTACACCTATGACAGGGAGAAAACTCAGCCTAACCTGTGCTATTAAGGTGATGATACTGGTTGCAGTCTTGTACCTAAATGCTTGCTGCTACAAAATAAAACAGCTGCATTCCCACATAGTGTATTTTGTGGTGTAAAAGAGTTTGGTATTGTTCTGGGCAATGGAGTTGAAAAGAGCCTTCCTTTCTTAAACCAAACTGACAGTACTCGTGAGAGGAATGTGTTGTAGACAGCACTTGGGATATTCAAGCTGTTAAAAGATAAGGAAATGGGAGAAAATTCAATAACCAGTTTTCAGGAAAATGTATGTTCTGAAAAAGATAGCTCAGTGTCCTGAATTTCTTCCTTGGCTGGAACTTCATGTAAGGGAAAAAATAATTTCAGTATACTGAAATATAATTAAAATTTAGCCAATAGTTTTATATCCCATTTTAATTGTAGTGCATTTTTGTGAACATACTGAGAACATGCTTTTAATTTTGACTTATAAGAGATATGCTCTTTTCATTGGTACTATATTGTTCCAACTAATAATTTCAAAAAAAGAAGATTCTAAGACTATTTCCAGCTTCTTCCATTTTCCTAAAGCTATACATAGAAACCCAAGCTTTGGCAGCAAAAAGTGCGTAGAATGATGTATGTGCTGAGTTCTCACAGCTCTTAATTAAACCTGTAGAAGCTGGAGGTATCTGCTGATTCTCAAAATGCATGTATGGAGATGTCTGATTTGAGTCCAGAAGTTTGAGAGTGTTGATGCGAATTCCTCATTCAAGATTTCCCTGTATCCTAAGCAAAGTTTGCTGTTATCTCATATAAGAGCTATTATCCTGTATAAGAATCATGGAATGGTTAGGGTTGGAATGGATTAGTAAACTTATGAAGAATGAATGTGGCACAACGAAAAAAAAATCATCCCACATACTTTTATTAATCATCGTAGGCTGTCATCATTTAGGGACCCTGGGATTCCTTTATAGTCATCATCCAAAAATATTCAAGTTCATGTAATCTTTTTGAGATATCTAACTTGGATTGTGATGAATCCCTAATAGCACAAAGAAAGTAAGAAGATTTAATGAAAGGTGAGTCTGGAACAGCAAGTTGGCCAATTTTCCCAGCTTTTCTTTGTGTTTGAGGGCAATGAAGAGTTTGTGATTAAGTTTTCCACTGAATGGACTTTCTCTTTGTGTCCTCAGTACCATATCTTTGAGGACCTGGCAGTTCTTCCTGAAGTCATTCACTCCTTAAATTTGTGAGGATTATCTACCAGTCCTCAGTTTGTTGAAATAATCTGTCCTGTTATCTGCTTGACTGTGTTTGCAGAATCACTTTTCATCTATCTGCTCAGAAATCCTTCCAATAGTATCATTAGTGTCCACATGAGGAAATAGTATTTGATAATTTGGCAGATGGGCCTTGGTAACCTGTCAGATGTAGACTTCTGTGACATGTAACATCTCCCATGATGACTTGAGACAAAGTGATTTAAAACTCAAGGATTCAAGAGTGAAAACTTTAGTAAACAGGGATGCTAGTCATTAGTAAACAGGGATGCTAGTCATTAGTAAACAGGGATGCTGGTCATACTAGGAACTTGTGGGGCACATTTTTGATGTCATCAGCATTGAGTAAGCTCATAGAAGATGACAAGTGACACCAAGTTTACAGTCAGTAGGGGTTCCCAGTTCATCAGAAACAGCATCAGGAAGTATCTGTCAGTGTTCCTGGATACTTTTCCCTTCATGATTTTCACAGGCAGAGAAATTAAATCATAATCTCCTTAAATCTCATTAGAGTTTTGTTTCCCATGTCAATTTAGGATTCATAGTTGATAGTCAAGGCAAATCCAACAGAAGAGTTTTCTAGCAAAGTGGTGTTTATGCTATTGCTTTTCTTTTTTTTTAATACTTCATAAAATCCATTCCACTAATCCATTTGCTGAAATTCCCAGTTGCTGCTTGATATTTACAGCCAATAAACTCTACATTTTGCCAAGTAGTTCAGTTTATAGGTCATGATAACTAATTAAAAGAAATGGCAACCTATTCCAAAGGAGTGAATATTTGACACCACTGTCATCTGTTAATTGACATGAATATATTCTTGTTGTATTTATTATTAATGATCCCACTGTTTCTATAATTATACTAGTCTGCTTTCAATAGATTCCTAAATGGAAAGAAAAAAATAAAAGACAGAATCAGAAAAGGATGGAAAATGTCAAGTTCTTTTCCAGTGACAGAGGATGAAAGAGGAGGACATTTTAGGGGTCAGAAAAAAATTGTTTATTCTGCAGGAATATCATGATATTTACAATTTTCAAAGTTTTTACCATGATTTCTTGAAGTTAGATCAGCCTTACAATCTAGTTTGTGTTTAACATGCTGCCATGAATCAGGCACAACTGCATCAAAGTTAATGAAAATGCACTGCTATAAAATGCCCCATAATTGAGACATTTCAGTCAGAATGAAAACATCAAGTCCTCTCTGTTTCAACAGAGATAAGATTAGAGGAGAAAATTATCAAATTATATCATCAGTACTTCCTTTGGCTGCAACTGAAGTCTGTTATTAAACAAACTCCAGACAGAGATTTTGTACTCTGGAATTATTATTTTCCCTGTCAAAGGTATTTTCAATAGATTTTGGGGTTTTTTTACTGTCAAATACAGTAATTTTGTTAAACTATCATCTTGAAAATTATAAATTCATTCTATCCTTACTTTTAATATCAAACTTGAAGTTGACTTTATATTTTACTGGAGAACATTCCATTGACAATATGTATCCATTAGTTGTCAATTTGAGAAACCAGAACATCATCTCATCTTTTTTTCTGATCAGTGTCTGTGTGCCTGGTGTGGAGATGGAAGGATAACTCCCACTATCCTCTGTCAGTTCATGAGTTCTTCGTGAGACCTGAATGAATTAGAGGGAAGTGACAAAAGAAAGGGCTGTGATCAGCTGTGGACTGGCTCTTGGTGTGGCTAACTTCCTTCAAGACCAGAGCAGAGTCTATTATATAGTAAATATTACTTCTGAGGCCAAATGTTTATTTACGCTTATGACAAAGTTTTGGCAACTAAAATGACTTGAAAATTAATGCACCTTTGACATCACGTGAACATAATTGGTGTGATTTATGAAGGTGAGATCCAGAAGCTTTGAGGGTCCTTTTGCCTTTGGGACTCACAGGAAAAAAATGAATTTTTTTTTTCTTCTAAGAATTAAGAGGCATGCAAACTTTATATTGAATTTGTTCAGGTAGTTATTTTTTAAACTAATATAGTTGAATCAGTCCAGTTCCAGACATGCAAGTATGTCTCATGTATATAAATACTGTTCATAGCTGTGGTACTGCCTTTAGCAGTGCTAGTCTCAGCCACCTGAGGGGCTCCCTTCACTGCTGTCCACTGCAAGCTTTGCGAATACAATCTGCAAAGCCCAAGTTCAGCATACTGGTCACCATCCACTAAAACATGTCACTGTGATGGATGAGCTTAAAACCTGGCATTTTCAAGGATGTGAGACCGTAACTATGAGCTGCAGGAAGTCAATTTTGTAGCTTGTCAAATCCATGAACTTCTGCCTTGAATTAAAGACCTTTTATTTCAAATTACAAGTGAGAAATTAGGGTCTTATGTCTACTCATTGGGGTGATGGTCTTCTCCTAAAAGGTGCGCTCAAACCCTTTCCAGGGAGGAAACAATCTAATCTTTGGTCTGCCACTTCCAAGGTACTCTTCTCATGCCTCTGTTGAAGCCATTCCTTCCCTGAGGCTTTGCTGTGGAGTGAGCCCTGGAACATCCCAGAACTGCTGGGACCTGTTCATCCCAGGAATTAAAAACAGCAAGAAAATACTGGGTAACTGAGAAATGATGCAAGGGAGACTCGATTCACAACAAGGTTTGAAGTGTTTAAACATAATAAGTTAGGTAGTTGAGCCTGTTTCAGGAGATTTAAATCTTCTTAAATATTAAAATCATGAAAACTCTAGCCAAGGTGTAGGAGTAATTTATAGTGAAACAGTCCATAGGATTGCTTTTTCTAGTCCATGCTTGCCCTAGTGTGCAGGCTGACAGCTCTTCATGAAGTAGGTGCTAAGCTATTTCCATTTACAGCTTCATATTTGAGGTAAAACCCAAAAAACCCCTGAAAAAAAAGGTGAAACTTTAATGTCAAACTACCATTGGGGAACAAAACTACTTCATGAGTAGTTCACAGGAGTAAGAGTGGCTGGGCTGACTGACTCACTTTTGAACAAAAGACACTCTTTTAAACCTTAACCTTTAGTTAGTTTTCATCTTTTGCTACATACTAAGAAAAACTCAAAAGACATGAGGGATTTTATTGTAAATCCCACAGAGGATTCTGCTGTATTAAGAACTTCTGGTTGAGTTCAGATCATTGGGTATTTTGTACAGCTTTGTAAGTGTAATTTTCATGTGTTATTGATAGTCGCAGAGCTGTTTATACCTATAAAATCTAGCTACCATATTTAACTTCTACATGTGTGTAAGGCAGCCACCATTGATGGTGAATTGCTAAATTCTATAAAAGAAAAATGCTACCGATACTGGAAAAGATATAAACCACAGAGAAAAAGCGTTTAAAAGTCAGATGTGCATGTAAGCTAAATTTTAAAATGTTTTATGATATTAGCAATACCTCTAACTAGAATAGAGTCCTGTGAATTTATTGAGGTTTCATAATTGTTCATTCTCTAGCTAGTCCCTGTAGGTGACAGATGGAGTAAGGTTAAAAGAATCACATTCCAGCAGCTACCTAATTTACCTGCTCATCTGGTAGATAGTATAGATACTGCAGTATCTATATTGAAAGCCATTCATTGCTGCAAGACATAAGCGCAGCTCAGGCTTGTATATGTCCTGTATTCTCTGGTGCAGTATAACATGGATAAGGCCAAGGTACTTAATACCTTCTTTGCCTCAGTCTTTACTAGTAAGGTAAAATGTTCTCTGGGCATTTAGCCTCATGAGCCAGAAGACAGGGTGAAGCACAGAACAAAACTCCCACGATCCTTGAGGAAATTATTAAAGACCAGCAGTCCTGGCTAACTGTGGAAGTTCCAATTAAGTGGAGGATGGCAGATGTTGCACCTATTTACATGAAGGCCTGGAGGGAGGATCCAGGAAACTACAGGCCTTTCAGTCTGACCTCGGTGCCAGGGAGGGTCATGAAGCAGGTCTTAAGTGCTATAACACAGCACACGCAAGACAACGGGGTGATCAGACCGAGTCAGCATGGGTTTATGAAAGGCAGGTCCTGCCAAACTAGCCTGATCACCTTCTATGACAAGGTGACCTATTTGATGGATGAGGAAAGGACTGTTGACCTGGACTTCAGTAAAGCCTTTGACACCATTTCCCACATATTCTACTTGAGAAACTGGTTTCCACTAGAATGGACATACGCACCCTCCGCTAGGTTAAAAACTGGCTGGATTGCCAGACTGAAAGAGTTGTGGTAAAAGGAGCTAAGTACAGTTGGAGGCCAGTCACAAGTGGTGTCCCCTGGGGCTCAGTGCTGGGTCCAGCCCTGTTCAATGTCTTTATCAATGACCTGAACAAAAGTATTGAATGTATCCTTAGCACGTTCACAGATGACACTAATCTGGGAGAAAGAGTTGATCTGCTTGAGGGTAGGAAGGCTCAAGGCAGATCGATGCTGGCTGGATTGATGGGCTGAGGCCAGTAGGGTGAACTTGGATAAGGCCAAATGCTGGCTCCTGCACTTGGGACACAATACCTGGGACACAACCACCCCGTGCAGCGCTACCGGCTTGAGGAAATGTGGCTGAAAAGCTGCCTGGCAGAGAAGGCACTTAAGGGTGTTGGTTTACAGCTGACTGAACATGAGCCAGCAATGGCCCAGGTTCTAATTTAAAACATTAAGACCTACATATATTTTGTACAGACTTCATGGCTCTATTAGGTGCTCAGTCATCTCTATTGAACACAAAACATGAGACTCCATGCAAGTTACCAAAACTTCAAATGAATGCAGCTGGGACCCCATGGTAGATGTTCTTCTCAGTTCTACCAGTCTCGGGCACTCTTGCAATACCACAGTTACACAACTTTGTCTTCCATTATCACTCCTTTAAGAACTACGCACTATGACACTGTACATTAGATGCCAACCAGAACTGGAGAGACATTGCTCTGTGTTCATGTGAAGCAGCTATGCCACTGCAAAAATATCAGAGACAAGTGAATAACTTCTGTGCTGAGACTGAGTCTCTGCAGGAATATCTGTATCAAAACTGATCATACTTTCTATTCTAAAGTTATTACGTTAGAGGCAAATTCAGAAATGAGATCACACCGACTGCTGGATTGCACTACACTGAGCTGAGAAAAAACATCATTATTTAGACAGTGGGAAAAACAATGGCATAAGAAATTAAGTCCAGACAGTTAATGTAGGGAAACTTGGGAACATTTTATTATGAGTTTGTGGCATTTCTGCTTGTCATTATTTGTCCATTTAGGGAGATGGAAAAAGGTTGTGTGGATTGAATTTATCAACAACTGATTTGGAAAAATGATTGAAAATGCTTTACACTCTTTAAGTCCAGTGAAATACAGAGATGCATTACTTCCATTGCTGCTGCACTCTTAACTTTATAAATTGTCAGTACCCTAGAGATCTAATTTATATTTCTATTAAAATGGTCGTTTACCCAGAAATAATCTGGTCATATATAGAAGCGGGCAAGGTGTGTGTTCCTTTGCCTATGGAAATATACTTATGCTGGAACTTACACCTTTGGACTAAAATTTCCTGTTGGACTCCTGACATTGATTGAGTCGTACCATTTGCAGCTATGATTATTGAAAAATAAAATAATTTTCCTTTTGGCAGATGAGAAGTAACTAGAAATGTTGAGGACAAAATGGTGCTTAATATAAATATTAAATTGTATTTTTTTTTCCAAGATAGAAAAACATGAAATTATTAAAGTACTTAAACGTATTCTGCTATTTGGTATATTATTTGTATACAATACACAATTATGTATTTTATTAATTTGTTTACATGGTGATTTATTTCAATGTTCAAATTAGTTACAGACAAAGATGTCCTTTGAAAGTTTAAAATTCTATACTTACATGTCTTTTGGAATGAGTGTGTTTGATTTTGATTAATTTTCATTACAGAGGGTTGTATTTACAGTGTGTATTTTTGAATTTTTGTGATGTGATAGACAATAACATGACAGATCGTGCCTGCTTATTTGGGGCTTCCTTTTTGTTGCTGTTGGGTGTTATGACATGAGATGTATACCTGTCTTCAAGAGATACTGCAGGTAATATCAAATTTTGTGATCCGTTCCTCAGAAGACTTAAAAATCCTAGCTGTACTATACGTCTAAATTTAATGTAAAGAATCACAGGATCACAGAATCACCAGGTTGGAAGAGACCTCATCGAGTCCAACCATTCCTATCAAACACTAAACCATGTCCCTCAAAGAGTTGCAAGATAAATAGAAGGATGAAATATCCAACTGTTGGAGTGAAGTCATTTACTAACACAATGACCTAGGTATAATCTCAGTTGGAAATTGTAATTGCACTAAATGTTTCTCATGGAACAATACTCCCAATCTATCTGATACCAGCAAAAATGCTGAGTCTGTTTCAGACCTGAGTGTGCTCAAAAGACAGTCTAGAACTTCACTGAGCAAACAGGATAATGGTGAAGGCAGCAAATGGGACAATGTTAATTATGGACAAAGTGAAGCAGAAATGGTATCAGCAGCTCATTGTTACCATTCATTTTTCTTCGTTAAGGAAATCTGAGGAAAGGGTAGTTTGCAGCTATAGATCTACCTCAGGGTTGAGAGATTTCTACTGAAATTAAATGAAATCTAAATATTTAAGAAAAAAATGAAAGTTGCCAGATTAAAGATATATTCTTAACTGATTTGAATATGGATGAACCTATGCAGTTTATGGTTTCCTGGCTGATATCATCCCAGGTACATGATGTCTAATCATGCAAAAAACTGGCTGTTTTTTTTGGAAGGACAGAAGTCCAAGTGGTGAGCTGAAAAAAATTAACACATTCATGGATAAAACAGAAGAAAGTACAGGCTCAGCAGAAAGTGCAGAAAGTACAAGGCTCAGCACTTGCTATCCCACCGTGAAGACAGAAATAAATCAGTTGCATTTTTTGTTCCTCCCTGAAATCCATGACTTTGATGAACTCAGAAACACATTTTCCATCATTCAGGCCCTGTGGTTTTATTCCAAATGCACTGTGCTTATTAAGACTGATAGCCTAATAGAAATATTGCTTATAGGAACTGGACATGTGTGAAGGAGGAGAAACTGCAAGTAGTATCAACAATTGCTCTATTTACAGGTTATAAAGAAAGTGATATTTGCAAAACTGGCTCTTGAAAGTGTAGAGGCTTGTGTATTTCTGTCTCTCATGCATGTCTCTTTGTACCCATTAGGACAGAGCATTTTGAGGAACTTTTATCAGGCATATGCGATCAATCCTGATCTGTTTATGCAGTATGCAAAGCATGCCCTTAGGTGTGCCTGGTAAATGAGACCTACCTCTCACCTATACCCCTACCTGCTTTAGTTCAGCTGGTAGCTCTTCCTTGACTTTGAGGATTACCTCTAGATTTTAGCAGTTTGAGGAAGACTACTGCTCCTTTAAATTGTAGGTTTTCCTAAAACTGCAAGATCCCATGCGTGACAGCACTGTCTATTTCTGAATATTAATTACATGCCAATGGGGCAAATGGAGGATCCAAGTTAACATTTCAGCATAAAACAGAGAGGGGGAAGGAAAAGAACAGAACTATATGCATTCAGAAGTTTCAGGTCTCAACAGTGCTTGGGGGAAGATGGGAAAGGATTGTAGGTTGCTCTGGCAATTACACAAGATTCACTCCACTGTAAACACTGTTGCTCTCAAAGCTGGATGAAGATGCAGTCATTTGCCCAGCCTCTTCAATTCTGGCAAAGAACAGACTTTTCTTGAGTCGTGACTGTGTTTAGCTGAGCTCTGCAATTGTAAAATGCCTATAAAAGGGAAAGCATTTTACATTTCTGAGTCTTTGTGTACAAAATAACTCTCTGTGTGTAGTAAAGGAAACAGGCAGAGAATGATGAAGGGGAAGAAAAGAAGCAGGAAAATGGGTTGTTTTCTTACTGCTGTCATCTGAAGCAAGATATTCCACAGCTAGGGGTTCCATCTTGATATCAGAGCTATGATGATGCAACCTATTTTGCAAGGCAATTTTCATCCCTGCTGCCAGGCCTCTTGCAGAGACCACAGCAGCAGACAGAGAATTTGCTTGTCCCAGGAAAGGCCTGATAATTTCTTTATTCATCTGAGGATTTCTACTCCATAATTCTAGCTATACTGCCTTTCCAAACAGAATAGAGAAATATTTCCCCCAAGGCAAATTTAGGGTCTGTGTCATGAAATCCCTTGATGCAAGTGCAGGATACACATGTTTAGATCAAGAATCTTTACTCCTGTGCTTTCTAACACCTAGTCAGGTCTGCTGACAGGAACAAATGTGATTGCCCATTAAGAGCCCCTGGTATCAAATAACAGAAAGCCCTGTCCTACAACCTGCAGTCGTGTTGGACGCATTTCAAGTGATTAAGCACTAAAGGTTTATATTTGAATAAAAATAAAACAAAGTGAGACAGAGGAGAATCATACTGTGAGTATGCACCCAAAAAAAAAAAAATTGGTTTTCCATCCAGTTCCTGTCACATTTTGTCTTGATTTTTAGCTACAGTGACTGCTCTAAGATATGTAGCTTGAAGAGGAAAGCAAAATAGAAACATGCACTGCTTCTAAAGGAGAGGACTGCATAGACACCTAACTTGCCTTATGAGATGCTCAGTTGGCAGCATCTTGGCTTTTTATACTGGAAGCAGCTTGACTTGACTGACTGTGCACTCCCCAGGGAAGCTCTTCTCTTCCAGAAGAGGGGTGGCTGACAAACGTTTAAGTGAACGTTAGTCACCCTGTGAAAGAAGCTATATGATCATTCACTAAACTGAATAGAAACCTGCAAAACAAAGATTCACAAATTAAAAACAGCAAAACAGAAGGGCAGTCTCAAATGTGTAGCATTTTTTCCCCAAAATCACTCCTTGATGAGGATAAGGATGTTTATTTGTGAAGATATCTTTACTATTTCCCAGAAATAGCTCATATATGTGGAACTCTAGGGCTTACTTTGAGAAAACAAACCACTTTTGGTAAGACTTGTATGAAAAATTGAGGATGTGCTTTTTTCTCAGATGAAATGTCATTACTTTATGTTCTTAGTTCTGCAGAAATTACTTGAACAAACTCACTCATTTTTGTAACTGCTCAGGGATTATGGCTGCTGATAGGATCCTCAGGGGCTTGTGTATATATTTTAAGAGATCAGATCCAACATATAATAAGTGGTAGCCAGAATACATTCTCTTAGCTGCAGTCATAATGCACTTAATAGATGGATGAAGTCTCAGACAAATAGAGGGAGTATAAGTGACATAAGCAAAAAGGAAAACAGGTATCCTGGTCACCTTGACTTATCCTAACCCAATTTCATTTGTATTTATTTTGGCAAGATCTGATTGTATATTAAAACTATCTGCCGTTTCTCTCACTATCCTGATGACATTGATAGTGTTAATGTTAAACAAGAAACAATCTATGCAGACTCTAAAAGTTGTTATAATATAATTCTATAAGTTGTATTCTTTTCTTCTTGTTCTATGTATTTACCAGTGATAAAGAAGGAAAAAAAGGGGGATTATATACATATACAACTGTCTGTAAAAAAGATCTTTGCAAAGGAGGAATATGTGAAACCATAAACCTCCACTAAATGGAGATTCAGATACTTCCCAAGACTAGTGGAGAAAGCATGTATTCAGACTTCTGGATTGTGCACTTGTTGTAAGACCTTGATTTCTTCTTGGAGTCTAATCTGGAGATAAAAAGTGCTATCTTGAGGACAGGCTTTTACTGATGTGCCCGTGCCTTCCATTCAAAGGTGTTTCAAGGCTGAAGAATTTAGCAAGCCTACCTCTTCAGAGTTTCACCACCATACTTCTGCACATATAAGTTCTGTAAATTCACCTTTAAGATTAATGAGAACATTTAACTATGCATTATTCTTTCCTTGTTGCCATCATCTGCCATTAGCATTCCAGATCACTCTTCCCATACAGGGCACTGCTGAGACAAGAAGCTAGATGTTAAAGTGAAGTTGCTCATTAAGAGAACATAGAAAGGTACATGAATGCTAAACATGAAATAAAGACATTTGACTCAAGTCAATGCTTTGTATAAAGCAAGAAAGGATGTGAGGAAACCCAGTCTTAATGGAGGTTATTTTTAGTTTTTAAATATTCAGTTGTGTTCAATGAATTTAATGGTTTTAATTTTCAGTAATCATGTATGATGTTGAAATATGTGTACTGTATAAAGATTCTTGGCCTCACATCACTCAACACCAGATTTTTGAAAATTTCCATTAGTATCATATCCTCTATAAAAGTTAGATCTTCCCAAGAGACTTTGGAAGTCATCCACATTTCTTCATGTGTCCAGAAGCAAAAGAATTGAAAACAAGCTGGACCACTGGGCAGAGTCCAATGGCAGGAGGTTTAAAACGGCCAAATGCTGGGTCCTGCACTTGGGGCACAACAACCCTATGCAGAGCTACAGACTAGGAGAAGTCTCTCTAGAAAGCTGCCAGGAAGAGAGGGACCTGGGGGTGTTGGTCGACAGCCGACTGAACATGAGCCAGCAGTGTGCCCAGGGCCCCTTGCCAACCTGAGCCTTTGTGGGGCAGAGCAGAAATGGTTGAGTGTTCTTTCTCTGCCCTGGGAGCTGCTTTTAAGTCAAGTTGATAGAGCATGAGCAGGGCCCAGTTGTGCAGAAGTTGTACATGCACCCAGCCTCCTGCCTCTCTGATGCTCACCCAGACCAATGGGCTTGGCTCCTGTGTTTGACCTCAGGTCCAGGTGGGCTTGCTGGATTGTCACTGGATGGCATCTGACCCCAGTCACTGTCTCTTGTCCTGATCTCGACCCAGAATAACTGCTACTCCTCCAGCTCATTCCTACTCAGATTACCAGAGCTTCAACAAGACCGTCTCAACTGTGCTATGTGGTTATGGTCTCACTAAAACCTCTTCAGAGCAGAAAATAAGAATCATTGCCCTAGAAGAGTGTCACTGTAGTCTGTACAGGGAGGTGCCCCATCTAGGGACAGCTCAGGCAAAATCTCTTCTGCCTCCCTGTCTTCAGTGTCAGGGTTCAGCTGGTTGGCACAAGGCACATTAAATGGCCAGGGATGACACACTTGCTTCTTTAAGGTTCAACAGCTTGAGCTGGTCTCCAGGTGTATACAGTGGCATTTGAAAGGCTGGTGTGGTGGAAGGAGGAGGAAAGAAACTACATTGACCTTAGGAGAAAAGCTGGCATTTTTTATTGTCATGAAGCATCCTTCTTGACTGTTTTCCTTCTGTCTTCTTTCCTCCCACCCTTTGCCTCTCAGCATGTCTAACATTTGCAAGTTTGAGTTGAGCTGCTGGCTAATGACTTGCAGAGTCTCCTGCAGAGGCAGAACATAAAAAGGTGGGAAAATGGGCATTACAGAATTGTGTAGGTGGCTTTAGCAGGAGACATACCAGCAGCAGAAATACATTTGCGAAAAGAGTTTGGCTCTTGATTTAAAACAATGCTTTCCTCTTAATTTGAAACAAATCATTGTTCTTGTTTTATTCGTTTATTTCTGCTTCTATTGTAAGGTCTTTACACAGATTACAAGGTGTTTACACACATTATGATCACTACTAGATGTAGTTGTTGCAAGCATGTGAAGTCACCCATTGTATACGGACCTTAAGGAGTCTCAATCATTTATTTAGTCTCTCAAATGGAGAGATCACAAGATCTTCTGTTTCCGTGTTCACAGGTGAGGATGACTAGTACAGCTCTGTGTTCAGCTGTCTTACCACTTTACTTACAGGTTTGGGTGAGCCAGTTTTGAAGCCACAGCTGACCTACTTCAGTTTTCAGAGTAGTATATGGAGCACCTCTGCTATGAGGACAGATTGAGGGCGTTTGGCTTGTTCAGCCTGGAGAAGAGAAGGCTACAAGGAGATCTTATAGCAATCTTCCAGTACCTGAAAGGGGGCCCCAAGAAAACTGGAGAGGGACTATTCACAAAGGCTTGTGGTGATAGGATGAGGGGGAATGGGTATAAACTGGAGAGGGGCAGATTTCAGCTTGATATAAGGAAGAATTTCTTCACCATGAGAGTGGTGAAGCATTGGCACAGGTTGCCCAGGGAAGCTGTGGCTGCCCCACCCCTGGCGGTGTTGAAGGCCAGGTTGGATGGGGCCTCGGGCAGCCTGGGCTGTTGGGATGCTCCTGCCTATGACAAGGGGATTGGAACTAGAAGTTCTTTGAGGTCCCTTCCAACCTAAGCAATTCTATGATTCTATGATTCTATGTTTCTATGATTCTATATTAAAGTAAATGGGCACTGATGTGAGATTTCTTTGACAGTCATTCTGTAAATGAGCTGCTGAACTGTTCTTGCTGATGGCTCAGGGTACAATTCATTACAGTTGTTTTAAGATAAACTATCCTTGCTCATGGCTGAGAAATTCGATCTGGGACTCTATCTTCAGAGCTCCATATATGGCTCTAAAACTGCTCATGTCAAAATTAATCCAGTTTGGGGAGAGGCTTAAAGGGAGAAGGAATTTTAATGATGTGCAGAGTGGGAGCTGGATTTGTAATATTTTTTTATATAACCTATGCAGTTTGCTTAAATTCTAGAGTCTACCCTGGTAAAGCTAGATCTTGCTGTTTGTCTGGTGTGTCCACAGTTGACACCTATTGGATCAAATATACTAATGTGAGACAGTACTACAGATCAGCATTTTGGAATGACGGCTGGCTGGTGCCTCAGTGCACAAAAGATTCTCCTCCCCCCAGTATTTTTTTTTTAAAAAAATCTGGCATAATTAGAGCTATCCTTTTAATTCTTATTCTATTATCAATATTCAGTTGAGGAAACTGCAGATTTGAAAGATTTGTGCTACCTGTCCATCTTTCACAGGTAGCTGCCTCTCTTTGTAGCAACCGTTTTATTTTTTCTTCTTTATGAATCACTTTATATTCATTATTCCCCCTTTCTGCCTTTAAAAACCTCATTTTCATCACGTTTCCAAATTCTTACATGAAATTGATGAAAACCACCTGATGGTTTAGACTGAAGTTTTCACAGCTAATGTTGTGACGTCTGGTATGGGAAACAATGACCAAAATAAAGTAGCCTGCTATCAGAAAATTTAGGGCTATTTAGCATACAAATCACTTGATGCCTTCTGAAATACTAATGTATATTTTTTTTATCTGACACTTGCTCAGAATGCAAATAGATTCACAGAAAACAAAACATGCCTGAAAAGCATTGATGATATTTTTGTCTTATCAAAATAAGTTTATGACAATAACGCTTGAAAAAAAAGGCCATACACACAACAGCATGATTGATCTGATGGTAATCAGGTACTCTGGGTTTTGTAGTGTCTCTGTACTAGAAACTCTTTTTTAAAACACAATGAGATTTGGGGTCTAGCAAGGTTGTTAAGATTGACATAGAGACAAATATAACTGCGTTGTTGGAATCATACCTCAAAATAAGAGTCAAGTAAGACTATTTAAATCCTGTAGAATACCCTTTCATTGTGTGAGTTTTATGCATCGTGATGGTCGTATAGGCTCATTTTCTTTCACCTTTTCACCTTTCTGGCAGCGTAAGGGTGATTTTATTATATGAAAATAGAGATATTTCAAGATCCTTGCACACTGGTTTATCACTTACCAGGAAGGTATAAGTGGCTTTCATGGAAGACCTTTTTCATTACAATCACCTCCTGCCGCCACTGACTTGTCTTTCTGTTTAGACTAGGAAGAGGAAGAGATAATGCAATCCATAACTAGTCCTACCTGATATATATCCACTGATCCATAGTAATGCCCATGTCTCTGTGCTACACCTGAATTGCTGAGCACTAAACTCGGTTCTTGATCTCTCTTCCTTATCCTGCTCTCTAATTCCTTTCCTTAACAGTGCTTTTCCTGCTGTTGCTTGTTTTAGTGCCTGTGTTATGAAGTCAGTCATAATAACATAATGACATAGCAGTTCTGACCTGCAAGTCTCCCTTATCTCTTTCATATGTTCTCTCTTCAGACTCCTTTCTTCCTAGTATTATCCTCAGTAATAAATTTTGCACAGTGTTTCCTTGCTGGATGTTCTATTTTTGTGCTGGGTTATGAGATTTGTGCATCTGTGATAGGTCACAGTATTTTGGAAAGCACTGTGTGGTTTTATAACACTGCATGAATGTTAAAGCTAACACAAAATCCCATCTTGATATGAGAGAAGTAACTAACTGTTCTTCTTTCTCATGCTTGCACAGGCTGCCTACAGCCTGACTGCCACCACAGTAACCTTTATTCTTCCAGTACCATGTCCACAAATAACAGAACAGAGGAAGATCCTTGCTGCTTTATCCTATGCATAACTTAATCCGCTTTGTTCCAGCTCTGTTAGTACTACATAAAATACGTCCATGCTGCCTTTGACCTTATGTCCTCATTAAATTATGCATAACAGTGTAACTAGCTTCAAACATTGCTCATTTGTCTGTTACTGCTTCTTTATGGCAGAACTCCATAGTTCTTGCTCATCTTCTATGTTCACCTCCAATATTTCATATTTCCTCGAAGTTTTTCAGAAGGCACCAAGGAGCATTGTGGTTTTTGTTAAACATAATCTGGCTGTTCTCTATCACCCTTGTTCTACCAAGCATCTGAATCTTCTCTTGCAGTTCTCTACCTATACGTGGCATGAAAAAGATGAAAGCTTTCCCTTTCCAAAGTTAACTTCTCACTTTTGTCACCATACCATAATTTTGACTTGGCTTGAGAGGAGTAGTTCAGATTCTGACATCTCTGTGTAAGTGTCTATAGTGAAGATGACCATGTGTGATATGTCTCACCTTCCGTTGCAGATGATGGACATTCAGAAAGCAGTTCACTGAGGGGAAAAAAGACTACTCATGTAGGATAGACGCCTACACTTGGTCGTCTGTATAATTTCCCACACTCTGTTGACATTATTGATGAAGCAGAAGTAGGAATGAATAGTCAATCAGCCTGAAGAAGTGACTGAATGGGTTTCAATAGGAGTGAAGAAATCACACATGGTTTACTGCATGCAAATTTTGGAAGTCTGGAGACAAGTGGGATGCTTATTTTGTTTTATGTACTGATGTTCTAAGCTAACTGTGAATTAGCTGACAGCATATGCAACTACTGTTGCAATATGCTGGACTAGATCAACTCTTTCTGAGCTCCAACACTCTGTGTAACAACACTGTATGTAGCAACATTGATTTGATTTGTGGGATATGAGGTGCTGGCACCTTCCTAGAGAATGAAGATCCCATTCACTGTTTATGTCTCGACCTACTAATCTATACTTAAAAGGTAGGAGGTTCAAAGAAAAGGGAAAGAAGCCTCCACATCAGAATAGGGTCACCTTTCTGGTACTTCCCATTTCTAGGAGGTGAGGCATAAGAGAAATGAAGTCCAGAGAGCAACAAAACTAGTGAAGCTTCTAGAGCATGAGTCTTAAGAGGAGCAGCTGAGGAACTGGGGTTGTTTAATCTGGAGAAAAGGAGGCTGAGGGGAGACCTTATCACTTTCTATAGCTTCCTGAAGAGAGTTTGTAGCAAAATAAGTGTCAGTTTCTTCTCCCAAGTAACAACCAATAGGACAAAGGTAAGTGTCCATAAGATGCTCCATAGGAGATTTATACTAGATATTAAGAAATATTTCTTCACTAAAAGGTTTTTTAAGTATTGGAACAGACTGCCCAGGGTAGGGATTGAATCACCATCCCTGGAGGAATTTAAAAGTTGTGCAGATGTGGTGCTTAGGGACACGGTTTAGTGGTGGACTTGATAGTATGAGCTTCATGGTTGGACTCAATGACCTTGAAGGTCTTTTCCAACCTAAATGATTCTATGCTTCTATGAACTGTAGCACTGGTGCTCCTACAAGCAGAAGAGGTTAGTGAACCTGAGCCTTTTCCATCTGAAGAGAATTAGTCTAATAACGGAGAAATTGTGCAAGAGCAGCACATAACCCTTGCTACAATTTAACAGTGTGTTTTTTCAGATTAGAAGTCTCTAGAAAGCTGGGAGTAAATTCTAATTTTTCATACTGCTTTGCAACTTGCAGGGGTTATAATTAAAAGAAGACCCAAAGAGGGCACGCACTGAGGGTTTGAGAATGATACAGTTGCTGAACTAGGAGAGGTTTTAGGGTTTTTACTGGATAAAAAAAGAGTATCTATCTGTGGTGTTGGAGAATCTAATGTTTGGGTTAACGCTTCTAAGTTCTACTTGAGCCTCAGTTTAGGCAGCATTGTGGATCTGATCTCATGTCTTTTTCTATCCAAAATAGGCCTGTATGCATCCCACATTCAAAAGTCTATTTAACTTAGGAATTCTAATTGTATTGCTAAAATAATATTTTTCTTAATGGAAAATGTTATTTGTAATACTTTATATATCCTGTGAGCACCACAATGACACCCTAAACAGGTAACAAAAGGCAGTTATTTTATGAAGATAACACTGTGCTTCGCATACTCCACACCTTCTTGTATATAATTAAAGACCTTCAAATGTTTCACCTTCAGTTCTGGGTGAATGCTTTTGGCTGAAGTTCAAAGCCACTTTATGGACTCTTGATTCTGATCTGCAGTCTTCTGTTGTGAACATATTTCCCTTCTGAGAGCAGAACCAGCAACTCATATTGATGCTTCACAATTTCGTCCCCAGACCTAAAGAAGTTTCCTTAAGTTTTATTAATTCATTTAGGACCAGAGCCCAGGCAGTTAGTTCTGGCAAAGTTCCATCTCCTCTTTATTCCTTATTTAGTAAATAGAACCTGCAGTGTGGAGGAGACATTGCTATCTCCTTTAAAATCTTTGGCTTTGGTGTACTGAACTGGAAATGAGAGACATAGATCAAAAGAACTCTAGAAGAACAAGAGAGGATGCTTTTGGAAAGCAGAAAATAAGTTTTTTCAACCAAGAAATGCTGCCTGTTAATGGCAGCATTAAAGAGCTGCTGGAGATTTGTGGAAATCTTTACAGGCTGTTCTGTTAGAAAACAATATTCTAAGCTTACAATATTTATCTAGGAAAGATAAGACTGATCATAAAGAAAGATAGAGCTGTAAGCACACAGGAAATCTTGCTGTTAACTGAGGTGCCTTTTACATTAGAATCGTAGAATGCAGATTAAGTCATGTCTGCAGTGCATGGTACAGTGCAGCATTGTTTATGAATTAGAGCTCCAGCAGCTGTAGCCCTCAGTACTACAAGAGGTAATTTGCCCTGCCAGATGAAGTATTTCTACCCACATAGAGGTATATGGCTTGGATATGCAGTCCTTCCATCTGTCCTTTCATGGATCTGGCCATTGGTCCTTGGTGGTCTGAACATTTTCTTCTACTACTCCTGACAACTGTTTCTGGGTTTTATTCTCTTCAATTACCATCTATTTACATAACACTAAAAATATTGATATATAGCTCTGTGTATTAATCAGCAGCATGTGGACTTAGAACTCTGATTGGACTTTAACTACCTTAAATTTTTAGACTCCTACAGTTTTCTCCTTTTAAAGCAGATGCAAACATACTGACACTGAGCTTGCTTCCTAGGGACCTTTTATGAATCTTTTTAGAAATAATCTGCAACAGCCAGGGATCCCTAAATTCACTAATAAAACACAGAGGAAGTAAAACCTGTTTCTGTACTAATAACCCTGTGAAAAAAAACATGCCACAACAATTTTAAGTCTCCTGCTGTTTGATGCCCCGGGGCATGCTGGGGATGCCACTGTTCAAGTCTTGTGGAGATGAACTGGGAGACCCTGAGGTAGTAGGTGCCAGGAAGGAAACTTCCATGGAACTCCTTAAGGAATATAAGGGGTGTTCCACGTAGGAGGCAATGCAGCCAACAGCCCAACTGAAATGTCTCTATACAAACGCATGCAGCTGGGGCAACAAACAGAAGGAGCTGGAAGCTATTGTGCTACTAGAAAGCTACAATATGGTTGTTATTCCTGAAATTTGGTGGGATCAGTCCTATGACTGGAGTGTGTCTTTTGGTGGGTAGAGGCTGTTCAGAAGAGACAGACTGGGAAGGAAGGATGGAAGCGTTACCCTCTGTATCTGGAAATGGTTATTGTGTGGAGAACTGTCTTTGAATAGTAGACACAAATAGGTTGAAAGCTTGTGAGACAGAATAAATGATAAAAGTAGCAAAAGTAACCTTGTGGTTGGTATATAGTCAAGGTCACATGATCAAGGGAGCCTACAGATGAAGCCTTCTTCCTCCACCTACAAGAGGCTTTGAGCTTGCAAGCTCTCATCTAACCGGGGGACTTCAACCATCCTGACATCTGCTGGAAAATTAGCACAGCAAGCTGTAGGCAGTCAAGGAGACTCCTTGAGTGCATTGAAGATAACTTCTTAACCCAGGTAATAGACACCCCTGCCCAAGAAGAGGCAGTACTGGACATGATGATTACTAATGCAAGTGACATGCATCAGTGACATCAAGATTGGAGGCAGCCTGGGCTACAGTGATCACACGCTGGTGGAGTTCAAGGTCCTGAGGTATATGGGACAAGCATGGAGTATAGTCAGGACCCTAAATTTCAGTTCCAGCTCTTCAAGGAGCTAGTCAGTAGGACCCTCTGGGATATGGTGATCAGGGAGAAGGGAGCGGATCAGAGCTGGCAAATATTTAAGGATGCTTTCTGTAAAGCACAAGAGCACTCAGTCCCCAGATGCAGGAAACTGGGCAGGGAAGGGAAGAGAAGAGAGCAGCGTGACTGAATCAAGACCTACTGGTAAAGCTGAAGACCAAAAGGGAACTACACAGACAGTGCAAGCAGGGACAGGTAACTTGGAAAGAGTATAGGAACACTGCCCAGTTGTGTAAGGATGGGCTCAGGAAAGCCAAGGCACAGCTGGAGCTGAACTTGACAAGGGAAGTGAAGACTAACAAGAAAAGCTTCTAAAAGTATGCCACTCAGAAAAGGAAGGTTAAAGAAAGCATATTCCAACTGATGAATGAAAATGGTGACCTTGAATCAACAGATGAGTTGGAGGCCGAGGTATTCAACGACTTTTTGCCTCAGTCTTCACCAACAGCTGCTCTCCTCACCTTTCCTGGGTAAATGGACAACAGGAAGGGAACCAGGGGGTTATAGTCCCTCCCACTGTAGGAAAGTATCAGAGTCATGACTACCTCAGGAACCTGAATATATATAAATCTATGGGACCTGACAAGATGCATCCCAGAGTTCTGAGGGAATTGACAGACGCAATGGTCAAGCCGCTCTGTATGGTATTTGATAAGTCATGATCATAGTGGGAGCAAGCACATACTGAAGGAACAGATTGATAGTTCTGATAGTAATAAATTTATATAAATCCTGAAATATGAGCTGCAGTATTAATTCCTCAGTAAAATTGTTTTATTTTTGGTTTTTAGCAGCTATGTGTGCCTATACAAATCCATTCTTATAAAAGTAATTTTAAAATCATACAAAGCAGAATCACTCAAATGGTTATTCAAAGCTGTAATGAATAATCTATTGATTAGTTGGCCAACAGTCACAACTGTGAGACAAAACTGTTTCTAATAATTAGTAAGGCTTTTATCCACTGACTTAAATCAATCTTTGTTAGCTAAAGTTCTGGAAGACACAGATTACCTTTATGAAACTGAAGTCCTAATTCCCTGCTTATGAATCAGCCCAGCTCCAAGAAAAAAATTTAGATGGGGAATGACTCATGAAAAATCTCTAAAGATTGACTTCACTCACTGAGAAATATGTATATAAGTGAGAGCCAGGAAGCCCACGGACTGTCTGCATGCTTAAAAAATTGAGTCAGCATTCTTTGATGACTGCATATCATGAAATTTCAGGCCTTGATCTGTAGCCTTGTGAATGGATTTCCTTCTCCCCACCCCCAGAATATTAAGTCTAAGAAGCAAGCTAAATATCTGTAGGATGTTTCAGTGGAAAGAGGAGTGAAGAGTAGAAGAAGAATGAGTCAGATGCCTTAAGTTTTAGAATTTCTTCTTCTCAAGAAATCACATTCCTGGAGGTATTATCTTCCTTTTCCCCTGCTGGAATTTTCTTTATAGATAGGAAATAACATTTAGAACCCCGCCTGCCTTTGAATTAAAATGTTTCTAAATATTATGAAATTCTGGAAGAAGTACCCTGGTTTTAACCACCAATCTCAGAGATGTGAGGGCTTTCAGGAAACTAACCATTCTTGAAGCAGAATCAGCAAGGTTTGCAGTTTTGCTTCCCTTTCTTATTAAGTAGGTAAACCTTCAGTGCACAAGTATTTAAAATATTTTCTATATTACAAGTATAAAGAAACACATGAGGATTAGAGGCCAACAGATTGTCTACAGCCCTAAATCCTCTGACATTTTCCATAGGATGTATTTTAGACATTTAAATTCATAGTAGCAACACTGAGAGTTAAACACTCTGTTGAATCTGTGCCTAAATGTATTTTGTGTAGTTTGAAGAGAAATGTTTCTTTTATATGAACAAATGTCTTTTAAAGATACTTAAGTATTTCTCTTTTCTGAAAATGAAACTCCAAAATGACAAGTATCTCTGTACAACTGACTGGAGTAGGCTTTGGTTCAGACTTTGTGCAAAGACAATTTTTCTAGGAAGTACCTAAAGAAACAGTGGTAGAACATTGACGAGAAATGTCTCCTATTGCTGTGCTGATTTAAGCTCCTTTGAAAATGCCATACTAGATGATTTAGGTACCAATTTCCATTATTGGTAATGTAGGATTCTTACAACACAATGTAGCTTTCTTACAACACTGCCATAAAGTCTAAGAATCTACAGGAAGCTTTGTAGCTCCTTTGAAAATGTCAGCCACCACAATTTTAAGTCACTAGATTTTCACTTATGTCTTTTATAGAACAGTGAACTCAGTGGTTATCTCACCTTTCTTGAGCCTGCATATCTGTTCCAGCTCTTATAACACCCACACTTTTCTACTTTTAACAATTTACTTTCTCTGTTCAATGTAATATATCGGTCTCGGCTGGTTTAGATAACAGGTGTCATACTTCATGTGATCCTCTAGATGTGATTCTTCTTATTTGACTGTACACATGTACAGCTGAAAATGTAAACATCCACATCTGATCATCCTATGTAGCCTGCATTTGCAGTCTATAGAAAGCAGAAATATAACACTGGCTACTTTCAGTGTCCATTTTAGGAAGAAATGATTCACTCCTTTTAAGGGCATCTGTCTCTCTGTTGGAAGTAACTACACTGCCACTGCTTAATTTTAGCATCTATACTATGTAATATATCCATGGTAGTTCTTCCCTGCCATGGGATACAATATCCCTTTGCCTTTTAATGATGGATTTCGTTCCTCTTGTCTCTTACATAAGTCTTATTTTTTTCTGTTTACAAAGGTTGCCAAACTTAGTTTGCTGTAATATACCTTTTAAAGTGAGGTCTTATCAATATTAAACTGTTTTGCCTGGAGCAGACCATTGTACATCAAACAAAACTGTGAGGTTTTCCAGCTGCCAACCACTTCAAACTTCAGGTTCAAAAGAAACAGAAATCATTCCAAGACATCAGAGATCCAAGTGTTTGAAGAACAGAAACCTTGGCATCAGGTTGTTGATAACTGCTATTCTATCCAATAGTTTCTTTCTCATATGCAGAGATCGTATTTAGAGATTGTATTTATAATTTAGTATACATTAAAAGCCAATGACCGGGTCCTAGATTCTAGGACTTGTTACATATTTACTCCACCTATTAAGGTTTTATTGAAAATCAGCTCAAAGATAGCATTCTTGATCATGTACCAAAACATTTCAGGGTATCGACTTGCTCAGTTCTACATTTCTTGCAAAAAATAAAACAGTTCTGTACCTTAACATGCTTGAAGGCTGATGCCAGGAACATTTCTTCATAAATAATTAGCAGTTTGATTAGCAAGCAACCAAACAAGATTTAAAAATGCCATTATGCTTCCTGATGGTACTCTTGAACCAAATCATAGGCTAGTAAACCATAAATCAAAGCAATACAGCTATGGATATAAATGTCATGTGTATACTAATTGCTGTCCCTATAGATAGGGGTATAGAAACCCGGTGTTTACTAATTACTGTATTGTGGAAGGCGACTGGATAGAACAAAGAGAAAAACGAGAGATATACTGTGAATCACTCCTTTGTGCTGCTTTAGACCTTTGTCATGTAATTAATATGATTATTTTTTTCTGTAGGAAGAGAGCAATTAGTATTACTGACAGCAGCTGAAAGCATAGTGAACTATGACGGCATAAAAACTGCTGTGATCATGAAGAAAATTTCAGAAGTTACTAGTTTGTCCATAAACACACTTGGCTAGTCATTTCAGCATCGCTGCAACCGTAATCATCCGTTTATAACCACGGGGAAGTGTATGTGTAGCTAGGACTTGGTGGACCATGGAGCAGCTGACATGGTAGCATGAAGCAGGCCCTCATGTGTAAGAGTCTCAAGAAGCTTTTTATAAAGAATTCCTATTTTCAGCATCATTTTCTAAGGTTTAGAAAAACCTTTTGGTCTTTCCCTGGATTACTTCTATTTTCTGTGCACCTCTGATTCCTCTTCTCCTTCTAGATCTAGAACAACTTTTTCAGAAACTGGAATTCCATGCAATTCCTTTGAAACAGACTTGAGAATTATACAATTTATGTTTATGTTTATCTGGGATGCATAAAAACAGTGAAAGCAATGTGCAATCGTATTGTCTTTCAAGGTGCATTTCTGTGCACATGTGCACACACACACAAAGTGTATACAAAATATCAGAATAGTAAGTAGCAAATGAGCTTTCTAAATATCTGAAATTCAAGAATTATTTATATGTGGTACTTTTACTATGTGAAAATTTAATATTATATTCAATTGAAATAAAAATGTGCTTTGCCAGGTATTTTTCACTCTAATTGCATGAATAACTTTTCTGGACAGCCCAAACTTTTGCAAATTATGAATCTCAAGTAAATTAATTAGCTGTGACAAATTAATATTCAGCACTGGAAATTAATACTAAAAGCTAAAGCACAGCATTCAAGGAATATATCTAAAGATAGCATGTTTGTTATTTTAATTTTGTTGCAGTTGAGGCTATAGGGTCTGTTTGAAGTCTATTTTTCACAAAATATGCCCCTGCATAGAAACATAATCTACATAAAAATCCTTGGAATTCCCTCTTTATGTTAAGGATAGTTCTTTCATATGTGGACATACATGTTAACATCTTATGTTGATTAAAACATTTCATGAAGACATGTTAAGCCACAAAAGCTATATTCTTTCCAAATTAGTCTTACTAAAGGCTATTGATCAACAGTTTATTCATAGCATGCAATTTTGTTTACTTTGAAAAATTAATTTGGTGGTTTAGTGTTAGTATTTAGTGAAGTAAAACAAAAAGCACCCTTCAGCCTTGGAATATTGTTGAACTGATTGTTGCTAGAGTGAGATGTGAAGGCAGCAGAGCTCTCTCACAAGGGTAATCTGTCTTTTCAGAATTATTTTGAATCATATCACCAAACACAGACATCACAGAGGATGCAGAGCAGACATCCTAGAAAGCCATGCTCAAACACTATGGGGCTGAGCTTCAGAACAGAATTTTGAAACAAAGAAATTTGATTTAGGGAAGGAAAAGGTTCTACTCCTAAAAGATATAAAAAACCCCAAAGCTGAAGGCTTTTCAGGTAAGAACTTTTCTGAACATTTTGAAATTAAAAATAGAATCTTCCATTAGTAAAAAAAAAAATTCTCTGGTGAAGGATGTAGGTGTTTTAAATTTAATTGCATCTCCATAGAGTGTTTAGTAACCATGTCAAAGTGATTTATTGGCATTGATTTGGTCTTTAGTCTGATGGTTTGACTGAGTGTTAACTGAAATATTCATTTGTTGGTAGAAATGAACTTTAAAAAAGATATTTTTAGACTAGGTAATGATCTGCTAGCTACACAATTACGCATGCATCTGTTTGCTCTTTTGAATGTCAGTAAGTCTGTAAACATCTCACTTTTTTCCACTGTCTGTCAATTCACAGACAGGTTTTTCAAGGAAAGATGGTCTGTCAGGTTGATCTGTAATGGGGCCTGAAACATGCTGAATTAATGCTGTTACACACAGAAGATGTAAATACAAGCAGCCATGTGAGACAACAAAAGAAAGTAACCAGAAAGCAGAAACACCTTATTATTTTGCTGGTTAACTTAGAAAATAGGTATGAAATGTTAAAGAAGTCCAAAACCAAAAATCTGAGCACATCAGACTTAAACATTTTACTTAATTGCTGGTTAAAGATCTGAAAGAAGAACCAGACTTTAGCAGAAGTCACCTCCAATGCCAACTTTACTGAGTACATAGGGTCCTGATGCCAACTCAGTGAAATTTGTCCCAAGTGTTGAACTGACCTTGAGCAACCAAGAACAGTGACAGATTTATATATGCTAGAGTCCACAACAACATTTCTCAAGAATGGTTACAGCCCTATTAAATGTCACACAGAATGTAGCTGCTTAAGTTGAAGAAGATGTTCCAAGAAGACCCTTACTGACCTTCTCGGGTGTACTACAGTCTACACTTGTAGGGCCAGGATTTTGGTTTTCAATTGCCTCCCCTGTAGCAATGCAGGGCTCCTCACCTCTTCCTTTCCTGAGGGCAAACCAGTGTGGATTAGTATGGCAGTGCTTAGGCTTTTCATATCAAACAACAGGAGTTAGAGCTTTTCCCAGGAACACAGCTCAGATAGGGAAGGCAGTAGGTGTAGCAAATCCTTGGCTAACTTTTAGGTTTCTCCACTAAGCGGACATATGTACTTTGCATTACATTTTATGCATTCCAATTGTTTTGGTTTGGTTTGGTTTGGTTTTATTACCCTGTTCTTACAGTCAGCACTGCTGTGAATCCTGGAACAAAAAAAAGGAAGATTCTGCAATATTAAGAACAGGTAAGAAAGCAGTATATGCTCTGTGTCATTCATGGCACTTCTGTCAAATCAAAGTCTCCAGAGACCACCCTTTCACATCAAATGAGAGACAGACTGGAGAAGTGCAGTTGTCTTTGGCAGCCCTGGCAAGAAAATACAGCTTTGCTCATGTTTCCTGTCTAGCTCTTTTCAACTCCCTCCACTGATGTAACCAGATTTCAAGGAATAAAATCTCAAGGAAGTCAGTATATCAGAGTAAAAGTAGAATGTGTGCTCATTTTGTATCTTTTAACAGAGAAAATATTTACTAGTAAGACCAGTGATATTTTAAAGATCAAACTTCAAACACTGCAAAAGAATAAAGAATTTTCATTGCTTTCTATATACCCTTTTTTTCCTCTCCTGATCATAGAATCACCACCTAACAAGAAAACAACCTTTGAAGTATTAGGATGCACAGAGATCTCCAGACTAGACCTCCTGCTTTCTTTCATTGAGTAAACACTGCAATTCATATTAATGGAAGGGCCGAGTTTTGGTCAGGTCAGATAGATTGGGAATCTATATTACAACAAATCTCGGGTGAAATGATGATTCTTCCAGAATTAAATGTGAGATGAGTTCATTTTGATATATCTGATTGGGGAAAATGTCTACATTTGAAGTAGATGGAGAATGGAAAACAGAAGCAGGGCTTTAGTAAGCTAAATTAGGCGTTCAGTGAGCTTCCTGAGAAATTAAGGGATAATAAAATTAAACTTAGCTCTGCTTCATAATATCTGCTAACAATTTGGATAATGCAAATACGTACAATGACTGTGCCATTACACGCTGCATTGAGATGTTGCTTCTCAAACTTTCACTGCATTACATTTTGATTAGTATAACACCTCTTATATTAACACTGATGTCATATTATGCTCAGAACTAGAGAAATATAAAATTTTTACCTCATAATGAGTATTTGCATGCAAATATTTATAAATAATGTCCGAAGGATTCACAATGACCAAACACTTCTTGTAAGAGCATGACTCAAATTTAAAGGAAATTTATTTAAAGTAAAGTAGAAATGAAACAGTGTCTCATACTATATAATACTGTAAATACTTACTGCGTGAATGGGATTGTTGTTGTACTGTCTTTGGTACATGAAACATTCCATTAATAATAGTTTTTATTTTAAAATGAACTACCTCAAAATAAACATATTATGCAATAACCACAATCATATATCCTTTTCTTCAAGTTCCATTTAACACTTTAAAAACATAACTCTGTATTCACACAGAGATGTGATTGCCTACTAACTGCTATAAGTTGTTTGCATCTACTTAATGATCTGTTGAATGTGATTTAATGATTACTACATGAAAAGTAGGCTTACAGTTATATGCCACTGTCAATACGTTCTGTCATTCTGACATGTTTATATCATTGTTTTTTCATTCATATCCTGAAGATGAATAGTCTTATGTTCCTTTCTGACATGTAATTACTGATCTGATGTGCCAAATTAACAGAAAAACTCAACAAGCAACAGGGAAAAGAAACACACAGGACTTGTGCCAATTCCTTCATACCATGCCACACTATGACATGCCCCCCAGTTCCTCTTCCTATCTACCTAGTGATCAGCACTATTGATTACTTCTAAATTAAATTATGAGGTAATTGAACACAAACCTACTGCCAGTAATTAGCTGCATTCCTTTATAAATGATAGATCTGGTCTGAAGTAGGAGGGCATAAAATAGTTGGAAATAATAATGCATTTATGTGGTCTATTAGATCGCTGGGTGTGTATCCACAAGAATATTGCAAGAACTAGAAAGTGACTGTTGAAGTCAATGGCAAACATACACTTTTTCTAAGTGAAATCAGCTTTAACTCTAACACAAAAATGGTTTCATTGTCTAAGACACATCTATTACATTGTGCCATCTTGTCACCAGGGACCAAGCCCACCGACCACTAATCTGATGAAATGTAGTCAGATTGAAGTCTGAAGGGGAAAAAAACACTGTTTCAGTGATGCAGAGCACATACTTCACTATAGAAATATCAAATTTCTGCTCTTTTTCTTTTCTTATATTCATTTGACCATCTTTCAGAAAAATGAAAGCTGTTCTACAACTATGCCCCAGCTCAGATAGGAGTACTGTCCGTGAGAATGGGATTCCTAATTGTGTAAAAATTTTGAAAACATAGACTCATAGAATCATAGAATCACCAGGTTGGAAAAGACCTCTTGAATCATCAAGTCCAATAGTTCCTATCTACCATTAAACAATGTCTACCCATCTTTTAAACGCCTCCAGCGATGGTGCCTCAACTATCTCCCTGGGCATCCTGTTCCAGTGCCCAATGACCCGTTCTGTGAAAAATTTCTTCCTTATACCCAGGCTGAACCTTCTCCATTGAAGCTTGAGTCCGTTCCCCCTTGTCCTGTCCCCTGGCACTTGGGAGAAGAGGCCAGCACCGTCCTCTCCACAACCTCTTTTCAGGTAGTTGTAGAGAGCAATGAAGTCTCCCCTCAGCCTCTTTTTATCAAAGGTAAACAACCCCAGTTCCTTCAGCCTCTCCCCATAAAACTTGTTCTCCAACCTCTTCACCAGCTTCCTTGCTCTTCTCTGGACTCACTCCAGAGCCTCAACATCCTTCTCGTGGTGAGGGGCCCAGAACTGAACACAGGATTCAAGGTGTGGTCTCACCAGTGGCTTAAATCATAGAATCATAGAACAACCAGGTTGGAAGAGACCCATTGGATCATCGAGTCCAGAAATCTGTTTTACAAAAAGACACAATTATTTGAGAAAAGTTACATCTAAGCAAGTTTACTAGGATGTAAGCATTCTAACTCCCAGAATTAGTCACTCCTTAGGACAGACATATCTTTGCCTAAAAAGAAAATATAATTATATAATTCTTTTAAAAATATTGAAGCCATTTATTGCTGAAGAAAGACAATCTATAGAGCTTTATATTCCTGTCCATTAAAACCCACCAGTTTAAGTACAGTGTTTTGATCAATCAGCCTTCTAGGAAGGGATTTTCAATTCCTCAAAATGAAATTTACATTCTAAAATCAATATTTAAGTTCCTAGTGGAACATTAATTCTTCTAAAAGCATGTTTGACAAATCATCTCAGATTTGCTGATTCTCAGTATGTGAGAGCCGAATGATTTGCTTTGAAAAATTTATTTGCAAATAATTTATGGAGTGTTTTGTTTTTTCAAGGCTTTGGTTTACATGTGTTTTACAAGCCCAGAAGATAATATGGAAGAGAACACACTGATATCACTCAGGTTTCAAGTGAGAGGTGAACCAGGGTGGATTTTCTACATCCTTCATTTCTTATGATTGGCCTCCCAGTGCTTCTCTTCCTTCCTATCTAGTTAAGCATCTGTTACCAGAATAAGCTCCAAAGCTCTAACAAATCATGTATTTTTTTGCATTAGATCCAGGATTTTCATCCCTAAGTTTTTGGCTTGGTCCTCCCTCTCTGCCTGTTCTTATTCTGTTCTTATCATCTGACATGCTCTTGCTTCTTTTGTCTGCTGACCACAAAATGCTTGTTGAGAATGCTGATGAAAATTAGAAAGAAGAAATCCTAGCATGTAAGGATGATGGATTTAGAAAAATCCAGAACAGCTATTAAGATTTGGAAGGAAAAAAAAAAAAAACCACCACAAAGTTTTCCAGGATTTTGCTTTATTATATACTTGGAATTAATGCAACAGTCTTGTCTTTCACTGTGTATCTATGCACTTAGTCAGTTAATGAATGCTGTTGCCTTTTCTTTATGACTTCTCTTTTGACACTCTCAACGTCAGACAATAGCGATGTGCAGCCACCATTCTTTGTGACCCTGGCTGCACCTATATGGCTATCTAGGGATTTAAGATCTACTTAGGCAATCAGCCCCTCTCACTTTAGTAAGGAACACTAAAAGTTTTGGCATATTTTCTTTGTAATATTTAGAAATAGAAATATTCATAAAATAATGACAAAAAATAATAAAAAATGTCAGAATATCTGGTTCAAACTTTTTGTAAGTCTTGCATTACCTCTTTTTTTTTTTTTGTACATAGCATTCTCATTTGAAGATGGATCAATCAAACTTTTTACTTTACTTCATGTTTTACTGTATTTCTTAAGGAGACAGGAGCCTCAGAAAACATCTGATATAAAACCAAATATCTTCTTTTCTTCTTTGTTCTAGTTTGGCTATAAAAACAGAAGACAACTCCATGACTGAGAGAGCTGTGGTTTCTGTTTACAGACCCACAGTGGTGGAGGAGCACAGCTGTGAAAGAAATAAGGATCACAGAACAAAGATTTGTGCCCTGAATTATGTGTATCATGTCCTGGATCTCCCTTTTTTTTCCATCAACTGTTCATCGGACTTATACAATTTCACAGAACAAGATTAGCAAAGTGATTTTGCAAATTGTGACACTCCCCCTCCTCCATATTTTTACTCATTGAGAGAAGAATGGATTATTTTTAGAAATAAAAAAATTAATGAATCAGAAGACAGTGTAACCAATTTCTCATTAAGACTATTAGATATGCATCAGATGTACCTGGACTCAGAAACTGCATCCTTTCACATTATATTTTTTTTAATCACTCTTCTGCACTTAGACACCACAGGAAAAAAAAAATCATTCTAGGTACTGTCATGAATGAGTTGAGAATATTCTTTAGATTCTTGAACTTATGGCCCCTATAAATTGTAGTGTGCTTTCTCCTCCTTAGTCTGGCTGAAGTGGAAATGAGCGTAACATAGCAAAACATGCTATATAGTGAGATCTAAATCTCACTGTGACACGAATTTTAAACTAAAACATCTTAGTGAGAAATGGGTGCTTATACAAACGCACCCTTGCATGAGAAAGAGAATCTGTAAATAGCCTGTAGAAATAAAATCAATATATACATAAATAGAAGAACTATGTAATACTTTGTACAAATATTTCTTTGAAAAATAATTGCACTGAATGGCTAGTGAGTATTTGCATTTCATGATTTAGTGATTGGCTGTTGTTAAACTCTATCCATTTGGTTACAGCAGACCTTTCTTCTCTATCTTACATCTTGAACGTAGAGTCTAGTGTTTATTCTGGATATACCGTATGATTAAATATATCTGACATATAATCCAAACATCCCATGAAAGAGAATCGATTTAGGTTGTGGTTGGTCATTTTGCTGCTACATATTGTGATTAAGACTTATACATCAGGATGTGTAACAGTGTATGTGGATGCATGGGGATTACAGGGAAGCAGTCCTTAAAATACTATATCTAATGGAAGGTTCCATGAAGTTTCAGAAACTGTCTGGAATCAGTTATCATCACAGATTCAGGAGCTGGGGTTTTGAAACTTCTTTGGAAGAGAGATTAGAAGAAAAAATTTGTGCTTTACTTGTTTATAGGAATAATCTGTCTTTTCAAGACGGTTTATTGAAAATGAAATTTAAAATCTTCACAGGTGTTTTACTTTGGTCTAACTTTGTTCCCTCTGTATTCTAAAATGAGCAATTTAGCACTGATTTCAAGAAATGCTTATTCAGATGACATATGTGTGGTTTAGAATATTTGTTCTCAGATAATTTAAGAAAAAGAAAATACTCAGATGTCATGTATTAGAAGAAACTAAAAGAATAGAGAATTCCAATAAGGTAGTGTAGTCCTTCTCGGAAAGCTACGCCAGTAAAATGACCATCTAAATGTGCATATTGTTTTTCTTCACTGTAAAACTGAAGATGCTGATAACTACTTCAGTAAAGTTTTCAGATTCATAAATAAGAAGTAAAGGGAAGTGAAGCTGTAGCACAATTACAAGATCTATATTTCATCTGTGAAAAGAGCTGCTAAGTGTGGGCTGCTATGCAATTATTTACCAGGGAAGGGTGGGTGGAAAAAAAAAAAAAAAGCACAAACCAGAATTTCTATGAGGTTAAAAAACCTGTTATGCCATGAAAATGATCTCTTGAAGAAATGAGTATGGACTATAATGCAGCTGAAAGAGATGGTTTTGTGCTTGTAAGATTCAAAGAAACAATTCACAAGGCAGAAATAAGATAGCAAATACCTGATTTTTATTCAAGTGCATGGTAATATATTCAATATTTTCTGCTACTCAAATAATTTATCTGGGTCTTACAGACATTCCATTATTTAAGCTGTGTATTTGTTTCAAAGTGGTATTAAAATCTCTGTATAGCTTAATGTAGTGCCATTATCCTGATCACCTCTCAGCCTTTGATCACTTCAGAGTGTGGAACAGCTGCATTTTCTTTGAGTGCTCTGGAAAATGAGAGGCTGTGGGTCTGGCCCATCCAAGAGAAAGAGCTTGTTCCATGTGTAGAGGCAGCCTTAAAAATGGTCTAGTAATTATCTTAAAAGAAGCAGCTTGTTGTAAGGAAGGTGAAATGAAGTTTTCATTTTTAATCTTTATTTGCAATCGATATTATTAGAGCTGAGGTTAAGAATTAGTTGACTTAAAGGATGCACTTCACTGGGACTTGGGGAGAGGAAGAGATTTTTATTAGGAATGAGATTCTTCTTGTCTCACAATGAATCTAAGAAGCATAATATTTATGTGGATATAATAGAAGGAAGGACAGTATATTTAGAGCTCTAAATCTGAGATGTATACAACGTTAATTATTTGCAACATCAATATGCTAAGATTTTGTTACAAATGCAGTCTGAAAAAAAGCTGTTCACTTTCCATTCTGAACATTCTCTATGCCATGAGCTGTTATAATATTGAAGCTTTCTGGGTACAAATACACCAAAGGATATTTGAACAGGTAAAATAAAATACTTTAATAAAAGGTAAAAAAGAATTGTTAACCTATTGTTTGATATTACAGACCTAAATTTATGTGACTATTTTTAAGCTCAGTATTCTTCAATTTTTTTATAAAATTTATTTATTTAAATTCAAGACTTAATTCCTAGGAAGAATTTCCAAGAAACATGCAATAGATTAATCCTCTCAAATTAGACCTTTAAAGTAAGGAAAATTCCATCAGGAGTTTTGCCTGCAAATCACATAAACTCTACTTTGACCGTAACTTTCTTAAACTTATAGTAAACTTTGTGTTATTCTTTCCTTCCCAAGACAAAGTGAGAAAATACGTAGCATATGCCCATCTGAATAACTTGATGTTTATTCAGCATGTCATATGTCATAATGGGCAGACATAAATAAATTGGTTTTGAATGAAATCTGGATGAAGCTAAGGGTCAGATCTAAAGAAAGACTAATGTGCCTTAAGAAAGACTTGGCAGATTTCAGCCCCTTAGTGATCCTGAGAACTGCTAAGCAACATCTGCTTAACCCTAGAGATGCTTAAAAACTATACTTCTGTCTATTTTTGAACACTACATTGCACCAGATACTGTAGCTTGCTTCTGTATATGCCTAGGGTTGCCTTGATTTGACCTAACGGCTGTGTCATTAAGCACTTAACTCATACTAGTGCATTGTGTCTGCATCATAAAAAAATCTCTGAACCCTTCAAGTTAGGAAAATGACCAATACCTCTCTTTCAGGGGAAGCACCTGACTCAGAGATGTTCTGTAATGTTCTTTTTTCTGTCCCTAGTCATGTTTTCAAGCAGTGTCTCTGTTTCAGAAGAAAGTGAGAAAAATGCTCCTGGACCAGGTAGCCTGATGAGAAGATCAGTCAGTAAGGAAGAAAAGTGGACTAAAAATATGCCACAGAGCAGAGGGAATCGGTTCTGCTCTGCCCCTCTTGTCTGAGTGCTGTGACACCTGAGCTGTTATGGAAAAGGCGACACTGACGTTTCAGATCCAGTTTTGAAAGAGAGACCTTTGATTCCTTTGATAAGGAAGGAGGTACATTTTAAGCTCCACAAGAAGGGTCCAAGGGTAAATATTGAGGCAAATAAAATGTTTCTCACTGTCTTGACTACTACAAGTCGGGCAAGAAAATTGGTACCTCATCTGCCAGTTCTAGGACAAACAGATCCAAATAAATGTATAGAAGACCCAAATTCTCATGTGGGGGCAATATTTTACTTTATCAGTTAGGTATCTTCATTTTTGGGGATTAGAAACATCAGCATTTTGGTTTTCTGCTCTGCTTTCATCTAGGATCTCTTGGTAAACATTGATTGAGAGCTTTCTCTTGATTCACTTAGGGGTCGTTCTTTAACAAAACCTGTAAAAGTAGTGTGCTGTTTTATGTTAACCCTTCTTAAAAATGGCATTTTTTTTTCTTCCTTAGTCATGCTGACATCTCAAAGAACATTCTGCGTCAGCTGTATTTTAATCATAATATAAGTAAAAGAAAACTGATGTTCTGGTTTTTGATGATTTTTATTCAGGGTCTCAAGTCTTCCACTGCCTAACAATATTCAGAGGTAGTGGTGAATGTTTACAAGTTGGTTGTACCTTTTCCAAAGGAAATAAACACAGATGAAAGTGTGCAATGTGTGAGGTTTTGTCTTTTTTTTTCATGGCAGTTAGTTAGATCTAAAATCCTTGGCAATCAGAGCTACAAACCAGATGACTTCAGAATGTGCCCTTGTCACAACAAAAGATTTATCAGGAAGAAAATGCTTTTCCCCACTATGCTTTCTCAGACCTCTGCATTAATTGAGTTCTCTCTAGCATTCATATCAGTTTTCACAGGTTTAATCCATTCGTGAAAAATACACAAATTATGTGAATCAAAACACTAGGTCCATTTTGCCTATTCAATATGTCTCACAGCAGATTAAATATTTTATCTAAGTCAGTAACTGAAGGCTGGATAGCAGCAAAATGCAGGAAAAAAGGCAGCAGAAATCTTGCAGGTTATACAGCGCTGTGAAGGATCAACTCTGCAATGTGGAAAAGTGAACAAAAAGATTGCAGGATGTGTGATGGACTTAGTTTTGGTAAAATTTACTAATGTTGACAGGTGGGGTAACAATCATCTCACCTACATTGGGACAAAATTACTTGCCACATAGATGTCTGACTTAACACAATATTTCCAATACAGAAAAATAGGCTTGTAGAGGGTACTGGTCATCTGGTCTTCTTTAAACTTATATTTCAGAATAAAATTTCTGCCTCTCCTTTGGATGTAGAGGGAATTCCAGAAATTTAGGAAGACTTCCAAAGATTTCAATATCTACTTCACATGCATTTAAAACTAGATTACTCTGCACATACTCTGCCCAAATCCCAGACTAACCATGTTACACCCATGAGCAATGGGATGTTTAGCATGATAGAAAAGCATAAAATTTCTGAGATACAAAAGCTTTATCTAGTTAGAAATATATCTTTGTGTACATCTAGTTTAAAAGCATTTTTCAAAATCTATGGAAGCAACAATTAGATGATGAAAATAAGAGCTTTCACTTCTGAAGTGCACACAATTAATCACTTCATTTTCTTTCTTCCTCTCTTCTGTTGCCACTTTGTGTGAATATTACAATAAATCAATCCCAGAAGTATTTGTAAAGCAGTTCATTATTTCTTAAGCATTCAGCCTGGAAAACATCTGGAAGTCAAGGGGCATTTCACAAAACAGTACAGATACAGAGGTGATAACAGACGATGCCGGATGAGTATGAAGAATTTAATTCTAACCTTTGAACTGTCTCTAAAGTGCAGGTGTCTTTTCCAGATGCAGTGAAGTCAATGAGATAAATGAATTTCTAACTGCTGATTAAATTTTACTGCAAACCTAAGCAATATTAAATAAAAATCTTTACAGAAAACCTCATAACACACAACACAAATGTATCTATATGAATATGCCACACAATTTTTGCAGAAAAGGCAAAAAAGGGACAAAGCTGTAAAGCATTTTCACAAAAGCACTAGTTACTTGTCCATTCAAAAGAAATTGATTAATTCTGAGCACTAGTTCACAAATAGAGAATGACGATCCCTGGGCATAAAATGAAAATACACCCAAGTAAAAGAAAAATAGTTCATTGGCAGTTTCCCAGTAACTCCCTCATTGTCACACTAGGGAATGGTTGAGCCAAGCATTGTATTTAAATGTCAAGGTCACCTAAAAGTGGACTCTAAAAACAAAACAAACTTAGAGTGGTAATATACAAAAATTCTCAGCTCTCTGCAGTTCATTGAGTTAGGACATTAAAAAAAAAATACATTTTGAGTGTGATTCAAGGATATTAAAATGTTGTGGTTGCATATGTGTGCATGCATACATGTATATATGCATATATATCTATTTCACCTAGGGAACTGGAGTTCTCTGTGATGGAAGTGATTAGAAGACTGATCGATCAAAGTAGTTTTGAACTCAAAAAAACCAAAACAAAACAAACATTTGACAGGCTGAAATTCCATAACAATTTACTCTACACTAATAGTTCTTACTCATAATCAAAGCAGTCAGTCCTTATCAATGAAGTCCTACAATACTTTGTGCCTAATCCTGTATTTTTAGTACTGAATGTTCTAGCCCTTGATGGTCTTAGTTTCTAAGGTCAAGGTGATTGTTAGCACTGATGGCTCTAGCCCTTGATGGTCGTAGTTGCTGAGGTCAAAACGATCAGTCTCACAATCACACCAATAAGACAAGACAGAACTGAAGTCAGTAAGCGTATAGGTGGGTAGTTAGCCCCACTCACCCTCTGAAATTTGAGATCTTGCTCCTTTGTAAGATGTGTTACTTTCTAGAGTTTTCACAGGGTTTCCCAGATAATGATGCCTCATTCTAATGTGGGATATTTCATTTCCATTACTTAGTTGCTGCTGCTTTTTTCTAAAAACAATAGATGTTCATTTTTACCCCCATCTCTCATGGCTGTGCTTTTACACTGTCTAATAGCTGATCATCAGCGAGTTGTAATTCTCAAGTGTCTCCTTGCAACCTGTGCTCATATTTTCAAGGCTTTTATTGTTTTCCCAGACTTAAAATATACATCTTAATAAGAAAAAATTGGTAACAAAATCTCTCTCCCACAGCAATTTCTTATAACGAGTTGATAACAAACTTGAAATTCAAGGACTGGGACCTTGCACCTTTAGCATAAAGCACAGTTAGCTAAAGGCCTGTGGCTAGTGTGGTAATGCTGGTTTTACCTGCCTGTACAGTTAAGTTACATTAGTATACTTGTCTTTTGGTACAAAGCAAGCTAATTAAAGTCTGCACAGTGCAGACTTTATGCATACAATAGGACTCCGTTGTAGCTGCACAAATAGTGTAAAAGAGAGCTTCCTTATCCCTGCTGATTCTTATGCTCTGCTATTCTCAATTTCATGTACCTTTTACCACCTGAACTCATAACATAGGAGAGGTAGAATGGCTGAAGTGAGCTGAACTTAGGGTGTTGTTACTCTGAGGGGTGTTCTGTATATGGTAGGTTTTTTTGAATACACTGACTACTATAATGCAATGAATTTTCTGTGGAGTAAAGAATTCTTTTCCTTCCATTTCATACTTTATGAGAATCATAACTCTGGAAGAATGAGAGTAGTTGTGAAAAAGAGGAGATAGAACAGGGGTTTTCACACATTAGACTACTGTCTGTCCAAATCTTAATGAATATAGTTTTAAGGTTTTTTTGTTTGCAGAGTAAGTTGAGACATAACATAAGGGAGGTCTTTGTGTATTGTGAGAGGTTCACACCCTAGTCAGCTCTAAGGTGCGTGTGGGCAAATGAACTCTGTGTAACAAATAGAAAACTTGAAGAATGAGATAAAACAGCAAACCATTTGCATGCTGGCAGCTGTTCATTTGTATCAAGAAAGGAGAATACCAGGATGTGACATATGAATGGTGATGTACAGAAGTTGCTGAATTATCTCCCAGGCTCACTCCTCCCTGCCTAGTAGGGAATCTGTTTTGTTACTGTTGCCTGGAAATGTATTACCTTTATGTCACAGATACATTTGTTTAAGAGTATGTTTGGGTGGGCTGAGTAGGCTTTCAGATTCAACTAGAAGAATCCTATAAAGATGGACTATATACAGACAATGGGTAAATCTTAATGACAGTCATTAATCATCAGGCTTTCCCACTGCAATACTCTCTAGAGCCTCCTGTTTCATTTAGGGGTGTATCTCTGTTCACTTCTGTGAAATAATATTGGGTAATTGTTTCTCAATAGGTTGTTAATGCTAAACCTTCTCTAACAGAGCTTAATTAAAGACTGTATTCTGCATCTTTAGTTAGCTGCAAATATAACAGTGGTTCCAATCCTTACTTGCACACTAAGGAGTACAAGTCATAATGTCTGAAAAGGTTCTTTTTTAATCAAATATGACATTTTAGTTTGATATATAATTTATTCACATGGTTTAGAAAATACATGTTACATTATAACCAGAACTCAGTAGGGTAGCCCAAAAATAAAGCTAAATAAGAGAAAAAGTATACTGCTCAAAATGCTCAAAAGTCTTTCTTCTTATCCTCAAAGTGGGTGGACTGGAAAATTATTTTTTTAAAGTGAAGTGTTACTTTTCTGTATGAGTATAAATAAATCACTTTTTCCATAAAATCACTTTCAATTACGTAAATCAAATATTTCAGAAGGAAGCCTTGTCAAATAAGAAAGCACAAAAGAACAATTTTTAAAGGTTTTGCATACAACATGCATAGATACTTAAATATAGTTTTAAGTACATAATACCAAGTAAAAATATAGTCAGTCAATATGAAAAATGTTTTGATGAATGTTCTACATCACTACAAAGGAAAAATAATAAATAATGAATTTGACAGTAAATCACAATCCTAAATTCCATCTAAGGAAAAGAATTAAAAGAATTGTGAGTATAAATTGTGTCAAATATAAACTGAAGTATTAGATCTGTTATAATTCCTCATACGTGTTACCCTCCCGTCCTTTCACCATCTTTGTTGCCCTCCTTTGGACATTTTCAAATATTTTTATATCCTTCTTATATTGTAGTGACCAAAATGCATACAGTCCTTGAGGTGAGGTTGCACCAATGCTGAGTGTCGTAGGACAATCACTTCTTTCAACTGGGTAGCTGTACTGAGTCTAATGTACATCAGGATGCAATTGGCCCTGTTGGCTGCCAGGGAACATTGTTGACTCGTATTAAGCTTACCAGTAACAAAACCCTCTCCTTCTGAAGGGATGCAATCAAGGCTTTTGTCCCCCAAAGCACACATATATCCAGGATTACAGCATCCCAGGTGCAGAATCTGGCATTTGTCCCTGTTAAATTTCATGTGGTTCCTATTATCCAGGATTCAAATCTGTCACAGTGTTTCTGTAAGACCTCTCTACCATCCAGGGAGTCAATAAGTCCCCTTAATATATTATAGTTGACAAACTTACTTGGTCTTCATTCTACTCCTGTGTCCACACCACTGATAATTATGTTGAAGAGAACTGGTCCTAAAATTGAAGCCTTGGGAGCACCATCAGTGATTGTAAGGTAGCCTAATGTTACCCCATTTACTACAACTGACCCTTCAGCCGATTTTTTCACAAAACGTATTGTGCACATGTCTAGCTGTATGTTGGACATTTTTGTCCAGAAGGATTTTGTGAAGGGTAGTATTAGAGGCTTTGCTAAACTAGAAAGATCATGATGAGGTAGGCTGTCCCCTCTACAGCCCATGGAGCTTAATGGTGGAGCAGATACCCACCTGTAGACCGTGCAGGGCTCCATGTCAAAGCAGGTGAATTCCCAAAGGAGGCTGTGCTGGAGCAGGCTCCTGCTAAGACTTGCAGCCCTGTGGAGAGAATAGCTCACGCTGGAGCAGGTTTTCTGGCAGGACTTGAGAACCCATGGGTAACCCACGTTGGAGCAGTTTATTCCTGAAGGACTGCACCACATGAAAAATGGTTCCCATTCCTCCAACATATGTCTGAGCAGGCAGGTAACATAAATTCAGGCCCTCTTGTAAGCACCAAATAATGTCAGATATTGAGCATGCCTTAAAATCAACCATCCTGTGTTCAAGGTTTGGTGACACAGATTTTGCCACTGATCCATAACTAACCAAATGAATGGTTTACATTTTTATTAATTGGTAGTAACAAGTCATTCAACATATCTAAAAGTTAGCCACCCCTACTGAAGTAATGAAATATTGAATGAAACCCATAACTATACACAATCAATCTTGGAAGTGCTGAGTAATCTACATATCTTATTAATGCTGCCTTTTATCCTGGGAACTGACTGGATAGTGCAAAAGTTGGTGATAACTAGGGCATCTGATATGGGTATTGCTTAACTCTTCTTGGGGAAATATTTCTTTGAATAACTGACTATTTAAAAAACTATATTAGCATATGTTGAATAATTCAGAAATCCTCAAGCACTAAATACTAACTTTGCTATTGTACCACTAGTTTTTTTGGAGTATACACTGGTAGAAAATT